>CM035174.1:21381528-21852493 GCA_020205615.1 Panax quinquefolius | reverse complement strand
CGATGGAACAATGTAGGCAAGGGAAGTCACCAAAATGGATCTATAACCTTGGGAAAAGGATTGGCTCTGAGGGCTGGACATTGGGGTCCTAATCCCTAACCCGTCGGCTGTCGGTGGATTGCTTGAGTTGTTCCCGCGGCAAGAGCGGATCATCGCGTGTCGGACGGGGGACAGATTGGGAACGACCTCTTTGGGGGCCTTCCCCAGGCGTCGAACAGTCGACTCAAAACTAGTACGGATAAGGGGAATCCAGCTATTTAATTAAAATAAAGCATTGCGATGGTCCCTACGGATGCTCACGCAATGTGATTTCTTCCCAGTGCTCTGAATGTCAAAGTGAAGAAATTCAACCAAGCGCGGGTAAACGACGGGTGTGTCGCCCCTAAAATAGGTATACATCACCCATCTTGGGTTGCCAAATACATGGTACAGAAAATAACTACAACTTCATTATTACAATTGTCGTGCAAAATATGACAACACATATGTTGTGAATTTAAATACAAATAGACAATATCCAAACTCAAATAAGTCCTCAATACAATTATTGAAACACTATTTTACAAAATAGCGAGGACTGCTAAAACAACTGACTGGAAACATCACTCCACACCTCGACTAGTTCCCGCTATATTCTCGCCTCCTGAAAAGAAAAAATGAAACAAAAAGGAAAAGGGTGAGCTCAACTAGCCCAGTAAAGAATATTATGACTAAGATAATGTAGAACAAATTATCGTTAGTCTTCAATAAATCAGATAAAATATAATGGACAACAAGTTTTAGATCAATTTTCGCAGCGAAAATAACAATTCATTAGAAGAGTTAAGTAGAGAATGAAATCTACTATCTTCTATGATTTAAAAGTCCATCATCAATATTTTATCCCTGTAACATCAATCAATATACATCTTGAACCAAATATTCATCTTTGCACTTTGGGCCAAAGATATTCATTTGTATCACTAGTTGGTCATGTTCATCTCAACACCTGTCCATCTTTGCACTACGGGCCAAAGATATTCATCAGGTAATCTTTCATCTTTGCACTACAGGCCAAAGATATTCATCAAGTATCACCATTTAAGACTGAGGATGATGAAAAATATCTTAAAGAAACAAATCAAGTGAGATAAAAGGACAAAGATTAGGGATTCGTACATTGGTTTATCCAAGTTCAAAAATACTACATAATAATCAATGGTGGAGCAAAATTCAAGAATGAAGATCAAAACATGGATACAATCAAAGATAGTAACCATAATAGACAACTTGGACAAAGAAAAGAAAATTTAATATTTCTGTGAATAGTGTCGTATTCGTGAATAGTGTCGTATAAGTGAATTGTGTCGTATACGTGGATAGTAACCTCGACACAAAAGGTAACAATTTCATAAGAAAAAGAATACTTCGTGAATATTACTTGTGAATAGTACCATATTCGTGAATAGTGTCGTATACGTGAATAGTAACCTCGACATGAAAAGATAAAAATTTCATAATAAAATTCTTAAAAATATTTCGACATAATGATATTGAACGAAATAACATCATTTACGAAGAAAATAACACCCCTTACCTTAAAAGAACAGTACTTCTGACTGGAATATCGGATATAATATTGAAGGAAACTTGCACTGAATAGCAACTCTCAAAGTACATAAATACTCATAAAATACGCTCGATATTATAGAGAGAGAAAACTTCTGATTCTGGTGTGATTTTCAATTCTAACTAAGCACCCTATTTATAGGAAAATGCTTAGAACGCTAAAGCAGATTGTTTAATAAAATATTAATATTTTTTAAAAGTTTTATATGCACACCTCCTTGACCAATTCATCAGCACTACACAAGTGGGGCCCACTAAATTTAGCAAATTCCACAACAACCAAAAGTGGGGCCCACCCATGTTTTTTTTAAAAATATTTATTTTCAAAACTTCAATAATTCATAATAAATAGCCATTTTATCAGAAAAATACGAATTTTATGTCCATTCCATAGGAAATTTAATTCTCTACAACTTTGTAGACGAAAGGTTTTCCAAATTCCAAATAGAAAATGACCGAAATCTACATACGGATGATTTTTAATACCTCCATTCCGAAAAAATACTGATAAAACTCCTCAACATTAATTCCTTCATTTATATCCACATAAATAAATATTTCCCTATCATATAAATTAATAATTAATTATTCATAAATAATACTACAGAATCACAATAATGACAACCAGGTCGTTCCCAAGAAAGAGAGGGCTTTCCGATAAGGATTTCTCCTTACTGGCGCGTAATTAGGTGACCAAACCCCCTTTCCTAGACAGAACTTCCTTAGACATTGCCAATAATGCTATCTAATAATATTATTAAAAAAATATGAATTATTGATCTGATAATGGGAAATAATGTGCAGTGACAATTATTGAATCAATAATAATATAAAATATCAACGTAACAATTATTGAGTCAATAAATTAAAATATTGAACAATAATTATTGTAACAATTATTGAGTAGTGCCTTCTTACGAAAGAATCAATAATCCAAAAATAATGTGCAATACCGTGTGCTACTGTGCAACCACGCATATTGTTGTACTTTAACCACCGGGTATTCCAACAGTGTTAACGGTAACAACTATGCCATTATTTATAAAAACTCATACTTGTCGTTTTCATCATCTGACAATTTTTCGTTATTGGTGTAGACACTCAAAATTTTCTCGTACTCTTCATCGCTACTAACATTGCGGGAGGATGATTAAGCCTTTAAGAGGAAACCCCGAAGACAATCCATATCCATACCCTGATACTACCGAAAGTTCAAAGATCAACTCCGAACACACACGGGAGTAACAAATTCCAACCTCGGAGATAACCCCGAGACGTGCAGATCCAATACCGGAACACACACCGGAGAAGACTGATTAATCTCGGAGATAACCCCAAGTTATCAAGTCTCAGTCCCGACCATGGGAATAGCCACCAACCTTGGTGATAACCCCAAGGAATGCAGTTTCGGCGATAACCCCGGAAATGCTTGTTTAAAATGCGACCAACTTCAATCTCGGAGCTCACAACGAGATACACTATACCAACCCGGAGATAACACTGGGAGGACAGGCACACCTCAAAGATGACAATGAGGACCTTCAATAAATGCAGCAGTCCAATCTCAGCGAAGCTCTAAGCAACGTCTGCTTTATTAGCCCAAATTGACGATAACACCGGTGAGGGGAAACATTATCATCTATCCAACACGAAGCCACACCACGTCGTCTCAACATCTCTACACAATGATGTCCCACAAGACTAACCAATCCCGAGTGACTATTGTGTAGGGTAACGGATAGAATTTGAATCTTGAAGACCGGAGGGCATCGTCCCATCTTCAATGACTTTGTACAAACTCGAATCCTATGCCATTGTACAACTCTCGACAACGGCGGTCCAAAATAGGTCATGTATACCTCAATCGGATGCCCGGATTGCACTTCTAAAAGTTTGAGCGGACATTACAGTGCCCAAGTGCACGTACTACGAGATGACCCGACCCGAGAAACCCGGGCCCACCCGGGTTACCTCTGGTACACCTGCGGCCCCATCCTCTATAAATAGAGGGCTTGGGGTGGCCATTTTGCAAGAGAAAACTGCGAGGAAACCCTAACCAATTTGCTTTGCACTCACCCCATACAGTGTACTTTCTCATTTGAAACACCTGTGAACTCATATATAGCCTCTTTTGTACCTACAAAAGCCAGTGTTTACCCACTTTAAAGATATTGAAGTCTTCTTTGGCAGTCAACTATAAGCCTTCTCACACACTTTAAAGCCTTTCTCTTCATCTCTGCACACACCCTTCTTCACGTTGAGAGTCGTGTTGCGTACATTGCCCGGACTTTGGTCCGCGGTTTTCATTTCAGTTTGTATATATATATATATATATATATATATATATATATTTATATATCTGGACTAACATTATCGAGTTATGCCTCGATTGAGCCTGAACTCTCGATGCGGAGCTTTTATTTGCTTATATATATATATATATATATATATATATATATGAATCGTGTGTCGAACTTTGTTCGATGAGCCTGAACTTGATGCGAGCGTTTCTCGCTTATATATATATATATATATATATATACATTTATATATATTAATTGTGTGTTGGACTCTGTTCGATGAGCCTGGATTTTACATCTGGTGCGTTTATTCGCTTATATATATATATATATATATATATATATATATATATCGTCCCACCTGGAGTTTACTTCGTGGTGGTTGATCGCTTTTACAGCTTTCTTTACGTTTCGTCCTGCCTAGAGTTTACTTCGTGGCAGTTGATCACTTTTTATAGCTTTATTTATATTTTGTCTCGCCTGGAGTTCCCTTCATGGCGGTTGACCGTATTTACAGCTTTATTTACATTTTGTCCCGCCTGGAGTTTCTTCCATGGCGGTTGATAGCTTTTACAGCTTTATTTACATTTATGATCCCCCATGGAGGTGCTTCGTGGTTGGTGATCATGTCTGTATATATATATTTACAGCTTTTATATATATATACCGCTACTACTTTCATACAAATTGCAAGATTCAGGCGCCTAGGAATCATGTGATCACAGATTCAGCCTATTGGATCTAGGTTCGGTTCCCGTGATGGACATTTTCAACTGTAAGCAGCTTGTAAATTATTTTGCGGTGTCTGAATTTCCTCAGATAGTTTACTAACCCACGAGGAAGTCGGCATTATTTTATACATTATTTTCGTACGGATGCCTCACATTCGTAAAATAAAATTAATCAAGCCGAACACTTAATAAAATGGGAGTGTAAAAGGTCTCAGGGTTTAAAAAACCTCTTTTATAAAACATCACTGCCATATCTTGCTTAAAATTGAATTTTTACATAAATTCAAACCCTGATTATATAGGTGTGAATGAGGCCTCGTACTACTTCTAAATAACAGCACATTGACCCACACACACACTCATTCATATAATAGTTTCTTGAAAAGAGGCGGTCACCTTGGTAACACGGATGTCGGGGGGTGCCTAACACCTTCGTTCTGCATAACCAAGTCCCCAGACCCTAATGAATCTCTTGTTTCATCGAATTCGCTTAGCGTTGTCACATCACTGGGTCAATGTGCAAACCTTTTCTCAGTTGTGTTGGTACAACCATTTAAAAAACCAATTGGCGACTCTTAACAGTCCATCATCAACATTATACATGTCGGACCTTTTTCACTTGTTTTTTCAAATAAATCTCACCTAAAATGAGAACACCAAAGAACAAGTAACGGAAAGGGACAATTAAAAATCCCGACGTCGATAATATGGCCCACAAATGGCTGCGCCATCGTGCGAATATTCCCCGGCAGCAAGAATATTCCACGACCAAACGAATATTCTCTGACAACAATGAATATTTTATAACCACTTACTTATTTTGTAAAATTCACCCATAACCAAAGCATTATATCAAATTAACACCTTATTATTCAAAATAATAATTAGATGAAATTCAATTTTATTTATAAAAAGTTGGGGTCTTACAACCTCCCCTCCTTATAAAATTTCTGTTAGGTTTGTAATATTCATCAACGCAATCAAATTGCAAAATTAATGCGGAAGCGTGTAAAAATCAGAGTTTAAAAATTTACAAACCATATACCCGGATCATCCTTTATGCACAATTATTAATTAAACGAAAAGATAAAGAATAAATCATACCCTTGAAGATCGAGCTTCCTCAGGTACAAGTTCACCTCCAAATTCTTTCGCGTTCAATCTTGAATCCACCGGGTTTGGTTTCTTCCTTTGACCAACGTTAGCCACCCAAATGTTTGGCCTCTAGAGGTGATCCACCAAGGAAGAAAAAGATTCAAGAAGATGGGTGTTATGGCTAACCCTAGTTTTCTATCTCTATAGAAAAGGCATACTCCCAACAACTTGGAATTATTACGTACTTTGTTAAAGTCAACAACCCATACCACCCATAATAAGACTCCTCTTATTTATAGATGTGGGCAACCCACCTTAACAATTAAGGAATTGGGTTTTAATTAATTAATTCTTTTAATTAATTAAGCTCTCTAATCTTATTAGGGATAATTAATTAAACTCCTTTAATTAATTTTCCTTCCTAATCCAATTAGGAATAAATGAGAGTACTTATATTAAATTAATTCCTAAACTCTTTTAGAAATTAAAATAATAATAATTGTAATAATATTAATAAGACTCCTCTTATTAATTTATATTTAATATTTCTAGAATATTAAATAATAATATTAAGCTATTTAATTTATTCTATCACCATAGATTAAATTAAATATACTTTTACATATTATTACGATTATGCCATTAACTTCTTAAATAATTATTCTTCCTTTTATGGTGTGACCCTTTAGGTTCTCCATATTAAACCTGTTGTGAATAAATCAATTAGAATAATTCTAATCTTATTTAAATAAATAAATTAAACAATTAATTTATTTAAATAAATAATATTTATTCTACAATAGGATAAGCCTCCCTAGCGATCAACGACTTTCCGATAATATAGATTTCAACATTAATCATAAAAGAACCTTTGAGTAAATAGTTACTGCACAATTCAATCCTTCCACCATACAATGTCCCAATTAAATATAAGACATGGAATTATCACAAGTCTTATTTTATTTAATTATATGTATTTCGACTCTTAAATGCACAACTCCAAATAATGCAAATTAGAAACTCCTTTCTAATTTCATTCTCCTTGCCAAGGACTACCGGGTTGTCATTTATCGAATCACATAGGACATTTCTCTTTTTTATTAGAAGTGGTAGATTCTTTATTGATCATACATTATCTCCATGTACAACTTATTATACCCAAGCATACCTTTGATATACCCTAAGGGTCTTAAGGAATAAGTCAAAGTATAACTCATCATACACAAGATACTATGATGATCTCAAGTCCAAGGATTACTTGTACTACTATCACTACAGAATTCCTATTGACAGCAAATAAAACTCCATTAGGTATTCCTTAGCGAGCCAATGCTCAAAGGAACTTATTCTCTAATAAGCACCTACATACTTGCTTTAGTGTCTCCACACAAATGATCATGAGATCAATCATCCTCATCCAATGAGCAAGAACGATGTATGTAAATCTATCCGGATTCACTAATCCCCAATTTAGTAATCCAATGATTGGGAACTATTTTAGTTTTAAGCTTTCTAAGAATTTAGATCTCATTAGAATGATCATCATCATTATTCTAAAAGCATTGCTTAAAACTATGGGTTTATCACATATTATAAAACAACATCATGTAGATAATTAAAAGCCTTTAATAAATTAATACTTTTTATTAATAAATGAATAAGATTGTTACAAAGTATATGCTTTATCATCAAACATGATTGGCTTGTGTGCATACTACTTTCAATCTCCCACTTGCACTAAAGCCAATCGTCATGGTAACTCATACTCTTCTTCTCTAAGTGACGATTATCCTGCTGTTGGATAAGCTTTAGTTAATGGATATGTAATGTTGTTTATGAGAGTCCACTATCTCTATAGTGATTTCCATCTTTCAATGATTCTAATAATCAAATGAAAGTGCCACAACACATGTTTAGATCCAAGATGAGACTTAGGAACTATTCCTAGTTCTGTAATGAACTTTTAATCCAAACAATCAACTTGCAGCTTCATTTATAGCTATATACTTTGTCTTTATCACTAAACCAGCAACTCTTTGCTGTTTGGAACCTTTCCAATTCACTGCACCACTGTTCAAGATAACCCTTTACCTTAAAGTGGATTTTTTCGTTCGTCTTGGTCTGTCTGAAAAACTTGAGTCTGTTAAGCCCTCTAGTTTTAATTAAGACCCACCATGAATATGATCACATCCTTAGTGCCGGTTAAGAACTTTAAGATGTTTTTCACTGTCTTACAGTGATCTTCTCCAGAATATGACTGATCAACATCAGGTCTCGTACATTTCATTGCATACATGATTGTCACTCATGCGATCTCTCTTCTTTGGAGTCTATGGGGACTATTAAGAGAGATACACTCCATAGCTCATCGACATGAGACATCTCTTGGAGTTTGCCATGCTAAACGACTTTAGCATCAAATGAATATACGTTCCTTGGGTTAAGTCGAGCATCCTCTTAAATCTATCTATATAGATTTATATCCCCAATTAAGATACTCTTCCAAATCATTCATGGAAGAATGTTTAGACAACTTTATCTTTACTGATTGTAGCATTAGTATGTCATTCCTTATCCGTAGTATATCAACATATAATATTAGGAATGTCACGACGCCCCAATCGACCCTTTTGTACACACTAGAACTCTTACCTCATCGTATGTAACTCGGATCATCATCTTCTATGATGCGTGCCTCATCATCATCATCCATGATGAATCCATACCTCCTAGGTATCTTCAAGATTATTTCGATTTACGATTCAACAGTGGTATAATAGGTCTATCTACGTGTTCCTCTTATTTGACTTATAGTGTTTTGTGGTTCTTGAACTTTTCAAGATCTATTATCCTCCCACTAGCCCTTCAATGATAAACACCTTTATCTTAGAAGGCGTGTTTCGCAACAAACACCTTTTTGCTAAGTAGGATTATAGAACATATACCCTAAACTTACTTTAGGATGTCCCACAAATATGTACATGTCAAATTTTGTCCCAAGCTTATCCTTCAAACCTTTTCACATAAGTTGACAACCCCTTATCTTAACATACTTAAGATTAGGAATCCTCCCCATCCATAACTTTTATGGAGTCTTGGGGTCGGATTTTGAGATTACCTTTTCAGAGATATCGCACCATTTCTAGACACATTATCCCGAAGGATACTTTGGAATGTCGATAAAATCATTATGGACCGCATTCATGTCCAACAAGGTGCGATTTTTCATTCGAGATACATCAATCAATTATTGCGTGTCGACGATGTGTCCATTATGAGAAACCATTTGAGATGATCCGAAAACTTATTGCACAAGTATTCCTTCCTTGATCCGATCAAAGAATCCTAATACTTTGCCAATTTGTTTCACTTTTGAATTCTTTGAACCTTTCAAATAATTCATACTTGTATTTCAGCAAATACACACATTCAACTCTTTGAATGATCATCTCCTTTTCTTATACTAATTTGTTCAATATGCAAAATTATTTTCATGTAAGTCAAGTATACAAAATTTATTATAATATTCCAATTCTATACAAAACATTATTATTATAAATAGAACAACAATTATTCTTAATTATAATACCAAAGATTTCATTGTCCAACAATAAAATGGAAATAATATTTTAACAAGAATTGGAATACAATAACAACTTATCGACTTAATAGATTTGCCCGTAAGCGATCTTAAACTATAAGTTTCTATGGCTAATGTTGCAACCTTTGCTTCATTTCCCACACATAGGATTACTTATATTTGTTTAGCTTTCTACTTCTTGGTCCTTCATAAATCTATATTTATGATAACCAAAGTCGGTATCCAATACCCAAGTAGAACCTTGACTTAAAGAAAAATTTATTTAAATCATGAACAAAATTGCATTTATAACCAAACTTCACTAAGCTTCTTTGGTTAGCCTCTCGCAAGATGCTTCTCATGATTTCTTTCGATGTCCAGCTTATTGCGGTGGAAGCAAACTCCTTTGCTATCCGTGACGCTTTTGTTTTATTATCCTTTGTTTACGCCTTTCTATTTACCTTCTTTGAATCGCTCTTCTTTTGGAAGATCCTTTGGCCCCTACCAAGAAGACATGGTCTTTCTTGGTTGAAAGTGACTCTCAACATTTTTCAATATGTTAAGCAAATCAGCGAGGCTGATATCTAGCTTGTTCATATGAAAAATTCACAACAATTGTGAAAAGAGTCCGGGAGTGAGTGCAAGATCAAATCTTGGCTCAACTCTCCATCCATGACAAAACCAGTTGTCCTAATTGATCAATCAAATTAATTATGTTAAGAACTTTTTGTCTGTACTATAGTGCCATTGGCCATTCTAGATCGGAAGAGCTCCTTAGATATCTGATATCTATCAGTCCTACTTTCCTCACCATCAACTACTTGATGTGCGTGAATATAGTAGGAGCATCCATAGTTTCACGCCGACGTTTGAAGCTCGTTACTCATGGATGCGAGCATGATGCATCGAGCCAATCAGTGCATCATCTTGCCACTTTCTAAAAGTAGCAATGTCTTCCTCGAGGGCATTATTCTGCAACCATTGCGAGGATAAAGTATTAAGACATAAGATAGCTTTTCATCTATGAGAACTATTCTCAAATTCCTTAACCAATCCGTTTAATTTGGTCTAGTTAATTTAGCATCTAATATGCTTCGCAGTGATAGTAATTTTAGACATTGTAAAATTCTGTAAATGAATTTGTAATTAACAACATTTTAACATACATTCTTTTATTAATTACCAAAATAATTTAGGTCTTGTTTTAAATTGGTATCTCCCACTATTTTCTTCAAACTATATTACCCTCACTTATATAGTTCGGCAAAATCTAATTAAAGATTTGCTAGTGAGAATAAGGATCCCATTTCAAATGTATATAGCCTTGTGGTGACACAACAAACTATATATAAATAAATAGGTAGACAACTTTTGTCAATTACATCAACTATGCAACTCCTTTTATTTTGCCTCTTAGATTATTTTGATCAAGTGGTGGCACATCCGAATCAAAATTATCCAAGTTAAGTCCGACCTAGCACTCCATATATTCAAAAAGAAAATATCATCCTTGTGGTGACACAACAAAACAATATTGTTCAATTTTCTTTATAAGCATCAAATGTGATAAATTAACATCTTAAATACTTAATACTTGCCTTGTGGTGACACAACAAACTCATATTAAATATTTAATACTCTATTAATTTTATCATGCTAGAAGGCGACGCTTTGATATTCCAAATATCTTTGAACGCTTAGGACTTAATATAAAAAAAAAAAATTGAGGGGTTTGTTATTAATTTGTCTCATCTTGTTTAGCGCATGCATGCATATATATATAAATATCGCGTCGTATTAATGAACATGCTAAGCATGTTTGCATAATATATAATATATATAGTATAAGCATGCACATATAGAATACTATATTCTACCCTTGATTGATTATGGACTTTTATTCTAGTTTGGTTCACTAGAGCCACCAAGTGAACCAAAAGGTCAAACCCTAGGGGTGCAAGAAATAATATTTAAATATAACTATTACATTTAAACCCGGGTTCCATTACAAACGGGTCTTCAAGCGCTTCTTGTCCCTTGATCTCTAATTCTTCAAAATAATTCTAAATATTCCTATTACAAAACTATTTAAAATAAATAGAAACCTTGATCAGCAGTCAAGGGGAAGTACATAGGAGGGAGATAGAATTTATATTAAGAAAAATTATAGAAGACGAGGTACGCAGACCCCATTTAATAAAACCCATACATTCATGGGTCCAACTAAAATAAAATCCAATCACATTGGTCAATAGTCCATAATCAATCCCATTTATTATCATACACATCACCATATGCATCAATAAATAACATTCATCTCATGAATAATAAACATTTAATATATATATTGATATCATTTAATGGGCAAATTTAGTTAGTATAAAATCTATTTTTGAATCAAAATAAACTCCTTTATTTTAATCCAAATTTAAATCAAAATAAAACTATTTTATTTTAATCAAAATCTTTAATCAAAATAAACTCCTTTATTTTAATTAATTATGGAATCCAATTCCATGTAATAAATAAAAAAATCTTTAATTAAAATAAACTCTTTTATTTTAATTAATTATGGAATCCAATTCCATGTAAAAAAATATTAAAGGAAACACGGATATTCTTTCCTATTCATAAATAAACTCCTTTATTTTGAATAATATGAAATCATATTTCATATCTAAATAAACTCCTTTATTTAAGGAAATTAGGATTCTCTTTCCTATTCACAAATAAACTCTTTTATTTTGAATAATATGAAATCTATTTCATATCTAAATAAACTCCTTTATTTAAGGAAATTAGGCAATCCAATTTCAACTCCAATTAGTTATCATGGAATCAAATTCCAACTCTAATTAGTTAGCATGAAATTTAATTTTAAAATTAAAATAAATCTTTTATTTTAATATTAAAATAAACCTTTATTTTAAGATTAAAATAAACCTTTTTATTTTAATTATAAAATTATTATATATATATATATATATTACGTAAATATATTATATATATATATATATTACCGTATATATATATATATAGTAACAGGATTACTATATATCTTGAAAAGTCCTTTTGTTTCATGTTTCCTTTCCGTGGGATTCACATTACCGTACTAATATAATATATATATATATATATATATATATATATATATATGTTATACGGACTTCCTTGCTCCTTTTCCTTAAAAATTCACGGAGCCTTATGATTTGTTTGCCTTGAAAACCGAAAAACAGGCCACCGTGAATAATAATAATAATAAGCTTGCCAAGCAGCACACGAATTAATAATTTGGACGACGGAAGCTAAAAAAAAACGTGAACAACGGTTTTTTTTTTATTTATTTATTTATTAAATTTTATACAATAAAATTATGCCCAATTAAATTATTCTAAACACATATCAATATACATATCAAATTTGAACAATTAATAATTCGCATAAAGGTTTGGCTCTGATGCCACTGTTAGGTTTGTAATATTCATCAACGCAATCAAATTGCAAAATTAATGCGGAAGCGTGTAAAAATCAGAGTTTAAAAATTTACAAACCATATACCCGGATCATCCTTTATGCACAATTATTAATTAAACGAAAAGATAAAGAATAAATCATACCCTTGAAGATCGAGCTTCCTCAGGTACAAGTTCACCTCCAAATCCTTTCGCGTTCAATCTTAAATCCACCGGGTTTGGTTTCTTCCTTTGACCAACGTTAGCCACCCAAATGTTTGGCCTCTAGAGGTGATCCACCAAGGAAGAAAAAGATTCAAGAAGATGGGTGTTATGGCTAACCCTAGTTTTCTATCTCTATAGAAAAGGCATACTCCCAACAACTTGGAATTATTACGTACTTTGTTAAAGTCAACAACCCATACCACCCATAATAAGACTCCTCTTATTTATAGATGTGGGCAACCCACCTTAACAATTAAGGAATTGGGTTTTAATTAATTAATTCTTTTAATTAATTAAGCTCTCTAATCTTATTAGGGATAATTAATTAAACTCCTTTAATTAATTTTCCTTCCTAATCCAATTAGGAATAAATGAGAGTACTTATATTAAATTAATTCCTAAACTCTTTTAGAAATTAAAATAATAATAATTGTAATAATATTAATAAGACTCCTCTTATTAATTTATATTTAATATTTCTAAATATTAAATAATAAATATTAAGCTATTTAATTTATTCTATCACCATAGATTAAATTAAATATACTTAACATATTATTACGATTATGCCATTAACTTCTTAAATAATTATTCTTCCTTTTATGGTGTGACCCTTTAGGTTCTCCATATTAAACCATTTGTGAATAAATCAATTAGAACAATTCTAATCTTATTTAAATAAATAAATTAAACAATTAATTTATTTAAATAAATAATATTTATTCTACAATAGGGATAAGCCTCCCCTAACGATCAACGACTTTCTAGATAATATAGATTTTAACATTAATCATAAAAGAACCTTTGAGTAAATAGTTACTGCATACAATTCAATCCTTCCACCATACAATGTCCCAATTAAATATAAGACATGGAATTACCATCAAGTCTTATTTTATTTAATTATATGTATTTCGACTCTTAAATGCACAACTCCAAATAATGCAAATTAGAAACTCCTTTCTAATTTCATTCTCGCCAACCAAAGGACTCATTGGGTTGTCATTTATCGAATCACATAGGACATTTCTCTTCTTTTATTAGAAGTGGTAGATTCTTTATTGATCATACATTATCTCCATGTATAACTTATTATACCCAAGCATACCCTTTGATATACCCTAAGGGTCTTAAGGAATAAGTCAAAGTATAACTCATCATACACAAGATACTATGATGATCTCAAGTCCAAGGATTACTTGTACTACTATCACTACTGAATTCCTATTGACAGCAAATAAAACTCCATTAGGTATTCCTTAGCGAGCCACGCTTAAATGAACTTATTCTCTAATAAGCACCTACATACTTGCTTTTGTGTCTCCACACAAATGATCATGAGATCAATCATCCTCATCCAATGAGCAAGCAACGTATGTACCAATCTATCCGTATTCACTAATCCCCAATTTAGTAATCCAATGATTGGGAACTATTTTAGTTTTAAGCTTTCTAAGAATTTAGATCTCATTAGAATGATCATCATCATTATTCTAAAAGCATTGCTTAAAACTATGGGTTTATCACATATTATAAAACAGCATCATGTAGATAATTAAAAGCCTTTTAATAAATTAATACTTTTATTAATAAATGAATAAGATTGTTACAAAGTATATGCTTTATCATCAAACATGATTGGCTTGTGTGCATACTACTTTCAATTTCATCCTCTAAATTGACGTACGTACATGGTGTTTCGAAAAGGTGAGGATACCTCACTTTCATTTCCTATTCCAACTCCCAGGTCATTTCCTCCATAGCGTGGTTTCTCTATAAAAATTTGACTTGTGGTATAACCTTTATGGGTAGGACATGCTCCTTCCTATACAAGATTTTGACAGGTACCTCCTCGTACGTTAAATCTTCAGTTATCTCGTCTGGTTCTAACCCAATAATGTGGTTTGGGTCTTTCACATATTTATGAAGCACAAATATGTGAAAAACATTATGAACACGAGACATGCTTAGAGGTAGTGTGAGTCTATAGGCCATATTTCCAACTCGGTCAAGAATCTCAAATGGGCTAACAAACCGTGGATTGAGCTTTCCTCTCTTCCCAAATCTTGTAACTCCCTTCCATGGAGCAACACGTAATAATACATGATCCCTAATATTAAATTCCACGTCCTTTCGATGAAGATCGGCATAACCCTTTTGTCGATCTTGTGCCGTTTGTATACATTGTCGGATCATTTGGATCTTCTCTGTAGTCATACGTACGAACTCTGGTCCCAATAATATTGCTTCTCCCACCTCATCCCAACATACTGGAGAGTGACACTTTCGTCCATACAATGCTTCGAATGGAGCCACACCTATACTTGCCTGATAACTGTTGTTGTAGGAGAATTCCATCAATGGTAGGTACTTATTCTAACTCCCTTTGAAATCTAGGACACAGAGTCCTAATAGATCTTCAAGAGTTTGAATAGTCCTTTCTGATTGCCCATCCGTTTGAGGATGGTATGCCGAACTGGATCGTAAATCCGTGCCCATAGCTTTCTGCAAGTTAACCCAAAATCGTGAAATGAATCTTGTGTCACGATCCAAAACTATGGATATTGGCATGCCATGCAATCTCATAATCTCATCCACGTATATACGAGCAAGACGTTCAAGGGAATAAGTCTCCCGTATCGGCAAGAAATGAGCAGACTTGGTTAACCTATCAACAATAACCCAAATCGCATATATGCCTTGAGAAACCTTGGAAAGACCCGTAACGAAATCCATAGTCATGTGTTCCCACTTCAATTTTGAAATCTCAAGTGGTTGTAATGGACCCTTTGGCACTTGATGATCCGCCTTTACACGTTGACAAGTTAAACACCTCAAGATAAACTCCGCGATCTCTCTCTTCATATTACTCCACCAAAATATATGTCGAAGATCATGATACATTTTGGTACTTCTTGGATGGATTGCAAACGTGTCGTGTGCCTCCATCATGATTCTATGCTTCAAGTCAGAATCGTTAGGAACACAAAGTCTAAAGTTGACTCAAAGTATTCATTCTTCGTCGATTCTTGCTTATGGAATAACACCTTCTTGTACTTTCTTTGTCATACGAATCAGCTCTGGGTCTGTGACTTGAGCAGCTTTAACTTTATCGATTAAAGTCGGTTTTACTCATATATTTGATATCATCACGTGGGTACTTGGAGCCTTTAACTCTATCTCCATTCTTTGCAAGTCATACAAAATGGGCCTTTATGTTGACAATATCGCACTCGTACCCGCATATGATCTTCTACTCAATATGTCAGCCACAAAGTTCGCTTTTCCAGGATGGTATTGGATGGTATGATCATAATCTTTCAACAGCTCAAGCCAACATCGTTGCCGCATGTTGAGTTCCTTTTGCGTGAAGAAATATTTGAGGATTTTATTATCAGGTAGTGTCTCCAGATCTTCAACATGAAAACGACTGCTGCCACTCCATATCATGAGTAGAATAATTCCTCTCATATTCTTTGAGTTGTCGCGAGTCATAGGCTATGACTTTCCCATGTTGCATGAGAACACATCCTAACCCTTTGCCTGAAGCATCACTGTAGATAACAATTCCATCCGAACCAGATGGTATTGTTAGAATAGGTGCCGAAATGAGTCTCCTCTTGAGTTCTTGGAAACTTTTCTCGTATTCCTTGCTCCATAAGAATTTTGTATCTTTCCGAGTTAGCTGAGTTAACGGAGTAGCGATTCGAGAAAATTCTTCCATGAATCTCCGATAATAACCAGCTAAGCCTAGAAAGCTACGTACTTCGGTCACCGACTTCGGTTGCTCCCAACTTTGTATTACTTCAATCTTCATCAGGTCAACAGATACTCCATGTTTTGACACCACGTGCCCAAGGAATGCTACTTCCTCAAGCCAAAACTCGCATTTCTTTAGCTTAGCATATAGCTTGTTAATACAAAGCTTTTGAAGTACCAACTTTAAATGTTGCTCATGATCTTCACGACTTTTGGAATAGATGAGGATGTCATCAATAAAGACAATAAAGAACTTCTCCAAATATTCCTTAAATACACTGTTCATCGTATCCATGAAAGCAGCAGGAGCATTAGTCAATCCAAAAGACATGACTAAGAATTCATAATACTCGTACCGAGTTCTGAAGGCAATCTTTGTAAGACCCCAAAATTTATTAATAAAGATTTAATTTTCTCGAAATATTTTTTTGAATATTATGGTGTGGATTTGAGATAATGTTATAGTTATGGGTAATAATTATAAATTTTGCAAAGTAAGCAAGTTGTTATATAATATTCGATTGGTTGGGGAATTTTCATTTTAACAGGGAATATTCATACAACGGCACAATCATTGGTGGACCCCATAAAGGAATTACTGTCGGAATGAGAAAACGACAGAAATATCTTTTTATAAAAATAACGGCGGAAGTTTTACCGTTTAACTTTTGAATCACCCGGTGATAAAAGTACGATGTCTGGCGTGGTTGCATAGTAGCATTGATATTGATTATTAATGCTTCACGTGAGAAGTCACTCAGGTTTTGTTCAATTATTACTACGATAATTCTTTGCGTAGTATCTCACGTTATTTGATTCAATTATTGTCGATATTTTATATATTATTAAATCAATAATTGAGATGATATGATTATTCATATTATTATTTACAATATTGACGATGTCTAGAAAGTTACACGAGGAGAGGTTTGGTCACCTAATTGCGCGGCGCCAGGGGAGAAATCCTTATTGGAAAGCCCCCTCTTTCATGGGAACGATCTGGTTGTTAAATATTTCGAATAATAATAATGATGAATAAATGTTGTTAAAAATATTGAAGGGATTTTTATGAAGTATTTGATGTAAATTTTGCTTATTTTATGGACCCCCATTTACCCATTCTTCAAAATAATCGGTACAAAATTATTTAATATAATAAAGGTGGGGGCCACATGTGGGAAGAAAGAAAGAAAAGAAAAGTGGGGTGGGGGAAGATTACTTGGATATAAGGGAATTGGGTTGGGATTTTGGAATTTTCGTGTGCGTGAGTGTGTGGGTGTGTGAAAGGAGTGTGGTGGTGGGAGAAAAGAAAGAGTGAAAGTGATGTGTGTGTGTGTGTGTGTGTGTGTGTGTGATAAGGATGGGTGGAAGAAAAGTGGTGTGGGTGATGTTGATATGTATATATATAGATGTTATAAAGGTTTGTTTTATTCAAAAGTTGGCATTCGTGAATTCAAAGAACTCAGCCCGTGAAAATCCTCAACTGTTGGTCCGTGAAATTTTCTTAAATAGTGCCCCTTCCATTCTCCTATAAATAGGATGCTTAGTTAGAATTGAAAATCACACCAGAATCAGAGAATTCTTCTTCTATAATATTGAGCATATTTCTTTCGAGTTTTAGAAAGTTTTGAGCGTAGAAAATAGTATAAGTTTTCTTCAAGAATATCCTCGCTCTACCAGTTGGAATACTCTTCTTTTCAAGGTAAGAGGTATTATTTATTTCATATTCTGAATAGATATTATTTTTCGTATTCGTATGAATATTATTTCGTTCAATATTCGCAAGAAATATTATTTTCATTTAATATTAAATAAGGAATATTATATTAGCTTCAATATTCGAAAGAAATATTATTTTCCTTTAATATTAAGTAAAGGGTATTATTTATTTCATATTCTGAAGAGATATTATTTTTCGTATTCGTATGAATATTATTTCGTTCAATATTCGCAAGAAATATTATTTTCATTTAATATTCGTAAGGAATATTATATTCGTTCAATATTCGAAAGGAATATTATTTTTGTTTAATATTCGTAAGGGATATTATTTTGTTCAGTATTCGTAAGAAATAATATTTTCTTCCATACTCTCTAGTATGTAAGTAGTATTATTTCGTTTCAGATTTCAAATTCTATACTCGTTTTGTTAAAGTTTTGGCTTCTATACTCCATGAAATTAGTAGAATATCCTTGATATTTGCGTTTCTCATTGGACTGTTTCTTGACCTTGGTAATATGATACCAGTCAGGAGCCATCTAAGACTGGAAGCTATAATGGGTAAGGAAGGCATGAGTTAGCTCCTCCCAGCTATGGATCTTTGAGTTGTCTAATCTGGTATACCATGAATGGGCTTCTCCAGTCAGACTCTTTTGGAACAGCTGCATTCTAAGCTTCTCGTCCTCTGCATAAGATCCAAGTTCTCCAATGAACACCTTCAAATATGCGTAAGGATCTCCTAACCCATCATACTTTTTGAACCACAATCTAAAATAATTATTACAATTCCAAGTTGGCTAATGAGCAACCTAATGATCATATTAATGCTCAGTTGGCTACCATGGTGAATCAGGCAGTGAATCAGGCTCTACCTGTGACACCCCCAAATTCGAGTATCTTCCAACCCGACAGATGGTGCTCCACTATACTAACATCCATACAATCATTCCATTGAAATACAACAAAATGAAAGTAATTATTATCTTCTTGTAGACACTCGAAATTTTCTATACTACTATTACTAACATTATAGGAGGACAGATTCGTCTTTTAAGAGAGAACCCTGAAAGACAATCCAAATCCATACCCCTGACACTACCTAAGTTCAAAGATTAACCCCTTGATCGCATGAACTGGGAGTAACGGATTCAACCTCTCTGATTTAACCCGAGACCTGCGATACAATATCGGAACACACACACCGAGAAGACCGATTAATCTCAGAGATAACCCCGAGGTATCCAGTCTTAGTCCCAACCATAGGAATAGCCACCAACCTTGGTGATAACCCCAAGAAATACAATTTCGGAGATGACCCCAGAAATGCTTGTTTCAAATGCCATCAGCTTTAATCTCGACACTCACAACGAAATACACTGTACAACACTAATAATAACATAGGGAAGACAAAGCACCTCAAAGATGACAATGAGGACCTTCAACAAATGCAAAGATAGTCAATCTCGGTGAAGTCCGAGCAACGTCTGCTATCGGCCCAATCCGACAGTAACACCGGTGAGGGGCAACATCGCCATCTCATCCAACACGATGCCACGTCTCGTCTCTACGCAACAATGTCCCACAAGGCTAACCAATCTCGGTGACTATTATCGCGGGGTAATCGGATGAAAGTTGAGGCTTGAAGGCCGGAGGGCATCGTCCCATCTTCAAAGACTTCGTACAAACTCTAATCCCATGCAATCGTACAACTCTCGACAACCATGGTCCAAAATAGGTCCCGAATACCTCAAAGCGGATGCCCAGTTGCACTTCTCAAAATCCGAGTGGACATTACAATTCGAGTGCACGTGCCGAGACGACCCAACCCGATAGAATCCGGGCCGACCCGACCCGCCTCTGGTACACACAATGGTGGGTGCGAGCCACAGGTACACCTACTGACACCTTTGCCTATAAATAAGAGGCTTGGGGTGCTAATTTTAAGAGAAAAAAAGACGGAAACCCCGCACACATTTGCTCTACACTCGCCATACAATGTATTTTCCCACTTTCAAACACACAGTGAGCTCATATATAGCCTTTTTTGTACCCACAAAAGCCCAAGTGTTTACCCACTCTAAAGATATAGAAGCCTTTTTTATCGATCCACCGTAAGCCTTCTCACACACTTTAGTAGTCTTTCTCTTCATCTTTGCACACACCCTTCTACACGTTGAGAGTCGTGTTGTTTGCCTTTGCCCCACTTGATTCAGTGGTTTCATTCGATCAGATATATATATATATATATATATATATATATATATATTGACTAACATTATTGAGTTATACCTCGATTGAGCCTGAGACTTGATGCCTCGAGCTTCTTCGCTTTAATATATATATATATATATATATATATATATATATATATATACTTATATATATTAACTGTGCATGCTTGACTTTTGTTCGATGAGCCTGAACTTGATGCAGTGCATTTATTAAACTTTTATATATATATATATATATATATATATATATATATATATATATATATATATCAACCGTGTGTCTGACTTTGTTCGATGAGCCTGAACTTGATGCAGTGCGTTTACTAGCTTTTATATATATATATATACCTATATATATTGAACTGTGGTCGAACTATGTTCGATGAGCCTGGATTTTACATCCGGTGCGTTTATTGCTTATATATATATATACATATATATATTTATTTTGTCCTGCCTAGAGTTCCCTTCGTGGCAGTTGATCGCTTTTAAAGCTTTCTTTATATTTAGTCCTGCTCGAGTTTACTTATTGGCGATTGGCCGCATTCTGACTTTATTTACATTCTGTCTCGCCTGGAGTTTCCTTCATGGCGGTTGACCGTATTTACAACTTTATTTACATTTCTGATTCCCCATGGAGGTGCTTCGTGGTTGGTGATCCTGTCTGTATATATATATTTACCACTTTTATATATATACCTGCTTATTGCTTTTATACAAATTGCAATATTCTGTGCGCCTAGGAATCATGTGATCACAGATTCATCTCATTGGATCTAGATTCGGTTCCCGTGATGGACATTTTCAAATTGTGGCGACTTGTAAATTTATTCTGCGATGTCAGTATTTCCTCAGATGGTTTCCATACCAACGAGAAAGTCGGCATTATTTTTGGATGTATTATTTTTCATATGGATGCCTCGCATCCGCCAAATAAAATCAATCCAGCTGCTCACTTAATAAAAATGGAGGTGTAAAAGGTCTCAATTCCTATTGAGCATCAGGGTTTAAAAAACCTCTTTTATAAAACATCATTGCCATATATTGCTAAAAACTGAATTTTTACATAAATTCAAACCCTGTGTATATAGGTTCGAACGAGGCCTCGCACAACTTTCATATAACAGCACATTGACCCACACACACACACACACTCATATAATAGTTTCTTGAAAAGAGGCGGTCACCGTGGTAACACAGTTGTCGGGGGGTGCCTAACACCTTCCCCCCGCATAACCAAGTCCCCGGACCCTAAACGAATCTCGGTTTACCGACTCAGATATCGATTGTCACATCATTTGGTCAATGTGCAAACCTTTTCTCGGTTGTGTTGGTACAACCATTTAAAAAACCAATGGCGATCGTTATCAGGTCCCATCGTCGACATTATACATGTCAGACCTTTTTCACTTGTTTTGTCAAACAAATCTCACCTAAAATGAGAACACCAAAGAACAAGTAACGCAAAGGGATACCCAAAAATCCCGACGTCGATAGGTGGCGACTCTGCTGGGGACTCCAGTAAGAGGACTTAAGCCGCTACTACAATCTTTTCAAAACTGATTATATACTTGTGTGTGGATGTTGCATTTATATTGGATGAATGTGTACGAATGCGTGTCTTGTTTAAGCTTAGTGCTTCGCATCATATCTACATGTGATGTTAGTGCTTCGCACTATAAACTGCTTATGATATTAGTGCTTCGCACATGTCATCATTTCATACGATGAGACACGATGTATGTGAATGTATGTTGTGTGGTCCCTCCACCAGGAGGCTATCCCGTCGGTGTTTGATTACTGGACTCGTGAGAAGACTGATTCCTCGAGGCTCAGGAAAGGCAGCACCCAAATTCGCTCCAGTTGAAAGATCGGATTAACTTCCCGTCTAGTAGATTGCGATGATTTGGGAACCTTCATGCCAAAAAGCCGCGAGAGTAACCTAAGATAGGTCAGCCTCTGATAAACCCAAAACGAAGGAAAGTCTCTTCATGCTCTCAATTCAATTACTTGTAAACACAATTACTTGTAATTTCATTCCATATCTATCTCCATGTAATGAGAAATATGAAGCAATATGAACACATACATGCTACAAATAGCTGACACCCGTTTTGCATGATAAAATTCCTAAAATGGACACATCACATAGCATGTCATTATACACCTTCCCTAAGGACTAAACTATGCCAGTCTTTCGCAGGGAATCAATCAGACCTACTACCCGGTCAAAGTCCAAAAAATGACAGCTCACAATCAATCATGTCGCTATCCCACCGGTCAACTTAATCCAGATTTCTCATGCAAAGAATTCGACGGGTTAAGCAAACAGATTCATGATTTGGTCGTTTCTATTAAAAGAATTACACCAGATCCACACAGGTCGGAAAATACCCATACATACTTGAGCCCTCTACACAAAGAGGAATTCTTGGTCATTACCATACCGAGACACACGCTTAGATCGACCAACCAAAAAACACATGATGTCTGCCCATTCCACTTTGGAGATCCGCATAATGGTGACATCAAAAAGAAAGTCCTCCAAATGGAAGAGACCCTTCGCGCTATCAAAGGAATTGGAACACACGGGAGTGTTTCATATGCTGATCTATGTATTTTTCCTGGTGTTCACTATCCAGAAAAATTTAAAACTCCTGACTTTGAAAAATATGACGGGTTAGGGGATCCTTATACGCATTTAAAAGTCTTTATTGGAGAACTGGGATCCTATACAAAGGATGAAAAACTCAGAATGCAATTGTTCCAAAAGAGTCTAACTGGAGAAACCCGTTCGTGGTACACCAGATTAGACAACTCCAAAATCCACAGCTAGGAAGAGCTAGCACATGCCTTCCTCACTCAATACAAATTTTAAACTCAAATGGCTTCTAATCGGTATCAGATTACCAAGATCAAGAAACAGTCTAACGAGTCTTTCAGAGAGTATGCTCAAAGGTGGAGACGCCTGGCTGCCCAAGTTAGTCCTGCCACGTCAGAATCAGAAATGGTCATGACATTCATAGACATACAAGAAGCTCCCTTCTATGAGAGTGTTTTAGCCGGCATCGGAAAACCGTTTTCTGAAATGGTTAAACATGGGGAGATGGCTGAAATGGGGTTAAAATCAGGAAAGATTCAAGACCTAGCCGCACTCAAAGCTGTTGTTGATCACATCCAATCTGGAAATTATGGGAACAACCCCTCGGAGGGTCTATAAAAAGAAAGAGGAAGATGCTTCCCTGATACTACAGGGATAAAAAGGCAATCAAAGTATGCCCATTCAAAGGAGAAACTACACTCCTTTTCCAGCACAGTCTGCAAACTCTCCAGTACCAAAAGGTGGAGAAGTCAAATGCCATCGAGTGTTTACACCCTTAGGGGATACCCTCGAGAACATTCTTAATCTTCTGACAACACAGAAGAAAATCACGCATCTTCTTCCACCAGCCAGCCCTAATGGATGGGGTTTTAATGCTACTAGGAAATGTGCTTATCATTCCGGGGCACCTGGACATGATACTCAGGATTGTTGGGCCTTGAAACACAAGATCCAGGACCTAATAGATAATGGAGAGATCGTAGTCACCAAACCCGATCAGCCTCACGTATAAGACAACCCTCTTCCTCAACACAAAGAAGAAGAGGTCAACATGATTAATTGGAGCAGTGGAGAGAGTTCCAACTTCAGCTGTGATTCCCCCCAGACCATAAAAGATGGTGATGACAATGGAACGAGAGATGAAAGCTCTCTGTAAACAAATTAAGCAATTGGCGGAACTGGTGACTTATCAGCATTAAGTGACTCGGCAATTAATCAGCCAGGAGCATGCCAGTCTCCTACCAATCGTCATGAATATTCCCTCGTCCCTTTTAGAAAATGAAATGCTGGAAGACAAAGTGACGAAGAGAGCAAATGCCAAAGCCCATCGGGATTTCGCCAACAAACGGGAATTCACCTATTTGGGCCAACCCATGAAGGAAATCCTTAACATGTTAATCAATGAAGGAAGGATCAGTTCCCTTCTACCTCCAATCAACTCCCGTTTGGGACGATACAACTCTGATGAAGTATGTCAATACCACTCCCAGTCTTGCGGTTACAGCACAGAAGAATGCTGGGCACTCCACCACCTTATTCAAAATCTAATCGACAGTGGTGCACTGCGCTTGGCAGATAACGACACTGTGTTACGTGCAAGTGAGAATGCAGGCCCTACTAAGTGGAAAAGTGTGGTAGCAGTTATATCTACTGAAATTGAAGGGATTAATACGGTTCTCACAACACCGATAATTCAAATTCAAAGGAGGAAACAATCCTTTGAAAGTGGCCGCTCAAGAGCCAATCAACTTGCCATGCGAGCACAATATCCTATTGTTAGCTTGCATGCAAGATTCCGTGGAATTATGGAGAAGGTGAAGGATCCACCTCACATACCACCGCTTTGCGATGTCGAAGAAAAATCCACCCAGATCTTCCCCATCGGGTGATGAACCCCACCATCAAATCAAAGGGAAAAATACCCATGGAGAAGATTGAAAAATTCTTCCGCTACATGGGTCATAAAGAAGCCTCGGTGGTTTTAAGCTCGAAGGAAGCTCCACCACAAATATCAATTTTGGACTTGGTCCTAACTTTCAAGAATCACCGGAAGGTCTTGTTAAAGGTTTTGGAAGAAGCCTATCTTCCGACATCAGTGGATACAGAAAAATTTCAACATATGGTTGATCACATTTTCAACAACAATGTGATATTCTTCATCGATGATGACATACCATCCGAAGGGGACCGGTCATTTCTAAAATCGTTGCACATTATGGTCTTGTCCTCCAATATATGGTGGCTGGAGTCTTAATAGATGGAGGTTCCTCTCTTAATAACTGCCCATATGCCACCTTGGTGAAGATGAATATCAATCTCAACCGAATTCGGAGTAGCCATACTATCATCAAAGCTTTTGATGGAGCCCGCCGTAACTCGGTTGGAGTAATTGAGCTGCCAGTCAAAATTGGCCCTCATACATTCTGCATATCCTTCCATGTGCTCAAGGTAGATTCAGGATACAACCTTCTCTTGGGACGACCATGGATCCATATGGCTGGGGCAGTCCCCTCCACTCTTCACCAACAATTGAAGTACATTATCAACAATAGCTCACAGTCACGGTGAATCTTTGAACCGAGATTCCTCAAAGACGGGACATTCCATTCATCAATACCAATGCAGACGTAGAACCAGTCAATTTTCATGCTTTGGAAATAAGCAACACCCAATACCACGCTATTGGAGCACCACTTCCCGAACCCCACATTTCTGCTGAGGTGATGTCAGCCACTCAAGAAATGATGTCGTTGGGTCATAAGCTAGGACGAGGGTTGGGTAAAGATGGCCAAGGTATCTAGTACCCCATTCGATTAACCAAGCAAGTTGGAATAGCTGGACTAGGCTATTCTGCCAGCTCTAGTCACAGGAATCCTCATAAGCATCAACAGATTCCTTCAGCTTCAATCATGTGGCGTTTGGCTTCGCCTTCAAACTCTGAGTCCGCACAACCTCCAGTAAAGGTGCCAGCCAATGTCATGGCCATGTTATTTCCTAAGTTGAAACCAGTGGAGGAAAAGAAAATCGTTATTCCAGATCCCGCAATCGAAGAAGAGGAGCGGAGAATCAAGGAAAACGTTGTCCGAATAATGTCGGGCATCCGCATCATCATCCATGATGAACATACCAACAGATACACCCCAGACGATGATTTCCCTGACATAATTGCCATCATTCGGGACAGAGAGGATAATGACAATCCCTCCATCACTGCGGTCCACCCGGACTTTACCCTTACCAATTGGAACAACATTCCTTGCTTTGGTCGACATGGGTAAAGCGGTAAATTCTTTTCGCTTTGTAGATCTGATAACTGCTTACTTTTCATGCAGATATTAGCGCTTTATTTTGCCAGTATATGCTAACATTGTGTATGGTCAACGCATTTCATATATACTAAGTGAAAGCATATTTTGTTTCGGGACTCTAAATTTAGATGTGCTCAGATTTACGGATCGATGCCTCTCCTACGCAAGGATTGTACCTTTGATGTAGAGATGAATTCAGCCTTGATGGATCTCCAGGATGACATTGAGGTGCCTCCTGAAATTCAAGAATGGGTCAAAGACAAACCCAAACCCAACCTTGATCAAACCACTTCTTTCAATCTCTGAACCTTAGAAAGCCCTAAGTTAATCCAGATTGGTTCAGACCTTACCCCCAAACCAACGGAATGACATGGTTACGCTATTAACCCAATTCCAGGATGTGTTTTCATGGTCTCGTGAAGACATGGTGGGTTTATCCACTGACATTGTCCTTCATCACCTTCCCATTAAAGAGGGATTTAAGCCAATCAAGCAAAAGCTCAAGCGATTGAAACCTGAGTGGAGTTTAAAGGTGAAAGAAGAAATTATGAAACAATTTCAAGCCGGCATCATCATGGTGTCTACATATCCTGAGTGGATATCCAACATTGTACCCGTGCCTAAACCGGGAGGGAAGGTGCGAGTTTGTGTGGATTATCGGGACTTGAACAAAGCTTGCTTAAAAGATAGCTTTCCCGTGCCATTTATCCACATTCTCATTGACAATACTGCGCAATACGACATGTACTCCTTTGATGATTGCTTTGCGGGGTACCATTAGATCATGGTTGCCGAGGAAGATCGTGAGAAGACTGCTTTCATCACTCCTTGGGGAACTTTTTGCTATAGACGGTTGTCATTCGGCCTCATCAATGCCGGAGCTACCTATCAACGAGCTATGATGGCTCTTTTCCATGACTTAATGCATAAAGAGATTGAGATCTATGTGGATGACATCATTATCAAGTCCCAAAAGGAGGTAGACCATCTCAGAAAGTTGTTCAACAGGTTGCGTAAGTACAACTTGAAGTTGAATCCAGCTAAGTGCGCCTTTGGCGTCAAGTCAGGCAAGTTGCTAGGATTTCTAGTCAGTCACAAAGGGATTGAGCTGGACCCTACCAAAATCCAACCCATCACAGAAATGCCCATTCCTCAGACAGAGAAGGAAATACGGGGATTTTTGGGAAGGATCAACTTCATCAAGAGGTTTATCTCCCAACTCACAAAGAACTCGTGAGCCAATCTTTAAGTTATTAAGGAAGAACTCCTCCACGAAATGGAATGATGAGTGCCAGAATGCCTTCCTTACAATCAAGAAACAGCTAGTCAAAGCTCCTATCTTGGTACCACCCAGGGATGATGTTCCCCTGTTAATGTACCTGTCCATAAGTGACAATGTCATGGGTCAGTATCTTTGAGACGAGAAAAGACAATAGAGGCCAAGAATGAGCTATCTATTACCTCAGCAAAAGGTTCAGCAGCAGTGAACACAAGTACACTCTGATCGAGAAGACGTGTTGTGCTTTGGCATGGGCTTACATTAGGTTACAGCATTACCTCCATGGTCACACAACCCATCTCATATCCCGCATGGATCCTCTCAAGTACGTGTTCAACAAACCCATGTTGAATTGCCGGCTGTCCAGATGGCAGTTGATCATACAATAATTTGACATTGTATATGTGACTTAAAAGTCCATCAAAGGTCAAGGAATCGCAGATCAACTGGCCGCCGCACCTTCAGGGGATTTCAAACCCTTGGAAACATATTTCCCCGATGAAGGAGTAATGACGATGCAAAGAACACCATCAATCTGATACACGTCAATCATGGAAGATATATTTTGATGAAGCTGTTAACATGGAAGGTTCTGGAGCTGGAGCAATTCTAGTATCTGATACGGAGGAGCAGTATCCCGTTGCCGTCAAATTATAGTTTGTTAGCACCAACAATACGGCTGAGTATGAAGGCTGTCTCATGGGGCTAAAACTTGCCCGTTTAATGGGCATCAAGCGGTTAACTGTCCTTGGAGATTCGGAGTTGATAATCAGACAATCCACCGGAGTCTATCAAACCAAGGAACTACATTTGTTGCCTTACCATCGGCAAGTTTTGGAGATGGCTTTGGAGTTCGAAGAAATCTCCTTTCTACACATTCCTCGTAATAGGAATGATTTCGCGGACGCATTAGCAACTTTGGCCTCCTTGATTCGCATATCAGACAAGGAACACTTGCCAAGCGTCACAATTTCCCTGCATAAGGCCCCAGCCTATGGGAATTACGTTGGAGAAGTATCGGATGAGCTACCTCTCATCCAACCTCCTTGGTATCACCATATCAAGGAATATGTGCGAGATGGATCTACACCCACTGAGGCAAGCCTGACTGAGAAAAGGTGGATCCCTCGACTTGCTATGAAGTTCTACCTGAGTGGAGATGCGCTCTATAAAAGAGATGCAGGACTAGGTTTCCTCAGGTGTCTAGACAAAGATCAAGCCCAAAGGCTTATGGATGAAATCCATGGTGGAGTCTGTGGCCCCCACATGAGTGGCCCCTTCCTTGTAAAAAAAGTCCTCAGGACGGGACATTCTTGGTCATCTCTCAAAGTCGATTGCACCAGCGACCACGTTAGAAGATGTTATCAGTGCCAGATTCATGGGAATGCTATACACGCCCCTCCACGGGAGCTCCACAATATAAGTTCGCCTTGGCCCTTCTCAATGTGGGGAATGGACGTTATTGGGCCCATTGAGCCTAAAGCCAGTAATGGTCACCGATTTATCTTCACCATGATCGACTACTTCACCAAGTGGGTAGAAGCAGCCTCCTTCCCCAGGGTCACTAAAGAAGTCATCATTGCTTTCATCAGAAATAATGTCATTTGTCGATATGGACAACCAAAGGTTATTATGTCAGACATTGCCAAAAACCTCAACAACAAAATGATGGAGGAGTTATGCAATAAATTCCACATCAAACATCTTAACTCTGTCATCTATCGTCCGAAGATGAACGGTGCTGTTGAAGCGGCTAACAAAAATATCAAGAAGATTATGCAAAAGATGTCAGCCAACCACAAAGATTGGCCTAACCTGTTGCCTCTTGCTCTATTAGCCTACAGAACCACAATGCGTACTTCAACTGGGGCAACCCCCTACGCTTTAACCTATGGGATGGAAGCAGTGCTCCCCATAGAAGTTGAGATGGAATCTCTCAGAGTGTTGATCGACGCTCAGCTGGATGAAAACCAATGGGTACAAGACAAGTATCACCAATTGTCTCTGATAGATGAAAGGCGAACTGCGGCTATCTTTCATGGTCAGCTATATCAGCAAAGGATCGCCAGATCCTACAACAAAAAAGTCCGGCTACGGCAATTTAAACAACATGACTTGGTTCTGAAGAAGATTCTTGACAATCAAGATCAGGTCAAAGGAAAATTTTCTCCCAACTGGGAAGGCTCGTTTATTGTCAAAGAAGTATTGACAGGAGGCACTCTCAGATTACATGAAATGGACGGCGATGAATTTCCACAACTCATCAACTCAGACACCGTGAAACGGTATTATGTCTAAAGTAACCAGCAAACACCCTGCTGCATCATCATCAGGTCACCAGTCATTTTGGTTCTTTAACCCTTTACCACCTATAACTTTTCTACACTTTGCCCCTCAGGGAAACATACTCTTCAAGCCAGCAGCCTGGCTTTCTCCTTTGCGCTCATACAACTTAGGTCATCCCATCGCGGATTGAACCTCTTGCATTTGCAGTTTGGCTACCCATACATGGGATCAAACTTCTCCTGCCTGTAGTTTATCCTCAACCTAGGATTAAACTTTCTCCTCCCCGAACTCTGACTTGCACATGGGATTACGCTTTTCTTCTGCTACGAGGGCGAACTCCACGCCAACCTCGATCTCCTCTTCAATAGAGTACGTAGGCCATTTCATATGGCCCTATGCAATAAAACAAAAACAACAAAAACATTTCTACCCTCTTCTCCTTACAAAAAAAAACAACCAAAAACATTCCTACACCATATCAGCCATATACAGAGTTGAACCTCTTACACCAGGTTCGAACTACGCAGACCTGATCTCCTCTTTAATAGGAGTACGTAGGCAGCCATTCATGGTGCGGTCTCACCCCCTACCAAAACACAAACCATTGTCAGCGGGTATTGGGATTCTCTTTCAATCCACTACATTTCATTCGGCTTCAGACCAAAGGGATGGAATTACCTGAACTCCTCCCAAATAGGAGATTCGGCGACCATCTAAGCTGTGGTCATACCTCGAAGAGCAACACCAAACCATAAGAGGTGGAATTAACTAGGCTTCTCCTAAATAGAAGTACTGGCAACCATCTGTGGTGCGGTCAATCTTAGAGAGGAAAGCCACACTCCTCTCCACATTTCCATTCAGAAACAAGTCCCAAGACACCAAAGATGGTAGGGATATATATAGATCGATGATCCATTCTGAAACTATCCAGAGACAGCTCAATGTCCATCCACCAAGGAAGAATTCAGAATTCATCCAGATCACAAGCCACAAGCAAGCGGGAGGCAAATATCAAGCAAATAGCAAGGCATATCTAAAAGGGAAGTGATCCAAAATATATTTCCTATCATATATAATGTTGTTTGATATATATACAATGTGAACCGTATATGACAAAATGGGCTAAGCTAGTCCATGCGGTAAATACAGGATCATCTCTAATCGAGTGGTACATACTGAGCTAGCAAGACCAACATGGCATCCCTCTCAGATGAAGGAGGTAAAGCTGTAGTCTCCTGGATAAAAATATTCACACGACCCAATAGATCAGAGCCATCTGCGCATGATGACCATATGCTCATCGATATAAGTGCTCATCTCTGCGATCATAATAATTGGTAAGGGACCTCCATTTGCGATTATCTATCGTGTGTGACCATATCTCTAGGCAGATATAGCACTATCCCGCTCAACTATCACTGCGTCTCTGTCTGACCTGGCCTCATCCCGCTCAACAACAGCGGCATCTCTACGAGCTAATGCCTCGTCTCTCTCTAATAGGGCGGCGTCCCTCACATCAAGAGCAGTCGACATCATAGATCGAATCTGGTCTCTCTCAAAGGTCATCAGATGAAGACTCTGCTCTAAATACTGTGCCGAGTGCTGGATCACAAAAGTACTGGTACTAGGAGAATCCGAAAGAAATGTTGGCAACCCAACAACGGTATCCTCCTCGATGTAGGTATCAATGTCCTTTATAGACTCTACATCGTCTAACTTAATCTCCGATACTGCAAATACTACTGCAGCTGATAAAACCTCCGTCTCCATCCATGCTGAGTACTCTGCGTAATAACCGGACGATCGGGCGGAAAAAGCGGCTAGCTCACGCCGATCCCAAAGAAGCGATACACGAGATCGGTCCTCACCGAGAGGTATCGAGAAGTCGAGCAATCGACCGCCGCCCCTCAAAAGGATGAAAATCCTGGAACTAGTCAAACTGCGACATCACGGCCAATGAATGATAAGTCGTCACACCCCTCAAGCCATCCAAAGGGAGGAAATCCATACCCAGAGCATGAGTAATGAAGCTGTATGGTGAGCAAAGCCCCGAAACACGACAATATGCTAATTGGATCTCTTGATATATCCGCCAAAAATGCGAGACCAGATCGAGCATCTACACACTTCAGATGGCTTTTGAAGGAATACGACATAGCCACCTCATGGGAGAAAACAATACCCGTATCGTCTAAAGGTACCAATCGGGTCGCAAGTGTGACATAAACCACACATACAAAGATGACCAACTCCCAAAGAAACACACACAGACGGGTAAAATCTCAGGCGAGGGGACGCCGATCGCAAAGTCTCTCGCCATGATCATAGAGTACAATGGTACGACCCTCCCGAGAGCTCTCACCGTCGTGATAACGCTTTATATCTATCTCATCCATGTACCGCAAGATGTACATATCGTATGATACGACACATAGTATCGATCATCGACTCGCTGACGCCAATGATCCTCCGACACGGTGAAATCCCCTAAATGTCATGAGTATCTATCCTCCGCACCAAATCTGTCACATAGAAAACGATGAGATCCCCGACGGGGGTTACAACATGAGTCCGCGACGGGGGTTACAATGTAGATCCCCAGTGGGGGTTACAACACGTTCATCCGTTGACAACTCTATCAACGAAGGTCAAGCAGCCTTGACATTATTTCAGTCGATGGCAGGTAAACCCATCGAAACGTTAAGAACCGTTCGGTAGTTGCATATGTATTCATACGTCCTCAGTGGATCCCCGACGGGGGTTACAACGTGAGTCCCCGACGGGGGTTACAACGTATATCTCTGGCGGGAGTAGCAACGCATGCTCAGCCGTTGACACACATATCAACGAAGGTCAAGCAACCTTGACATCATTTCAAATTGATAGCATTTAAACTGTCGAGCTATAGAGTCGTTTCGAGGTTCTCATACCCATTTGCTTCATATTCCCGGTGAATGGGGTCACAATCTGAATGCTCCGTTGATCTACACTTCAAATAATGTCAAGCAACCTTGACGATCTCCTCACAGAGTTTCAAATTTGATTCACACGTCGGCAAAGGCCAAGCAACCTTGATAGTATATCCCACAGGATGTTTCAGCCGTTGATTCACACGTCAACGAAGGTCGCATCCCCGGACGGCATTTGTTTGTTGGCGATAAATCCAATGAATCATGACATATCCTGGCGATACTAACCAGGAGAGGTCAACATTATCCAAGAGGATAGATGATGGAATATGTTATACACATCCTCAAACAGATCAAGCTTTATCCCCACAGATCTCTTACACATAAGAGATACCCCTTCGGTATCAATTCGTTATCAAGAACACAAGAATTTGGTGATAACTCCAACACCAATATCCTAGCAGATTCTAACCACATCGGATCCGGTCAAGATACTAATCCCCAGTTGAAACAACGAGGGAACCAAAGAATCATCCCCAAAGATATTGGGCCAAAACCCCATACACATGCATCATACATTTGCATCATGTTACTATCCATAGTACCATGTTTATCTTGTTGCGTTTCAAGTGTCTAGGATTCTTTATCCTACCCATGCATCGCCATGCATGAGTATGATAAAGAAGGGCATCTGTAGACACTCGAAAATTTCTGTACTACTGTTACTAACATTACAGGAGGATAGATTCATCTTTTAAGAGAGAACCTTGAAAGACAATCCAAATCCATACCGGACACTACCGGAAGTTCAGCATTAACCCCGGATCGCAATATGGGAGTGACGGTTTCAACCTCGATTTAACCCCGAGACCTACAAAATACAATACTGAACACACACCGGAGAAGACCGATTAATCTCTTGAGATAACCCCGGGTATCCGGTCTCAGTCCCAACCATGGAATAGCCACCAACCTTGGTGATAACCCCAAGGAATACGATTTTGAGATGACCCCGAAAATGCTTATTTCAAATGCCATCAGCTTCAATCTCAGCACTCACAACGAAATACACTGTGCTAACACAGCAATAACATCGGGAAGACAGGCACACCTCAAAGATGACAATGAGGACCTTCAACAAATGTTGCAGTCCAATCTCAGCGAAGTCTGAGCAACGTCTGCTTATCAGCCTAATCCGGCAGTAACACCGGTGATGGGAAACATCGCCATCTTGTCCAACACTATGCCACGTCTCGTCTCTACGCAACAATGTCCCACAAGGCTAACCAATCCCGAGTGAATATGTGCAGGGTAACAGATGAAAGTTGAGGCTTGAAGACCAGAGGGCATCGTCCCATCTTCAAAGACTTCGTACAAACTCTAATCCCATGCCATCGTATAACTCTCGACAACGGCGGTCCGAAATAGGTCCTGAATACCTCAAAATGGATGCCCGGATTGCACTTCTCAAAATCCGAGTGGACATTATAGTGCCTGAGTGCACGTATTTCGAGACGACCCGGCCCGACAGAATCGGGTCGACCCGATCCGACTCGACCCGCCTCTGGTACACCTGCGGCTGAGCCGCAGGTACACCTGCGGCACCTTTTGCATATAAATAAGAGGCTTGGGGTGCTAAATTTTAAGAGAAAAAAGATGGGGAAACCCTGCACAATTTGCTCTACACTCGCCATACAATGTATTTTCCCACTTTCAAACACCTGTGAGCTCATATATAGCCTTTTTTGTACCCACAAAAGCCCAGTGTTTACCCACTCTAAAGATATAGAAGCCTTTTTTATCAGTCAACTGTAAGCCTTCTCACACACTTTAGAGTCTTTCTCTTCATCTTTGCGCACACCCTTCTACACGTTGAGAGTCGTGTTGCTTGCCTTTGCCTTGGACTTCTATTCGTGGTTTCATTCGATCTGTATATATATATATATATATTATATATATATATATATTTATATATATATTGACTAACATTATCGAGTTATGCCTCGATTGAGCCTGACTTGATGCCTAGAGCATTTACTGCTTTAATATATATTAACTGTTTGTCGGACTTTGTTCGATGAGCCCGACTTGATGCCCGTGCATTTATTCGTTTTTATACATATATGTATACTTATATATATCAACTGTGTGTCGACTTTGTTCGATGAGCCTAAGACTTGATGCAGTGCGTTTACTATTTCGCTTATATATATATACCTATATATATATGAACTGTGGTCGAACTATGTTCGATGAGCCCAGATTTTACATCCTATGCGCTTATTGCTTTTATATATATATATATATATATATATATATATATATATATATATATGTGTAGCTCAAGGACCTCATCCTTATAGTTACGAGCCTTATCACTATAAGCACTTTCTCATCGTGCTCGACTCGAAAAGTCGCCTCTGCAGATTCTTTTCCTCATATAAAGCGCTTATTTCCTCAATCAGGCCTCTACCGAGTACTGAAATGCACATTCCTATCCAACACTTTGCAGATACAATGCTCTAGTTGCATCCAGATCTGTGGCTCTGAGTAGGTAACACCGTATTAATCGATGTCACCTCCATTTCCTCCTCCACATCTAGCATCTCGTTAAGGTATGTTGCTAATCTCATAGTCTCCTCAGAGTATTCCTCCTCAGAGATGTAATCTTCAATGTCTGAGTCTTCTAGTATAACTATCGGTACCTCTGCCACTGGCATTGGTACAATCTCAACTTGGTTAACTGAGTCCTCATTTATCATTTCCACATTTCTAAACATCAAGCTATCGGTTGGCATCTACAAACACATAACACGTTGATTAGTACATAATACACAATAGTATAAGCATAAATCACATTTAATATTTTTAAGATTAATTTCTATCTTTTAATCCTTTTGATACTGAGTTGTCTCAATATCTTATTAATTCATTGAACTTGAATTTCATTCCTCGGACTTTACCTTCCTTACGAGGTTATTAGCCTAAGGTTTCCCCCCCCCCCTTAAGTTTTATAACCTAAGACTCTGATACCAACCTGTGACGCCCCCAAATTCGGGTATCTTCCAACCCGACAGATGGTGCTCCACTATACTAACATCTATACAATCATTCCATTGAAATACAACAAAATGAAAGTAATTACTATCTTCTTATTACAATAAAAGTATAATCCTTCCCATGTTCATAAACCGGTTACATCGTTCATTGTTCATAATGTATAATACATACAAACTTACTAAACTATTACACAATGCCTAAGCATCCATCTTAGCTTTGCCCTTATCATTCTTGGTATTCACAGTACGTTCATCTTTAACTGCAGTTATATAATTCAAGCAAGAAGTGAGCATGACAGCTCAACAAGTTTAATCAAGGATAACAGGAATACCACATTCATGAATTATATAACAATTTCAACATAACGGTACAATAGTTATGAAGTATTATGAATCAATTATACTTTAACAGTTTATAACATCAATTCCCAAAGTATAGTATAGATTTGGAATTCTGAACCGGTCGATAGACCATGAACAGTAAATTTTAGTTTTCATACTTGAAAAGGAGTCCACAGCACTAAGGTCGTTCATCCGTATAACTTACGAGCACTTCTAGGTGATCAGCCTATAGTACTCTATGTTGATCAACACTACATTCATTAAACGTATTTACGTTTAATATTTTTGGCAAACTCGCGTGCCCATCGAATAATCGATGAAAAATACTTTTGTTTGTTCATAGACAAACCTTACCTTCACGTCCATACCAATTACATGGAATAGGATAGCGTTAACATTTCTACATAGAATGATATGTATAATAATCAATCTATATATTACGAATAGTCTAGCCGAGTTAAAATTTGGCATCGACCCTTTCTTTAAAACAAGTCTTGCAATTCAGTTCAACGAATCACATAAAACTTGGCTAACATGGAAGTTAGACAATCGTTAAGAAAACTTGCCTTTCAGCGTCTTCAAATAACTTACTCGACTAACCACAGCCTTTACAGAATCTACATGATATATTCACATAGCACACTGTAATTAGCTATCAAACAACTATTCACATTGTTCCTACAAGTTTTTTTCTCTTCTATGTCTGTGTTAACTTAATATCTTTATTAAAGTCAACATGACTTATTACCCTTCATCCCGGTTTATCACTCTATTGACGTTTATTAACCGGACTCAAACATCGTTGATAAGGTACCAACTTTGTTCATTATACATATCTTGTTAACATGCATTACATTCCTAAGTTTTATACCCTATACCTTAGTATAGGTAATATAGGATTAGTCTTAGTACATTTATTGATTATATAAACTCAACTCAGGAAGGTCTCTAAATAACTGAAGCTTAAAACCTAACTTGGTCAACTTTTTTCCACTCGCCGTAAACATGCATGGCATCCTTTAATATTTTAGTAGGCATTTGAATTTGAGTTAGCAGGCTACTAGTCGTAGAGTCCTGGCGTCATGCTTATTTCACCACTTTCTAATCGGTTTTGGTGTTGCGGCGCAGAAGTGCATGCACCAGGTTAGCCAAACCCAGTTTTGATTTTCTAACGAAACTCCTGGCTTCCTAATTTGTTCGTTTTACATCCGAATTGACCCATTCGAATTCCTACAAGTCAGGAATTACATCCTTTACGTGTTCATATAATAATTCAACACTTTCGAATCCGTTAACTCAGAATTCGCTATTGAGTTCATTTTATATACGTTCGTAAACATTAATGAGCGTTCAATGCTCATTTTCTTCGTTCTAAGTCGGAATCCGACGATTCTCGAACCCACAACTCTTAATCACCCTATCTCACGTGTTGACATTGAAAACCAACGTTTTCAAGTCTCACGGCAACTTTCGACTACTAATCCGGAATTTCTACGTTTTCGACGTTTAACGTCTTTTTCAGTAAAATTCGCCATAACTTCGTTACTAATGTTCTCTAAGCCAAATCACATGGAATACTCCATGGATTTCATATTTACATCCTAACCAAACAAGATGCATCTAATAACGTATTGATGGAGCTCAATTGTTTATCAACAATCGATCTCAACTATCAATATTTCCATGGTTCAAAAACTATATTAAACCTTATTATTTTTATAATCTCGTGACTTATAGAGATTGAATCTATGGTAAGTCATCTTTAAATCCTCACTCATAACATATACCACCCCTTCATGATTCTCTAAAATGAAAGAAAATCTAAAAGAGATTGAGATGAGAAACAAGAAGTATTACCTTAAGAACTCTTAAGAAATCTTTTGTAAAAATAGTAGTTAAATCTTCCAAAGTGTATGCTTGCAAGGATAGCTCTCTTTCTCTCTCAAATAATCTAGGTTGGCAATTTGAAAAACTCACAAATGAATCAACCTAGCTTCTTATTTATAGAAAATTAGAATGGAGGGCATAATGGTCAAAGAACCATCACCTCCTTACTATTCATGTGTGGTCACCAAGTAAAACACTTGGTGACCAAACCTTATGCTTGGCTTCCACACCAAGGTGGCCGGCCCACCTCTTTTTGTGACATCCCATGGGTTGCCCCATGGGTTTTACCCATTCGGTGACCCACGGTTCGGTTTTAATGAATTGGGCTTAACTAAATTAACATTGGGCCTTGGTCATTCAAATGATTGGATTAATTAATAATCCAACTCAAATGAATTAGTCATTAAGTCTTAACTTAATTCGATAATACGAATCGTATCACATACGTATAATTTATGTATTATCTCCGTATACTACTCGTACAATAATCGTATTGTACCTCGTATTTACTCAACGTATCATACATAGATAATAAATAGTATCACCAAAGGCATAACATTCGCCTTAACCCTAACGCCATTCCTTCTACGCATATTATTTCCTCCTCGAAAATTAATATACTCAACCCTTAGGTTTTAAGTCCGCAAGTGAAAATTGCGTTTTCCATAAATGAAATATTATCAGATATTCCAACTCATCACGATATTCTATCATTACGCGTTTCCCGGAATTTCAAAATAATTCCCCGAACAGAAATGGATGAATAGTGTTTTTACGGAAATTTCTCGGAAAACAATTATTATCGTCTTGGAAATTCCAAACAACTATTTCTAACACGTAGCCAGAATACTAACCACGTTAGCACATTCTAGGTCATAGAATGACCTTCACATAGCTTACTCACAAAGAAATCAATTAAATTCATTTAATTCACATAATCAAACAAAAATTTAATTGTCATAAAAATCCGATTTTTTCGGGTGTTACATTCTCTCCCCCTATATAGGATTACATCCCCGAATCTTAGCTTATAATTACAAAAACAAATGAGGAAAATCTTCCTTCATTTTACTTTCGAGCTCCCACGTTGCTTCTTCAGCATCGTGGTTTCTCCATAACACCTTCACTAAAGGTATTACCTTATTTCTTAAAACTTGTTCCTTCCTATCAATAATTTGAATTGGAAGTTCCTCATAGGACAAGTCCTTCTCTAACTGAATAGATTCATATTCTATCACGTGTTTATAGTTTGGTTTATAAGGACGCAACACTGACACATGAAATACATTATGAATGTGTTCCATCTCTGGAGGTAAGGCTACTACATAAGCTACCTCCCCTATCCTTTTTAAAATCTCAAAAGGTCCTACAAACCTTGGACTTAACTTCCCTTTATTTCCAAAATGTATCTTCCCTTTCCAAAGCGATACTTTCAGAAAAACAAAAGATCCTACATCGAATTCTCTATTCTCTCTGTGAGGATCTGCATATTTCCTTTGCCGGTCTTGAGCCGCAACTAATCGAGTACGTATTAACTCTACCATGTCCATCGTCTGCTGAACCATCTCAGGTCCCAACATCCGACGTTCACCCACCTCATCCCAACATAATGGAGTTCGGCACTTCCTCCCATACAACGCTTCGTAAGGCGACATGCCTATACTAGCGTGAAAACCATTGTTGTACGAAAATTCCACCAATGGTAGATATTCGTCCCAACTCCCTTTGAAATCCATAACGCAAGATCTTAACATATCTTCAAGCGTTTGAATTGTCCACTCACTCTGACCATCCGTCTGAGGATGATACGCCGTACTCAATCTTAACTGCGTTCCCATCTGCTCTTACAAACTTCTCCAAAAGTTCGATGTGAATCGTGGATCACGATCTGACACAATCAAAATAGGCACTCCATGTCTGGAAATAATTTCCTTGACATACAGCTTAGCTAACTGGTCTAGGTTATACCTAACTCCTATTGGTAGAAAATGAGCCAATTTTGTCAATCGATCCACTATCACCCAAATAGCATCGTATCCTTTTCTTGTTGCTGGAAGTCCCACCACAAAGTCTATTGTGATGTGCTCCCACTTCCACTCTGGAATTTCTAGCGGTTGTAACAACCCGCTCGATCGTTGATGTTCAGCCTTAACGTTTTGACAAGTTAAGCACCTACTAACATATTCTGCTATCTCCCTCTTCATATTCGGCCACCAAAAGTTCTGACGAAGGTCTTGATACATCTTCGTACTACTGGGATGTATCAAGTACCTCGAACTATGGGCCTCCATCATAATTTCTTCTTTTAATTCGGGATCATTAGGAACCCAAATTCTTCCCTCAAAACGAAGTAATCCCTCCTTATCGAGGTTATACTCAGTCTTTTCTTCGTCTTCTATTCTTTTCTGCATCTGCTTGCACTCCTCATTGCCCAGTTGTACTCCCCTAACCCACTCCACTATGGTAGGTTGGGTTTCCATAGAAAATAACATCTCTACCGCTTCCTCCAGTAACTTAACTTCTAGTTCCATTTTTGCCATCGTTGTTACCAACTCATTCTGAGTTATTAACATTGATAATTTCTCTCTACCCTTCCTACTTAGCGCATCGGCTACTACATTTGCTTTCCCCAGATGATATAAAATATCACAGTCATAATCTTTTATTAACTCTAACCACCTTCTCTGTCTCATGTTCAACTCCTTCTGTGTGAAAATATATTTCAGACTTTTGTGGTCCGTATATATCTCACATTTCTCACCATAAAGATAATGCCTCCATATCTTTAGGGCAAAAACTACAGCTGCCAATTCCAGGTCATGAGTAGGATAGACCTTCTCATAATCCTTCAATTTACGGGACGCATACGCAATGACCTTGTCATGCTGCATGAGCACGCAACCCAGTCCTTTATACGAAGCATCGCTATACACTACAAAATTCCCTGTATCGTCTGGTAAAGACAATACCAGTGCCTCACTTAACCTCTTCTTTAACTCTTGAAAATTTTTCTCACATGTTTCAGTCCACACATACTTCACCGACTTTCTTGTCAGATTTGTTAACGGAGTAGCTAATTTAGAAAAGTCCTAATGAACCTCCTATAGTATCCCGCTAACCCCGTAAAACTCGAACCTCGATTGGCATTTTCTTGTTGCTCTCATTCGTTAACCGCTTCTACTTTTGCGGATCTACTTTAAATGCCATCCTTATCAATAACATGCCCTAGGGGGCAGTATTCTCTCAAGCCAAAATTCACATTTTGTGAATTTCGCATACAACTTCTCCTTCCGTAGTGTCTCCAACACCATTCTTAAATGTTCCGAATGATCTTCTGGCATCTTTGAATAGACTAGAATATCATCAATGAACACTACGACAAACTTGTCCAAATATTGTTTGAACACTCTGTTCATCATATCTATAAATGCGGCTGGCACATTAGTCAACCCAAACGACATTACCAGAAACTCGTAATGACCATAACGAGTTCTGAATGCCGTCTTAGGTACATCTTCCTTCCTCACCTTTAACTGATGATACCCCGTGCGCAAGTCTATTTTAGAAAAATACTTTGCCCCTTTCAACTGATCAAATAGATCATCGATCCTGGGCAAAGGGTATTTATTCTTAATCGTTAACTTGTTCAACTCTCGATAGTCGATGCAAAGTCTTAACGACCCATCCTTCTTCTTTACAAACAACACTTGAGCTCCCCAAGGAGACACACTTGGTTGAATGTACTTCCTGTCTAATAGTTCTTGTAATTGAACCTTTAACTCCTTCATTTCGACTGGCACCATTCGATATGGTGCCCTTGAAACTGCTGTCGTTCCAGGTAACAGATCAATTACAAACTCCACCTCCCTGTCCGGTGGAATACCCGGTAACTCTTCCAAAAATACATCCGCAAACTCTTGCACAACAGGTATCTGATCCAAGGATGTTCCCACTCTTTGGGTATCCACCACGTGGCATAGATAACCTACACACCCTTTTCTCAACATCTTCCTAGCTTGTGTCATAGACAGACAACAAGAGCGTCTCGGTGAATTACTACCGAAGAACACTACCTTGGTTTTCTTAAAGTCAAGGTTTACACTTTTCCTATGGAAATCTATAATCGCCTCATGGTTCACCAACCAATCCATACCAAGAATTACGTCGAATTCTTTTAGCCTTATCGGTACTAAATCTACCGATAACTTATTCCCTCTAATTTCCACACAGCAATTCTTATGAATATGATCAATGGGGATTATCTCTTTGTTTGCTACCTTAACGTCTAAAGGTATAGGTAACTTCTCAGGGATTAAACCAAATCGCTTAGCAAATTCACATGCTATAAAAGAACAAGTAGCACCCGAGTCAAATAGCACATAAGCATTTATCTCATTGACCGGAATGATACCTGCTACCACATCTGTTGATGCGACCGCATCTTGAACAGTCATATTAAACGTACGAGCTGAGGGTCTACCCACTGATGGTGTTGGTCCATTAATGGCTAATTTACCGCTACCAAAACTCTTATTCCCCTCTAAACCCTTCTTCGGGTAATTTCTTGCCATGTGGTCCATTGACCCACAGACAAAACACCCCTGGTTTTTCTTAGGGTTAGGACAGTTGGGTGACAAATGCCCCTCCTACCCACAGTTGTAGCATACTGCTTTCCCCTTTAAACAAACTCCCATGTGAGATTTTCCGCATGTCTTACATGCTTCCGTTCTCCGTTTGGGATCTCCCGGCTTTACCCCAGTATTCCCAAGGTTAAAACTCTTCCTCTTTGGCAAGTTCTGCGCTTCACCGCAACTTCAAATTTTACCTCATTCTAACTTACTCTTAATCTTTACTTCTTTGTGGTAATTTGAGACAAAGCCTCACCACCACCTTTCACTTATTATCGCTTTCTCCGTAGAATGGTCCCATAGGAAGCACTCGAAAACCGAGATCCTACTATAGAGCTGTGGTTTTAAGCCCCGCTCAAATCTGCTACCTTCCTTTCCTCTCAGATCCACCTAATGTGGAGCAAATCTCGCCAATTCGTTAAACTTGGCGGCATCTTTGACTGGGAACTCACAAATCCCTGGCTTAAGTTCTAAGAACTTAATTTTCATCCTACCACCGTGCATGCTAGTAGGGAAATAGTTCTCGAAGAAAACCTTCTTAAACTGCTCCCACGTAATGCCTTCTCGCCTCTAGCTCCCACCCCGTGAGCTTCCCACCAATAGTTGGCTTCTCCCTTCATCATGTAAGTCGCAAAAGAAGTCTTTTGCGCCTCACCTACATTTGTTATCACAAACACCTTTTCAATCTCTCTAATCCATGTCTGGGCTTCTAGTGGATCTGTCGTTCCTCGGAACTCGGGAGGACCCACACTTTTAAAGTCCTTAAAGGTAGTTGTTCTTGCTACCCCAGGAGCTACAGGAATCCCACCCCCCACTTGGTTAAATGCAGCCATTAATAAATTAACGAACTCTTGCATAGGGTTGTTAGGACCCCCCCTGATTTTCATTATGAGACTCGGCCTCTTGGTTCCGTTGTCTCCTTCTCGGCGGCATAATTCTGATTAAATAAATAAAGCTTCGTTATTATCTATTTAACTACTAGATTATCATTTTAAATTAACAACAACCATTTATAAGACCCCAACTTTTATGAATAAAGAATAATTTTTTTTCGAATTATATTTTTGAATATTATGGTATTAATTTGATATAATGTTATAGTTGTGGGTAATATTTATAAATTTTGCAAAGTACGCAAGTTGTTATATAATATTCGATTGGTCTGGGAATATTCGTTTTAATAGGGAATATTCGTACAACAGCACAATCATTGGTGGACCCCACAATGGAATTATTGTCGGATTGAGAAAACGAAAAAAATACTTTATGAAAATAATGGCGGAGGTGTTACCGTTAAAACTGTTGAACTACCCGGTAGTAAAAGTACAGTAATACGCGTAGTTGCACAGTAGCACACGGTATTGATTATTGATGCTTACGTGAGAAGACACTCAGTTATACTCAATTATTGCTACAGTAATTGTTGCATCATATCTCTCATATTATTGATTCAATTATTATTACAGTATCATCTGCATTATATGATATATTATTAAATCAATAATTGAGACGGCAAAGTTATTCATATTATTATTTGCAATATTGACAATGTCTGAAGTTCTCATCGAGGAGAGGTTTGGTCACTTAATTATACGCCAATAAGGAGAAATCCTTATCGAAAGCCCCTCTTTCCCGAGGAACAACCTGGTTGTTAAATATTGTGAATTATAATATTAATGATGAATAAGTTCGTGTTGATTAAAGATGAATTTTATAGTTCCATTGTGTTGGACTTATTTGTGTTAGTATAATTGATATCTGGAGGATATATTATTTAATTGGGTATTCGGGACACTTTGCGTGTCAGAGTTACTATTCATGAGTTACTATTCACGAGTTACTATTCATGAGTTACTATTCACGAAGTTACTATTCACCCAGGTTACTATTCACTATTCACTATTTATATAGTATTGTGTGATTCGGTATTTGGGTACAATATTATTTCATGAGGAGATATGCTAATTTTTAGAATCGTTGGTTGAAGATATAATAAGAAGTCAATATGGACCATTTGGTGGAGTTATAATAGTAAATCAATATGGATCATTTGGTTTAATGTTTTAATAGTAAATCAGTATGGACCGTTGTTTTAAGTTTTAATAGTAAACCAATATGGACCGTCCGTTTAATAGTAAATCAATCTGGGTCGTTCATGAATTAGTTACTATTCATTCCATTTTCCTATAAATAGAAGCTCATTCCTTCATTATTTCTTACGAATTCACTGAAACTCTAGAGAGAGAATTGTAAGAGAACATATAGAAAAGTATTCTGCTACTTCCCTACTCTTATATTCAGTTTCTTTTACTGTGTAGGGATGTTATTTGTTGTACTCATGAAGAGAACTTACATTATTCCATTATTTATTATTACATTGGAATAACTCAGTATCGCGGAGCTACCCTATACATGGTGACATTCTTCTAATATTTCATTCTTTATTATTACGCCGAATATCATATGCATGCGTTTCGCCGGACACAGTTCCATTATTTATTATTTTGTCGAATATCTTGTCATGCGTGCGTTCTGTGGGACCGGTTCCATTATTTATTATTACGTCGAAATATCACATGCGTGCGTTTCTTACGGGACTGGTTCCATTATTTATTATTCTATCGAATATCATGTCACGTATGCGTTACGGGACTGGTTCCATCCTTTATTATTACATTGGAATAACTCGCACGTATGCTTCTATCGCATGCATGGTGATTTCTTTTGTTATTCCATTCTTTATTATACTCAGTTGGTTAAAATTTGACTTCTATACCCATGAAATTAGTGGAATATCTTTGATATTTGCGCTACATTCAGTATCTTTTCATGGAAATATTCTTCTGAGCATTCTTGAATTTTACTCTATAAAGCAGTATCATGTTGACAATTTGGACATTATCAGTTCCTAGATAAATTAATTCTTGAACTTATTTTATTGAATTCTTATATCATTGTCATCATCCTCATGTTTATATTTTGTTGAAAGTCATCTGTGGCTTGTAGTGCATAGATGGACTTGGTATGATTATGACCAGGGATTATTCGGTGTAATCATGACCGTAATGTTACAAATGATGTGATAAAAGTCCTCATTGGCCCGTAATACATTGATGGACAGTTGTTGGCATGATCATGACCATTAATGAATACACGAATGTCCTTGGCGCGTGAGTGTGTGGATAATTTGTGGTCGTGATACTAAAGAATATCCTTGGCCGTAGTGCGGGGGGTGATTCGATGATGTAGATTATTTATTAAGTTTGAGTCCCAAAGAATAAAAGTGATGAAAAACCTTTTAAATCATAGAAGATAGTAGATTTTATTCCTACTTGACTCTTCTAATGGATTTCTTGTTCTCAACTGCAGCTTAAACTTGATAGTTATTATATTTTATCGGTTTAATACTATTGAAGGCTAACGATAAATTATTCTCGCATTATCTTAGTCATAATATTTCTTCTTTGGGCTAGTTGAGCTCACCCTTTTCTTTCACTTTGTTCTCTTGAGAAATAAGAACGAGGCTGGGACTAGTCGGGGAACAGTGATGGTCCTAGATGGTGCATTAGTAGTCCTCACTATTCTATGAAATAGTGTGATAATAATTGTAATGAGGACTCCTTTTGAGTTTGTATAATCTCTAGTAGACAATATTTGTATTCAAACTCACGATTTATGTTTTGTCGTATTGTATACATGACAGTTGTATTATTAAGTTGTATTTGAATTACATACCATGTATCATGCGACTCAAGATGGGTGATGTATACCTAATTTTGGGGCGTCACGGTTGGTATCGAAGATTAGGGATATGATCCTGGCTAAGATGTGAGAATAGAACTAGGAGGGAAGAGATTCAGAATTCCTTCACTGGTATGACCTACCTAAGTTTTTTTTTTGTATTTAATTGGTCTCATTGAAATATAGGGATAATATGTTACATGTCAATTAACCTTTTGTTTTGTGGCGATGTCTGAAAATGACAACTGAGAATATTGAGAATATTAATGGAGCACAAGCGACCGTTGATTCACCACATATCAATAATCAGGATAATATGCATCAGGAAGGCGACAATCCTCATGCAAACAACAACACTGACCAAATGATGAATGATGGAATGTTCAGAGGCTTTATGCAATTCATGAAACAGCAGACGAGAGCGGCTCCTGTCCAAAATGTAGGTGGAAACACTGGAAACTCTCGGACGGTCACCGCTAAACAGTTCAAGGAGTTGGGACCACCGGAGTTTATTGGAGAGCAAAAACCACTTGAGGCGAAAGCATGGATAAAGCAGATCACCAAGATATTTGATGTCTTGGGATGCTCTAAGGAGCAAAAGGTTTCCTTTGCCGCCTTTATGTTGCGAGGAGAGGCAGATTACTGGTGGAAATCGGTAAAGCGTACTCAACCTACCGCACTGAAGATGTCTTAGGAAAAGTTCCAAGAACTATTCAACGATAAGTACTTTCCTGAAAGTATTCGTCATATAAAAGAGGTAGAATTCATCAAGTTGGAGCAAAATAATATGACCGTGTCGCAGTACGAAGCCAAGTTTGCCGAGTTGTCCCAGTTTGCATCCCTCTTGGTGGATAATGAAGAGAGAATGACTCGGATGTTTTTAAGAGGTTTGAAGCCGAAGATACGTCAACATCTTATTTCTCATAAACTGTGTTTGTATCCAGATGTTGTAAATAGGGCTCAGTTAGTGGAGCGCAATAACGAGTCAACGCAACCAAAGGAGAGCAGTCATCGAAGCGATGACAACAAGCGTGGAGGAATCAACGGGCGAAAATGGTAACCACTTGATGGGTAATCGTACCCAAAACAATAAGAGTGGAAATTTCAAGAAGATGAGATTCAACAATGATGGAAGGACGTCGACCAAAGACCCGCGTTGTTAAGGAAGGAGAACGACCACCTATCATATGCTTCAAATGCGGAGGGGAGGGACACATCAGTCCAAACTGCGCGATGCCGTCCAAAGCATGTTATAATTGTTGAAGAGAAGGTCACTTAGCCCAATTTTGTCATTCACCGAAGACAAGTTCAAATTTAGAATGGAGGCACCAAAGGCATTCCCGAAAAAGTCAAAGCCAGTGTAGTGAGGGAGGCGTTTGTTGTGACCTCCCAGAAAGTAAGGAACCCGAATGAGGTCATCATGCGTAAACTTATCATAAACTCTAGCGAAGTCTATACTTTATTTGATACCGGTTCTACCCATTTTTTTATTTCTCCTACTTGCGCTCAACGATTAAATTTGACTCCGGAGAAATTAGACTTTGACTTATCTGTGGAAACTCCATTGGGAGAAACCTTCATTACATCCACTGTTTATAAGTCTTGTTTGGTTCAAATCGGTAACCGCACATTACCTGTCGATCTTATTTCTTTAAAAATACTTGCGTTTGACGTAATTCTAGGGATTGAATTGTTAAATACTCATCATGCAAAAATTGATTGTTTTCGTAAGGTTGTTAGTTTTCATATTCCTAATCAACCTATTATGCGAATTCAAGCGACCAAACTATTAAAATCAATCATGGTCATTTCAAGCCATAAAGCTATTCGTTTATTGAAAAACGGATGTCAACCTTTCTTAGCTCATGTCACCGATTTAAACAAAAATACGTCAGTTTTGAACGATATTTCTATTGTTAATAAATTTCCTGACGTATTCCCTGAAGAACTTCCTGGCCTACCCCCAGAGCGTGAAATTGAATTTTGTATCGACCTTGAACCTGGTACAAAACCCATTTCCAAAGCCCCATATCAAATGGCTCTATTGAACTTCGTGAGTTAAAGACCCAATTGCGAGAATTGTTAGACATTGGTTTCATTCGTCCCTAAGACGTCTCCTTGGGGTGCTCTGTTCTCATTCGTGAAGAAGAAAGATGGGAGTATGCGACTTTGTATTGATTATCGAGAGTTGAATCATGTCACCATTAAAAATAGGTACCCATTGCCACGTATTATTGACCTGTTTGACCAGTTGCAAGGAGCCAAATTCTTTTCAAAGATTGATCTTCGTTACGGATAACACCAATTGAAGATTAGAACTGTTGACATTCCAAAGATGGCTTTCAAAACTCAGTACGGGTATTATGAATTCCTAGTCATGTCCTTTGGATTGACTAATGCTCCTGCTGCCTTCATGGATATGATGAACCGAGTATTCAAGGAATATTTGGATCACTTTGTGGTCGTCTTTATTGATGACATCCTTATTTATTCAAAAAGTCGTGAAGATCATGAGCAACACTTGAGGCTGACACTCCAAAAGCTTCGTGATTACAAGCTTTATGCCAAGTTAAAGAAATACGAGTTCTGGCTTGAGGAAGTAGCATTCCTTGGGCACGTAGTATCAAGTCATGGAATATTTGTTGACCCGGCAAAGATTGAAGTTATTCAAAGCTGGAGCAAACCTAAATTAGTGATCAAAATACGTAGCTTTCTCGGTTTAAATTTGGTTATTATCGGAGATTCGTGGAAGGATTTTCTCGAATCGCTACTCCATTAACTCAATGACTTGGAAAGATACAAAGTTCGGTGGTTGGAGCAAAGAATGTGAGAAGAGTTTTCAAGAACTCAAGAGGAGACTAATTTCAAAGACTGCTCGGTGATACCATCTAGCTCGGAGGATTTGTCATCTGAAGATGATGCTTGAGCAAAGGGTTGGGATGTGTTCTCATGCAATATGGGAAAGTCATAGCCTATGCCTCAAGACAACTCAAAGAATATGAGAGGAATTATCCTACTCATGATCTAGAGTTAGCAGCTGTTGTCTTCGCATTTAAAATTTGGAGGCATTACTTGTATGGGGAGAAAGTGGAGATCTTTACGGATCATAAAAGCCTCAAATATTTCTTCACTCAAAAGGAACTCAACATACGACAACGACGTTGGCTTGAACTGTTGAAAGATTATGATCATACCATCCTGGAAAAGCGAACGTGGTAGCTGACGCATTGAGTAGAAGATCATATGCAAGTACGAGTGCGATATTGTCAACGCAAAGGCCCATTTTGTGTGACTTGCAAAGGATGGAGATAGAGTTAAAAACTCCAAGGACCCATGTGATGATGGCGAATATACGAGTATAACCGACTTTAATTGATAAAGTTAAAGCTGCTCAAGCTACAGACCCGGAGCTGATGCGTATGAGGAAGAAAGTGCAAGAAGGTGCTATGCCGTAAGCAAGAATCGATGAAGAAGGAATACTTCGAGTCAACTCCAGACTTTGTGTTCCTAACGACCCTGATTTAAAGTATAAAATCATGATGGAGGCGCACAACACACCGTTTGCAATCCATCCTGGGAGTACCAAAATGTATCAGGATCTTCGACATACATTTTGGTGGAGCAATATGAAGAGAGAGATAACGGAGTTAATCTCAAGGTGTTTAACTTGTCAACGAGTTAAGACGGAGCATCAAGTACCAAAAGGTCCATTGCAATCACTTGAAATTCCAGAATGGAAATGGGAGCACATTACCATGGATTTTGTTACTGGTCTTCCCAAGGTTTCTCAAGGCACAAATGTAATTTGGGTCATTGTTGATAGATTGACCAAGTCTGCTCACTTCTTACCTATACGAGAAACTTATACACTTGAACGTCTTACTCGTATGTATATAAACGAGATTATAAGACTGCATGGTATGCTGGTATCCATAGTTTCTGATCGAGACCCAAGATTCACTTCACGATTTTGGGTTAGTTTGCAAAAAGCTATGGGCACAGACTTACGATTTAGCTCGGCATATCATCCTCAGACGGACGGACAGTCGGAGAGGACTATTCAAACTCTTGAAGATCTATTAAGACTCTGTGTCCTTGATTTCAAGGGAAGTTGGGACAAGTTTTTACCATTGGTGGAGTTTTCCTACAATAACAGTTATCAAGCAAGTATTGGCATGGCTCCATTTGAGGCGTTGTATGGAAGAAAGTGTCGTTCTCCAGTATGCTGGGATGAGGTGGGTGAAGCAACGTTGTTGGGACCGGAGTTGGTACGTATGACTACAGAAAAGATTCAAACGATCCGAAAACGTATAAAAACTTCACAAGATCGTCAAAAGAGTTATGCTGATCTTCATCGAAAGGACGTAGAATTCGATATTGGAGATCATGTGTTGTTACGTGTTTCTTCATGGAAAGGAGTTACGAGATTTGGAAAGAGAGGAAAGCTCAATCCTCAGTTCATTGACCCATTTTTAATTCTTGAGCGAGTGGGAACTGTGGCCTATAGACTCGCCTTACCACCAAGTATATCTCGTGTTCATAATATTTTTCACATATCTATGTTACGTAAATTTGTGAAAGACCCAAACCACATTATTGAGTTAGAACCAGATGAGATAGAGGAAGATTTAACGTATGAAGAGTTACCTGTTAAAATCTTGGATAAGAAGGATCATGTTCTACGCTCCAAGGTTATACCTCAAGTCAAAGTTTTGTGGAGAAACCACGATGTGGAGGAAATGACTTGGGAGTTAGAATCTGAGATGAAGTCAAGGTATCCTCATCTCTTTGACATACCAGGTATGTACCCTAATTTCGAGGATGAAATTTCATAAGGGGAGGTTGTAAGACCCCAACTTTTATGAATAAAGAATAAATTTTTTTCGAATTATATTTTTGAATATTATGGTATTAATTTGATATAATGTTATACTTGTGGGTAATATTTATAAATTTTGCAAAGTACGCAAGTTGTTATATAATATTTGATTGGTCGGGGAATATTCGTTTTAATAGGGAATATTAAATGTACAACTAAGACAATCATTGGTGGACCCCACAATGGAATTATTGTTGGATTGAGAAAATGAAAAAATACTTTATGAAAATAACTATGGAGGAGTTATTACTGAATTAAAACCTGTTGAACTACCCTATTAGTAAAAGTACGATACGCTGGCGTGTTTGCAAGATAGCACACAAGTATTGATTATTGATGCTTACGTGAGAAGTCACTCGGTTATACTCAATTATTACTCAAGATAATTGATGCATCATATCTCTCGTATTATTGATTCAATTATTATTACAAATTCATCATACGAATTATATGATATATTATTAAATCAATAATTGAGATGGCAAAGTTATTCATATTATTATTTGCAATATTGACAATGTCTAGAAGTTATATCAAGGAGAGGTTTGGTCACCTAATTGCGCGCCAATAAGGAGAAATCCTTATCGGAAAGCCCCTTTTCCTGGGAACGACCTGGTTGTTAAATATTGTGAATTATAATATTAATGATGAATAAGTTCGTGTTGATTAAAGATGAATTTTATAGTTCCATTGTCTTTGGACCTATTTGTGTTAGTATAATTGATGTCCGGAGGATATATTGTTCAATTGGGTATTCGGACACTTTTAGGTAATAAGTTACTATTCATTCACGATGAGTTACTATTCACGAGTTACTATTCACGAGTTACTATCCACCCGGTTACTATTCACTCTAGTATTGTGCATTCGGGTATTTGGGTACAATATTATTCCATGAGGAGATGTGCTAATTTTATAGACCGTTTGTTGAAGATATAATAGTAAGTCAATATGGACCGCTGGTGGAGTTATAATAGTAAATCAATATGGATCGCTGGTTTAAAGTTTTAATAGTAAATCAGTATGGACCGTTGTTTTAAGTTTTAATATTAAACCAATATGGACCGTCTGTTTAATAGTAAATCAATCTGGACCGTTCATGAATTAGTTACTATTCATTCCATTTTCCTATAAATAGAAGCTCATTCCTTCATTATTTCTTACGAATTCACTGAAACTCTAGAGAGAGAATTATAAGAGAACCTATAGAAAAGTATTCTGCTACTTCCCTACTCTTATATTCAGTTTCTTTTACGATAAGGGATGTTATTTGTTGTACTCATGAAGAGAACTTATGTTATACCATTATTTATTATTCTGTTGGAATAACCTGTATACACGGGCTACCCTATACATGGTGACATTCTTCTAATATTCCGTTCTTTATTATTACTGCTTTAATATCCTGCATGCATAACGCTTACGCGGGACTGGTTCCATTATTTATTATTCATCGTGAATATCACATGCGTGCGTTCTTCACGGGACTGAGTTCCATTATTTATTATTCTGTCGGAATATCTTGTGCATGCGCTTACGCCAAACTGGTTCCATTACTTATTATTACGCTTCGAATATCCACGTATGTGCGTTCTGTTTTTACACAGTTCCATCCTTTATTATTCTGTTGGAATAACCTACCTGTGCGGTCTATCGCATGCATGGTGATTTCTTTTGTTATTCCATTCTTTATTATACTTAGTTGGTTAAAATTTGACTTCTATACCTATAAAATTAGTGAATATCTTTTATATTTGTGCTTCATCCTGTATCTTTTCATGGAAATATTCTTCTGAGCATTCTTGAATTTTACTCTACAAAGCAGTATCATGTTGACAATTTGGACGTTATCAGTTCCTAGATAAATTAATTCTTGAACTTGTTTTATTGAATTCTTATATCATTGTCATCATCCTCATGTTTAAATTTTGTTGAAAGTCATATGTGGCCTGTAGTGCATAGATGGACTTGGTATGATTATGACCAGGGATTATTCGGTGTAATCATGACCGTAATGTTACAAATGATGTGATAAAAGTCCTCAGTGGCCCGTAGTGCATTGATGGACAGTTGTTAGCATGATCATGACCATTAATGAATACACGAATGTCCTTAGCCCGTAGTGCATGGATAATTTGTGGTTATGATGCTAAAGAATATCCTTGGCCGTAGTGCAGGGGTGATTCGATGATGTGGATTATTTATCAAGCTGAGTCCCAGCAATAAAAGTGATGAAAAACCTTTTAAATCATAGAAGATAGTAGATTTTATTCCCTACTTGACTCTTCTAATGGATTGCTTGTTCCGCTGCAATTAAACTTGATAGTTATTATATTTTATCAGTTTAACACTGTTGAAGGCTAACGATAAATTATTCTGCATTATCTTAGTCATAATATTTCTTCTTTGGGCTAGTTGAGCTCACCTTTTCTTTCACTTTATTCTCTTGTGAAATGAGAACGTAGCTGGGACTAGTCGGGGAACAGAGTGATGGTCCTAGATGGTGCATTAGTAGTCCTCACTATTCTATGAAATAGTGTGATAATAATTGTAATGAGGACTCCTTTTGAGTTTGTATAATCTCTAGTAGAAAATATTTGTATTCAAACTCACAGTTTATGTTTTGTCGTATTGTACACGACAGTTGTATTATTAAGTTGTATTTGAATTATGTACCATGTATCTGGCGACTCAAGATGGGTGATGTATACCTAATTTTGGGGGTGTCACACCATTCATATCACAACAAGCATGTTAAATAAAAACTTCATTATATAAATATGCTTTCATAGTCAAAACTATTTACATCATGTTCCCTTAGCCAAAAGCTATTACATACTATCCCGCGATTGCCTTCTACAAAAGTTGGGATTTACAAAAAGACTACCCTTAGTTATACAAAAGAGGGTTTTACGTCACTACTTATATACCAAAAAGATCTAATGATCTACTAACACTGTCGAACGGCATTCTCATATTTCTGATTTTCCATAATCGACACTATATCTCGGCTTATGGTATGTCGAGTCTGCCCGGACTCCATAGAATAACAAGCAATTTTCAGCTTAAAATCCTCATGAGCGCATTCATGGATGTATGACATCCTAGTTATTTTCTGGTCTTTCTCAACCAGTTTCTTTTGTAGCTCAAGGACCTCATCCTTATAGTTACGAGCCTTATCAGTCATAAGCACTTTCTCATCGTGCTCTGACTCAAAGTCTGCCTCTGCAGATTCTTTTTGCTCATATATAAGCGATTATTTCCTCAATCGCGTGCTCTCTACCGAGTAGTACGCAAATGCACATTCCTATCCAACACCGCCAGATATGATGCTCTAGTTGCATCCAGAGATGCTGGCTCCTGAGTAGGCAACACCGTGTTAATCGATGTCACCTCCATTTCCTCCTCCACATCTAGCATCTCGTTAAGGTATGATGCTAATCCCATAGTCTCCTCAGAGTATTCCTCCTCAGAGATGTAATCTTCAATGTCTGAGTCTTCTAGTATAACTATCGGTACCTCTGCCACTGGCATTGGTACAATCGCAACTTGGTTAACTGAGTCCTCATTTATAATTTCCACGTTTCTAAACATCAAGCTATTGGTTGACATCTACAAACATATAACACGTTGATTAGTACATAATATACAATAGTATAAGCATAAATCACATTTAATATTTTTAAGATTAATTTCCATCTTTTAATCCTTTTGATACTGAGTTGTCTCAATATCTTATTAATTCATTGAACTTGAATTTCATTCCTCGGACTTTACCTTCCTTACGAGGTTATTAGCCTAAGGTTTCCCCCCCCCCCCCCCCCACTTAAGTTTTATAACCTAAGACTCTGATACCAACCTGTGACGCCCCTAAATTTGGGTATCTTCCAACCCGACAGATGGTGCTCCACTATACTAACATCCATACAATCATTCTATTGAAATACAACAAAATGAAAGTAATTACTATCTTCTTATTACAATCAAAGTATAATCCTTCCTGTGTTCTTAAACCCAGAACATCGTTCATTGTTCATAATGTATAATACATACAAACTTACTAAACTATTACACAATGCCTAAACATCCATCTTAGCTTTGCCCTTATCATTCTTGGTATTCACAATGACGTTCATCTTTAATGCGCAGCTATAATTCAAGCAAGAAGTGAGCATGACAGCTCAGCAAGTTTAATCAAGGATTACAGGAATACCACATTCATGAATTATATAAAAATTTCAACATAACGGTACAATAGTTATGAAGTATTATGAATCAATAATACTTTAACAGTTTAGAACATCAATTCCCAAAGTATAGTATAGATTTGGAATTCTGATCCGGTCGATAGACCATGAACAGTAAATTTCAGTTTTCATACTTGAAAAGGAGTCCACAGCACTAAGGTCGTTCATCCGTATAACTTACGAGCACTTCTAGGTGATCAACTATAGTACTTTCTATGTTGATCAACACTACATTCATTAAACGTATTTACGTTTAATATTTTTAACAAACTTCATGTGCCCATCGAATAATCGATGAAAAATACTTTTGTTTGTTCATAGACAAACCTTACCTTCACGTCCGTACCAATTACATGGCATAGGATAGCGTTAACATTTCTATATAGAATGATATGTATAATAATCAATCTATATATTACGAATAGTCTAGCCGAGTTAAAATTTGGCATCGACCCTTTCTTTAAAACAAGTCATGCAATTCAGTTCAACGAATCACATAAAACTTAGCTAACATGGAAGTTAGACAAGCGTTAAGAAAACTTGCCTTTCAACATCTTCAAATAACTTACTCGACTGACCACAGCCTTTACAGAATCTACATGATATATTCACATAGCACACTGTAATTAGCTATCAAACAACTATTCACATTGTTCCTACAAGTTTTTTTCTCTTCTATGTCTGTGTTAACTTAATATCTTTATTAAAGTCAACATGACTTATTACCCTTCGTCCCGGTTTATCACTCTATTGACGTTTATTAACCGAACTCAAACATCGTTGATAAAGTACCAACTTTGTTCATTATACATATCTTGTTAACATGCATTACATTCCTAAGTTTCATACCCTATACCTTAGTATAGGTAATATAGGATTAGTCTTAGTACATTTATTGAGTATATAAACTCAACTCAGGTAGGTCTCTAAACAACTGAAGTTTAAAACCTAACTTGGTCAACTTTTTTCCACTGTCGGCGCTGCGGCGCGGCATCCTTTGTATTTTAGTGGCGCTGCGGCGCGAGTTAGCAGGGTACTCGGCCGAGTCTGGCACTGCGGCGCCACCACTTTGTACTGGTTTTGGCGCTGCGGCGCCGAGTCTGTGCACCAGTTGGCCAAACCAGTTTTGGTTTTCTAACGAAACTCCCGGCTTCCTAATTTGTTCGTTTTACATCCGAATTGACCCATTCGAATTCCTACAAGTCAGGAATTACATCCTTTACGTGTTCATATAAGAATTCAACACTTTCGAATCCGTTAACTCAGAATTCACTATTGAGTTCATTTTATATACGTTCGTAAATGTTAATGAGCGTTCAATGCTCGTTTTCTTCGTTCTAAGTCGAAATTCGACGATTCTTGAACCCACAACTCTTAATCACCCTATCTCACATGTTGACATTGAAAACCAACGTTTTCAAGTCTCACGGCGACTTTCGACTAACAATCTGAAATTTTTACATTTTCGACGTTTAACGTCTATTTTGTTAAAATTCGTCATAACTTCGTTACTAATGTTCTCTAAGCCAAATCACATGGAATACTCCATGGATTTCATATCTACATCCTAACCAAACAAGATGCATCTACTAACGTATTGATGGAGCTCAATTGTTTATCAACAATCGATCTCAACTATCAATATTTCCATGGTTCAAAAATTATATTAAACCTTATTATTTTTATAATCTCATGACTTATAGAGATTGAATCTATGGTAAGTCATCTTTAAATCCTCACTCATAACATATACCACCACTTCATGATTCTCTAAAATGAAAGAAAATCTAAAAGAGATGGAGATGAGAAACAAGAAGTATTACCTCAAGAACTCTTAAGAAATCTTTTGGAAAAATAGTAGTTAAAGCTTCCAAAGTGTATGCTTGCAAGGATAGCTCTCTTTCTCTCTCAAATAATCTAGGTTGGCAATTTGAAAAACTCACAAATGAATCAACCTAGCTTCTTATTTATAGAAAATTAGAATGGAGGGCATAATGGTCAAAGAACCATCACCTCCTTACTATTCATGTGTGGTCATCAAGTAAAACACTTGGTGACCAAACCGTATGCTTGGCTTCCACACCAAGGTGGCCTGCCCACCTCCTTTTGTGACATCCCATGGGTTGCCCCATGGGTTTTACCCATTCGGTGACCCACCGGTTCGACCCACGGTTTGATTTTAATGAATTGGGCTTAACTAAATTAACATTGGGCCTTGGTCATTCAAATGATTTGATTATTTAATAATCCAACTCAAATGAATTAGTCATTAAGTCTTAACTTAATTCTATAATACGAATCGTATCACATACGTACAATTTACGTATTATCTCCGTATACTACTAGTACAATAATCGTATTGTACCTCGTATTTACTCAACGTATCATACATAGATAATAAATAGTATCACCAAAGGCATAACACTCGCCTTAACCCTAACGCCATTCCTTCTACGCATATTATTTCCTCCTCGGAAATCAATATACTCAATCCTTAGGTTTTAAGTCCGCAGGCGAAAACTGTGTTTGCCATAAATGAAATATTATCAGATATTCCAACTCATCACGATATTCTATCATTACACATTTCCCAGAATTTCAAAATAATTCCCCGAACAGAAACGGATGAATAGTGTTTTTACGCAAAATTTCTCGGAAAACAATTATTATCGTCTTGGAAATTCCAAACAACTATTTCTAACACGTAGCCAGAATACTAAGCACGTTAGCACATTCTAGGTCATAGAACGACCTTCACATAGCTTACTCACAAAGAAATCAACTAAATTCATTTAATTCACATAATCAAATAAAAATTTAATTATCATAAAAATCCGATTTTCTCGGGCGTTACACTACCTCAGTTGGTCGCACAGGTTGTACATGCAATGCAGCAGCCGCCACCAGAAATTCCTAAGCAGAAGAACCCGGGAAATAATGGTCCGCAGGCAAACGAAGAGGAAGGGAATGTAGATGGTCATGATCAACAGGTGATTCCAATGTATATATGGTTGGAGAGATTTCAGAAGCAGAAACCACATGCATTCAGTTCAGCTCCGACTCCAATTGATGCAGAGAATTGGATTGCTCACCTAGAGAAGATCTTTGATGTGTTGGGGTGCTCAGATAATCAGAAAGTGTTGCTTGCAGCTTACAAGCTAGAAGGGGATGCACAGAGGTGGTGGAAAGCGATGAAAGTGACAAAGGGTGATGGTTATTATATATTGTTATTTCATTTTTTTATACTTTTGAGCAATCATGCTCACTCTTGCGTAATAATAACATTGCAGTTAAGAATGAAAGGTATGATGAGCCTTCTACTAGCAAAGGCAAGGGCAAAGCTAATAAGTGATGAAGACTTGTTATTTAATTTTAAGAATGTTATTGTAAAGACTTGATGTTGTTAAGACTTATTTGTTTATGTTTTCGCACAGTTGTTTAAGGTTAGTTTGACCTGGGATTGTATTTATTATTCAGATGTTGTAACCCCATAAGGAGAGGATTTATTTCTATCTATTTCATGGTTTGCATTTTTATGGGTAGATAGATATAAGATATTTGTACAGTGAACACCAAATCATGTGGAATTTAAGTACCCGGATTTGGGGGTGTCACACTTGCATAGTTTAGTCTTAAGGAATGTGTAAATGTTTACATGCTATGTGATGTATCCGTTTTAGGAATATTATCCTGCAAGACGGATGTTAGATGTTTGTGACACAGGATAACATGTGAATTTAACACATATTTCTTCATATTTCCCATTACATGGAGATGAATATAGAATGAAATTATAAGTAATTGACTTTATAAGTAATTTGAAATGAGAAAGCATGAAGAGACTTTCCTCCGCATTTGGTTTATCAGAGGTTAACATATCTTAGGTTACTCTCGTGGCTTTTTGGCATGAAGGTTCCCAAATCATCGCAATCTACTTGACGGGAAGTTAATCCGGTCTTTCAACTGGAGCAAATCTAGGTAGTGCCCTTCCTGGGCCTCATTGGAATTAGTCTCCCTACAAGTCCAGTAATCAAACACCGACAGGATAGCCTCCTTGTGGAGGAACCACACAACATACATTCACATATACTGTGTCTCACCGTTTATGAAAATGATGACATATGTGAAGCACTAATATCACAAGCAGATATAGTGTAAAGCATTAAGTGCAGTTAATATATGCATTCGTACACATTCATCATAAATGTAAATGAAACATCCACACACAAGTGTATAACCATTTTGAAAATATTGTAATAGCGGCTTAAGCCCTCTTACGGGTCTCCCCAGCAGAGTCGCCACCTGTCGACGTCGTGATTTTTATTTGTCCCTTTTCTGTTCTTGTTCTTTGATGTTCTCATGTTAGGTGAGATTTGTTTGAAAAAATAAGTTGTGAAAAGGTCCGAAATGTATATGTCGACGAATGGACTGTAAGAATCGCCATCTGGTTTTTTATATGGTTGTACCAACACAACCGAGAAAAGGTTTGCACATTAACCCAGTGATGTGACACTGCTAAACAGGTCTGTGAAACCAAGATTCAGTAGGGTCTGGGGGCTTGATTATGCGGAGGGAAGGTGTTAGGCACCCCCCGACATCCATGTTGCCACGGTGACCACCACTTTTCAATTAATTGTTATATGAATGTGTGTGTGTGTGTGGGTCAATGTGTTGTTTATATGGAAGTAGTGCGAGGCCTCGTTCGCACCTATATACACAGGGTTTGAATTTATATAAAAATTCAGTTTTAAACAAGATATTGCAATGATGTTTTGTAAAAAAGGTTTTTCAAACCCTTATGCTCAATAGTAATTGAGACCTTTTACACTTCCATTTTTTATTAAGTGTTCAGCTTGATTGTTTTTAATTTTTCGAGATGTGAAGCAACCTCGAGAAAATAATGTAAAAAGTAGTGCCGAACTCCTCGTGGGCATGAAAACCATTTGAAGAAATCCGAACACCGTGAATAAATTTACAAGCTGCTTACAGCTGAAAATGTCCATCACGGGAACCAAATCTAGATCAAGTAGACTGAATCTGTGATCACATGATTCCTAGGCTCACATGATGTCGCACTTTATATAAAAGCAGTAAGTAGTTATATATATAAGCTGTAAATATATATATATATATATATATATATATATATATACAGACATGATCAACCACCACGAAGCACCTCCATGGGGGATCAGAAATGTAAATAAAGCAGTAAAAGTAATCAACCGCCACGAAGTTAACTCTAGGCAGGACGAAAAGTAAATATATATATATAAGCAGTAAATGCATCGGATGTAAAATCCAGGCTCATCGAACAAAGTTTGACAACAATTAATATATATAAGTATATATATATATATATATATATTAAAGCAGTAAATGCACCAGATGTAAAATCCAGGCTCATCGAACAGAGTTCGACACACAGTTCATATATATAAGTATATATATACATGTTAGTTCCCAGTAGGCACAATATAGATCTAGAAGGGGGGTGAATAGATCTTTTTTAATTTCAAATTATTTTCTCTTTTAATTTATATAGCTAATGATTTAGCATATGACAAACATAAGAATCTTTTCAAGCACAGCGAAATAAGTAAAAGATCCCCTTTATTGATATATTCCTAATCATACATACATTATTCTTAGAGTTAGTTCAGTTGTAAACAGTTAAAACATACATTGCAGTTATAGCAGTTAATGTACATAATGTGAATGACATAAAGTAAAAGACACAAGGGGTTTTAAGTGGTTCAGAGACTCAAGCTCCTAATCCACTCTTCTGCTTTCAACTAGCAAGATTTCCACTAAGGAAGGGCAGCACCCTGAATCACTAAGATTCTTTCAAGGCCAGCAGCCTTGGGACTTCAGTTCACTAAGAACTCTTCAAGGCCAGCAGCATTAGAACTTCTCTAGTTCTCTAGGAACTCTTCAAGCCCAGCTGGCTTGGAACTTCATTTAGTCCCTCCGGACAAGGACCCCTCGGGCCCTGGCTTCTTGTTGTTGTTGTTGTTGTTGCTGAGCTGCTAAGATGTCTTTAAGCTTGATCATCTTTTGTACTTAGCAGCTTGGTGTGGTCCTCTTTGCATTCTTCTTTGAGACTGGACCACATCATCTTTGGTACAAATTGATCTTCTTACATTACTGCTCATCTTCATCTTCATGTAGTGTCAGCTGTGCACCATCACCATTTCCTGATCACTTCTAAACATGTTGGCAGACATGGTTCTGCACTGGCTCTACTTCAGCTTTGGGTTCATGGTGAATCATAGAGTGGCACTTAAAATCTGCCTTGTGCTTTGCCACTCTACTGAATGCAATCTTCTTGTCCTTCTCGGCTCTTAGCTTAGATGCCAATTCAAGTGGCACTCTCATCTTTGTTGAGTGAATCTTTGATCTGTTTAAGTCCTTCTTCAAAGCTACTTCACTTCCACCTTCGTAGTCTTACTGTCACTGAGACTTGTTCTGTTAAGCTCAGGTAGAACTCGTAGAGTCAACATTAGCATTCTACCAACTCAATGATTCTGCAACCTAGCAATCATCAGCAGCTTTTAATCTTTGAAGCTCCGTTAATTTATACCTCTTCCCAATCTTCCCGTTGGAAAGTAGCCGTTGAAAGCTTTTAGATTTTCTTCGCAGATCTTGAGTTATTTGGTGCAGCCTGCAGATGTGATATGTCATGACTTTCTGACACTGCAGTATACTGTTTCACCTACCCTGTCAGAGTTGTCACTTTAATGCCTCGGGCAGGTCAAAGATTTTATTTCACCCTTCTGATTCCTCGATCAGAGGTTATCCTTTTGCATCGATGCTCTCAATAAGCTCTTGTTCAAAAATCAATCTTCAAATTGAACCGTTGCCAATGCTTTAATCTTCAGCTGTTCGAACTCTATGATTCTGATGCATATCTTCATGGACCTGATCATAGTGTCTTGTTGACTGGTAGAGAAAACACTACGATCTGATAGAGTGTTGAATGATCTTCAATGTAGAACACCACTTTCTTCTTTTGTGCAGTGCTTCAACACTTCTGTTTGCCACGACAGCTCTCAGACACGGATGGCTTGACTTCTTTGTTCGGGCCCCTTCTAAATAGCAAGACACTTCAGATTTATGGCATGTCCAGCTCGCTTTCTCATTGTTATCTCCTGTTCACTTATCATTAATGGACTGACCCAATGCTTAATCACTTTAGCCTTGTTCTTGTGGTTTACCAAGATATCTCAGTGTACTCCATCAGTTCTTTCTTTGTTTGGCAAACACTACGATCCTGGTTACTTCCAAGATCGTTGTCATCTTACCACTTGATAGCTACTGCACTTGCTGACTTTCCTTTGTCAGTTACTGAAGTCTTCTTCTGATCAACTTGTGGAAGACTTCATCTCGAATGGCTTCACAACTCAATTTGGATAATGATTGGGTTGGTGCTTAGATCTTCTGTTAGCTTGCATGCCATTCGTTGAGTGCTCTCTAGTTTCCTTAAGGTGGGATTCATCTTTGCAGTGCCAACTAGAGGCTTCATTCCTTTGGATATTCTAGGAGTGCTCATTTGTTGAGAATCATATTTTCTCTACGATTATGCTTTGGCATTGTGAGCACATCTGTTGAGATCTTAGTTCTGCCCTCAACGATTCAGCTTCGGCTGTGCAGACACTACGACTCCGGGATTAGATCTTGACACTCTACTATTTCTGTCGTTGAGCTGGTTATCTTCATCTGATCTTGATCGACTATGATATCTGCCTTTTGTATGATCAGTAGACTCTACGATTCTTAGTGTTGTCTATGATTCTTGACTTGGGCTTCGGCAGATGCTCGATCGGCTTGTAGGTAGGCTGTCTTTATGATTCTGAACATTACTTCCTCAGCAGACTACGGTCCTGAGGAAGTTCTCCTCGACACATTATGATCCTTCCTCATCTCTCCTGGCAGTCTACGAACTCTGAGATCTACTATCTTGCAGACTACGATTCTGCCTCGATAGCTCTCGAGTTTTCCTTAACTCTCCTGGAAGACTACGATTTACAGTGCGATTGCTCGACGATCGATCGAGCTTCTATCTATTACATCATAAGATCAACCTAACATGCTTGATCTTTCTATGTTTATAGTCCTTGTACATCATTTCTTTTTAAGGACTTTTCAAAGCTGTTTTGCTTATGTAGGATCAACCTAACACATTTGATCAATTCATTTTAAGTCCTTGTATATATGTTTCTATTGTCTATCAAAGGACTTTACATCTTTTTTTAATGCAAGCATACTTGCATATTCATTTATATATATATATATATATATATATATATATCATAATCAAATCATATGTAAATAGGAATATCATTCACATGTTTATTTACTCGATAATCTCCCCTATTTGATTATGACAAAATAATAAGTGCATATGCATGTTATGAATGAATCTTATATACAGTGAGCAGTTGTATTTCTAAAACAGATAATCATGAATGTTATTTATAATGATGTGGAATTTTAATACACTGATATTTTACATCCTGGATCCAGAACATACCTAACTAGTTAGTGATGTACCTCTTTGGCTCCATGTATGCTTCCAGGATGTTTGTTGATTAGCTAATTATTTATTTGGTCTTTTTGCTCCTTCTCCCCCTGGGATGATGACTTTCTGTCTTTGCTCTTCTCCCCTTCAGACTCATGATCTTCTTTTATAATTTGTTCCCCCTCAAACTCTGCGATCATATGATCATCATCTTCTGGCTCCCCCCTCAGATGATGACTCAGTTTCTTCTTGTGTTGTCTTCTTTGACTTCTTCTTTTCTTTCCTTCTGCTCTCCTTACCCTTTCTTGAATGCCTCTTTCTATTCCTCTTTTTCTTCCCCTTTTTGTCATTAATCACTTGGGAGAGCTGCTCCATGTTGGACATTAGTTGTTCCAGCAGGTGAGAGGAGTTAGCAACTTCAAACTTGAGTTCTTATTGGCTTAGCTCAAGTTGCACTGAGAAAGACTGATTCATGTTGTCAATCTTGTCAGAGAGGACTTGGAGTTGTTCTTCGTTGGCCTTCTGTGCTCGTAGAGCTTCTGCCTTCTAATCATTTATGGCCTTTAGATAGATATGATCTCTCTCTTTGATTTTGAGAGATACATCAGCCATAGTAGTTTGAAGTCTGTTCTGAGCTGAATTACCTTCTGCTACTATCAGCATCATTTTTGACTCTTCATTGATCAGAAATTTCTTCTTGACCAGTTGATAAGAATTCTTCATCAGCTCCTGCTCCATAGGAATTTGATCATCTGTTTGGATAGCCTTTTGTTGAGCATCAGATTGGACTCTATGATTCTCATCCTTGGACAAATTTTTGAAAGTGTTGAGAATCTGAAAGATCGTTGAGTACCAATAGCTATTTGAGGATGAGGGAATGTCGGATAGCAGTGTTTGGGCTGATGGAGGCTTCTGATATTGAACTTGAATACCATCAGTAATAGAGTGAACAGACTCTACGATTATCTCCTTAGTTATTATCCTTCTTCCTTCAGAGTCCACTCTATGATCATAAGGGATATAGTGGTTGCCAGCATGTCTGTAGGCTTTGTAGTGAGGCTGGTCTTTGATCATCATTGTAGTAAAACTCTTCACCCTTGGGAAGTTTTGTGCCACCAGCTCCATGCTTGGAAAATGAGAGTAGCACCAGCTGAAATAACTTCCATCTCTTTCAGTATGTTCCTTTAGCCAAGGCGTCCATTGGAAAAATAATCTCATAAGTAGATCATCAGGATTGTAGAGGATGGTCGTGCAGTCTAGTTCCAATTTTTAAACACCTCAAACGTAGTCATCCTCACCACCTTGAGTTATTCATTTCCATAATTTACCCATCTCTCGGGAGGTGCTTCTAGTAGTTCATTTGAGACTTCCACCACTATTCTTCTGTTAATCCTTGCGGGAGAGAGAACTAGATAGTCTTCCTGTTCCTCTAATTCCTGATGTGCAGAATTAGAATCTTTCTCCATTTCTTCTCTTTCGGAGCATGAGACATTTTGATCATTTCCATCAATGAATCCTTCTTGCTGCATTTCATTTCTAGAACCTTCTTTAGCAAGATCTTCCTCTAATTCAACTTCTTCATCACTGGTCCTATCTTCAGCACTTTCTTCCTGTGATACAGACTCATCATCACATAGTTCAATGACAGCATTGGAGTGATCACTTCTATTTTTGGAAGCAAATTTGGCTTGTAGTCTGTAGCTCTTCCTTCTCCTTGGAGGTTCAGCTATGGAAGAGTCAGACTCTTCTTCCTCTTCAGACTCTAAAGTCTTTGGATCATCAGAAAAACTTCTTTGAGGTTCAGCACTGGCAAGGGTAGGTCCTTTTTCTTTAGAATCAACATCATTTGACTCATATTCTGGGCTGCTTGGAGCATTTGCATTTGGAGATGCAGTTGGGTCACCTTTTATCATTTCTTTATCATCAGAGTAAATGCTCTGAGAGTTAGCCACAGGGCTTGTGCATTCTTCTTTATCAGCCGTTTCTGCATTTTCTTCCATTAATCTAGCTTCACCTTCATTGCTGGATTTGGTCTGTGGGGACTCAGCCTTGAGACTATCAGTTGCCTTCTCTTCTTCTGACTCTACCTCCTCTTCTTTGTTTGATGGGCTTGCTTGGGAAGCTGAGGTTGGTCTGTTTACCACTTTAGCTTTCTTGCTTGATGGCCCTTGAAGCAGTCTGTTACTTCTTCTCTTGGTGGTTTCTGTAGTCAGGACTTTTTCTTCTTCATCCTTGTCTTCGGTTGATAGACTTCTTGGTGGAGCCTCAATTTTCCTCACACCTTTGGATATCTTTCTGGCTGGTGTGATTGCTACTAGTACAAAGTCATCAGACTCAGAGCTTTCTACCTCTTTTGCCTTCCTCTTCTTTGCAGAGGCCTTCCTGCTGGTCCCAGTTGTCAGTCTTCTGTTTTCCTTGGGGTTTTTTTTCCAATTCACAAATAGTTGTGGAGACATTACTTTGTGAACATTCAGAGGTTCTCCCTCATCATCTTTGATTCTGCCTCCTAGCTTCTTCTTCATCACAATGCTCAGTAGTCTTCCATGAAACACTTTGGTAAGTGGTTTTTCTGTAGACTTCTTCAATTCAGCCTTTTCCACCCATTTGGATATTTGATCAAACAAGATAACTCCAAAGTTAATTCGTTTCTTTTGTACTATAGCAGACATGATTTTCAACTGTTGATCAAGCACCGTGTCGTGTGCAGTGTCCTTGCATAGTATGCATTTTCCCACTATTTCAGCAAGGAACTCGAATTCCTCAAGGAACTCCATTTTCTTCATATCCTTTAGACTGGGGTTTCTTTGGTACCCCATAATCTCCTTTGCTTGCTCAGTGTTGATCTCATCAAGGTTTCTCAGTCCTAGGTCAGGGAAACCTAAGCATTGATTTATATCATATGATTTTAGCTTAAGAGATTGACCTTTAACCTTGGTTGAAAGGGTTCTGGCATTTATGGATGCATTTGAGTAGAATTCCTTGACCAGTTCAGTCTATACTCAAGTGCTAGCCTCAAGACATTCTGAGAATCCAGCTTTCTTCACAAGTTCGAGAATGTCTCTGAACTTCTTTTCGAATTTTTCAAATGACTTGGTTCCGAGCTGAATGCCAGTGATTACTCGCCAGTCTTCCATTTGAATAGTTCGAGGAATATGGGTATTTGATTCATAGGGGTTTATAAGAGATGGATGATTGTGATTTGGGCAAGGCTCTAGAGGGTTAATTGCTTTTGGCTTTTGAGAGGGTTCTAGGGTTTGAAAATGGGAGCGAGAGAGGTTCGATAGCTTTTGATAACTATTTGCTAATTTGAATTTTTCTTTATGGCAGTTCCTTCTAACTCTGCATAAACAGTGATGTGTCAACCAACCATTGGTTGCACGATGCCCAGTAATGAGCTGTAACTCCTCCATTAACTCTTCAGTTTAATGTCCCTTTTAAAAACGAATAGGCGTCAATGACGTGGATTGACCGTTGACCATTTTGGTTCATAGAGTAGTATGGTGAGGCAGCTATGAACTCTACGTTTTCCTTTGTTGACTCAACGATCATCTTTTGAGAGACGCTGCAGTGGGTGGTTTTGACATTAATCCTCATCTTGATGCTGCATAGCTTGATCATTGATGTACTCCGAGCCAGTTTGGGCACTTGAGTTCTGAGATACGTTTGCATAATATCTTTCCAAATTGTATTTGAACTTGTCTCCTATTAATCTGAATGGTTGAGCAATAATTCAGTTCTTCCGAGCTCCTCATGAGCTAGATTATCCTCTGGTAGGACTACGATCGTCGAGTCTGTTTCTTCGATCAGTGAGGTTGTACTATGATCATGGAGTTCTCTTCAACCTCGACTCTACGATCATTGACTGACTTGGTCCTTGAGATGAACTTTACTTAGTATTCCTTCTGGGTCAAGGTTGCTCAGGAAGGGCCAACCTCTTAGAGTGAGCTAATGGTCAGGTTTATCCCTGAGGCGCTTTCCAGATGAAATACTTTAGAAGTGGTTTGCACTGATATCTCATTTGACCTTTTTCTGCTGGGGAGGACCTCTACTAGCTTCAGGCAATTTCATTTGCTATAATCATGGTGTCCTCCTGTTCTTATACTACGATCAGATGTTTGATCGTGGGCACTCCATGATTTTGGGTTGGGTGGCTGAAAGGTTATCAGTAGTACGTTTTCAGACGTTCCAATATATTATGGTTCTTCATTTGGTTCATCAGCGAAAACGTTTTGAGACTCTACAGCTGGTGTAGATACTAAAAATTTTCTCAGACACCGTCACTAACGTTGCGAGTAGGGGCGATGATTCGTCCCTTCAAGAGGAACCTCGAAGACAGTCCAAATCCATTTTGGATACTCTTTGGAAGTTCAAAGATCAACCCGTAACACACACTAGAGTAACAACTCCAACCTCGAGATAATCCGAAGCGTGCGAGATATAATACCTGAAACACACACCGGAGAAGACCGATTAATCTCGGAGATAACCCCAGGTATCCAAATCTCGATCCCCAATCATGGAATAGCTACCAACCTTGGTGATCACCCCAAGGAATGCGATTCCGTGAATAACCCCAAAAATATTTGTTTCAAATACAACCACTTTCAATCTCGGCACTCTGGCGAGACACTCAAAGACCAACCCGGAGATAACACCGGAGGGCAGGCACACCTCGAGTTGATCATCGAGGACTTTCAACACTTGCAGCAGTCCAATCTCAGCGAAGCTCTAAGCAACGTCTGCTTTATCAGCCCAAACCGGCGATAACATCGGTAAGGGGCAACCTCGTCATCTTGCCAATGCGATGCCACATCACGTCGTCTCAACATTTCATACACACATCTCTACATAACGATGTCCCATAAGAATCAAGGAAAACCAATCCCGAGTGTTTATTGTGCGGGGTAACAGATAGAATTCGAAGCTTGAAGACCGGAGGGCATCGTCCCATCTTCAATGACTTCGTGCAAACTCTAATCCCATGCCATTGTACAACTCTCTACAACGGCGGTCCGAAATAGGTCTTGTATACCTCAATCGGATGCCCGGATTGCAATTCTGAAAGTTCGAGCGGACATCACAGTGCCCGAGTGCACGTACTATGAGACGACCCGACCAGAGAAACTAGGGGTAACCCAGGCAGCCGCAGGGGCAGCCTCAGGTACACCTGCGGCTCCCCCCCTATAAATAGAGGGCTTGGGGTGGCCATTTTAAAAAGAGAAATAGCGAGGAAGCCCTGTCAAATTTGCTCCGTACTTGCAATATACTGAGTGCTTTCCCATTTTAAACACTTGTGAGTTCACATATAGCTACTTTTGTACCGGCGGGAGCCGAGTTTCATCCACTTTAAAGATATAGAAGTCTTCTTTGGCAACCCACTGTAAGCCTTCTCACACACTTTAAAGTCTTTCTCTTCATCTTTGCACACACCATTCTTCACATTGAGAGTCGTATTGCATGTGTTTGCCCAGACTTTGGTTCGTGGTTTTATTTCAGTTTGTATATAGATATATATTATATATATTTATATTTATATATATGGACTAACATTATCGAGTTATGCCTCGATTGAGCCTAGACTTCGGTCTGGAGCGTTTATTTGCTTTTATATATATATATATAATTATATATATATATGAACTGTGTGTCAAACTTTGTTCGATGAGCCTAGACTTCGGTCTGGTGCATTTACTTGTTTTAATATATATATATATATATATATATATATATATATACTTATATATATTAACTATGTGTCAAACTTTGTTCGATGAGCCTAGACTTCGGTATGGTGTGTTTACTCGCTTTTATATATATACTTATATATATGAACTGTTGTCGAACTCGCTCGATGAGCCCGGATTTTATATCCAGTGCGTTTACTCGCTTTATATATATATATATATATATATATATATATATATATATATATATATATATATATATATATATATATGAATTGTTGTCAAACTCTATTCGATGAGCTTTGGATTTTACATCCGGTGCGTTTATTGCTTATATATATATATATTTCGTCCCACCTGGAGTTTACTTTGTGGTGGTTGATCGCTTTTACACCTTTTTTACGTTTCGTCCTGCCTGGAGTTCACTTCGTGGCAGTTGATTGCTTTAATACAACTTTATTTACATTTTGTCCCTTTGAGTTTCCTCCATGGCGGTTGATAGCTTTTACAACTTTATTTACATTTCGATCCCCATGGAGGTGCTTCGTGGTTGGTGATCATGTATCAGATATATATATTTACAACTTTTATATATATACCGCTATCGCTTTTCATACAAATTATGGTATCATGTGCTTTAGGAATCATGTGATCACATATTCAGCCTATTGGATCTAGATTCGGTTCCTGTGATGGACATTTCCAGTTATAAGCATCTTGTAAATTATTCTACGGTGTCTGAATTTCCTCAGATGGTTTTCATACCCACGAGGAAGTCGGTATTATTTTGTACATTATTTTCTTATATATGCTTCGCATCTTGAAAATAAAATCAATCAAGCCGAATACTTAATAAAATTGAAGTATCAAAAGGTCTTAATTACTATTGAGCATCAGGGTTTGAAAAACCTTTTTTTATATAAAACATCACTGCCATATGTTGCTATAAACTGAATTTTTACATAAATTCAAACCATGTGTATATAGGTGCGAATGAGGCCTCGCACTACTTCCAAATAACAGCACATTGACCCACACACACACACATTCAGATAATAGTTTCTAGAAAAGAGGCGGTCACCGTGGTAACACGGATGTCGGGGGGTGCCTAACACATTCCCTCCACATAACCAAGTCTTTGGACCCTAATGAATCTCGGTTTCACCGACCCGTTTAGCAGTGTCACATCACTGGGTCAATGTGCAAACCTTTTCTCAGTTGTGTTGGTACAACCATTTAAAAAACCAACTGGCGACTCTTAACAGTCCATCATCAACATTATACATGTTGGACCTTTTTCACTTTTTTTTCAAACAAATCGCACCTAAAATGAGAACACCAAAGAACAAGTAATGGAAAGGGACATTCAAAAATCCCGACGTCGACAGGTGGCGACTCTGCTGGGGACTCCAGTAAGAGGACTTAAGCCGCTATTACAATCTTTTCAAAACTGTTATCTGCTTGTGTGTAGATGTTGCATTTATATTTATAATGAATGTGTACGAATGCATTTACTTTTTGCACTTAGTGCCTCGCACCATATCTGCTTGTGATATTAGTGTTTCGCACATGTCATCATTTTCATACGGTGAGACGCGATGTATGTGAATGTATGTTATGTGGTCCCTCCACCAGGAGGCTATCCGTCGATGTTTGATTCTTTGGACTCGTGGGAAGACTAATTCCCCGAGGCTCGGGAAAGGAACCACCTAAATTCGCTCCAGTTGAAAGACCGGATTAATTTCCCGTTGAGTAAATTGCGATGATTTGGGAACCTTCATGCCAAAAATCCGCGAGAGTAACCTAAGATAGGTCAGCCTCTGATAAACCCAAAACAGAGGAAAGTCTCTTCATGCTTTCTCATTTTAATTACTTGTAAGCATAAATTACTTGTAATTTCATCCATATATATCTCCATGTAATGAGAAATATGAAGAAATATGTACACATACATATTTAAATTGACATGCTACAAGCAGCTGACATCCGGTGTTGCAGGATGAAATTCCTAAAACGAACGCATCACATGGCATGTTAATTTATATTCCCTAAAGACTAAACTATGAAAGTCTTTCGCAAGGAAGCAATTTTACTTACTACCCTCGAAAATCCAAAAGGTCAGCAGCTCTACAAATCAATCATGTCGCTATCCGACCAGGTCGACCTTAATCCAGCTCATGAAAGAATTTGACGGATTAAGCAAACAAATTACAGATTTGGCTGTTCTACTCAAAGAACTACACCAGTCTACTCAGGGTCAAAAAATGCCCGTACATGCTGAATCCTTTACACAAGGGGGAAACCAGGTCATTACAATACCTGAATTGCAGTTGGATACGACCAACAAAACTCATGATGCTGCACATCTCACATGAGATCTAGACACCAGCGACATCAAAAAGAAAGTCCTCCAAATGGAAGAGACCCTTCGTGCTATCAAAGGAATTGGAACACACAGGAGTGTTTCATATGCTGACCTTTGCATTTTCCCTGGTGTTCATTATCCAGAAAAGTTTAAAACTCCTGACTTTGAAAAATATGACGGGTTAGGAGATCCGTATACACATTTGAAGGTGTTTATTGGAGAATTTGGATCTTATGCAGAGGACGAAAAGCTCAGAATGCAACTGGTCCAGAAGAGTCTAACTAGAGAAGCCCGTTCATGGTACACAAGATTAGACAACTCAAAGATCCATAGCTGGGAAGAGCTATTACACGCTTTCCTCACTCAATACAGCTTTCAGTCTCAGATGGCTCATGATCGGTATCAAATTACCAAGATCAAGAAACAGTCTAACGAGTCTTTCAGAGAGTATGCTCAAAGGTGGAGACGCCTGGCTGCCCAAGTTATTCCTTCCATGACAGAATCAGAGATGGTCATGACTTTTATAAACATACAAGAATCTCCTTTCTATGAAAGAGTTTTAGCCGACATCGGCAAACCATTTTCTAAAATGGTCAAACATAGGGAGATGGCTAATATGGGATTGAAGTCCGGAAAGATTCAAGACCTAGCTGCCCTTAAAGTTGTTGCTGATCACATCCAATCCGAAAATTATAGAAACAACCCCCGGAAGGTCCATAAAAAGAAAGAGGAAGATGTTTCCCTAATATTACAGGGTCAAAAAGGCTATCAGAACATGCCTATTTAAAGGAGAAACTACACTCCCTTTCAAGCACAGTCTTCGAACCCTCCAATACCAAATGGTGGAGAAGTCAAATGCCCTCGAGTGTTCACACCCTTAGGGGACACCCTCGAGAACATTCTCACTCTTCTGACAACATAGAAGAAAATTACGCATCTTCTTCCACCAAACAAATTCCTAATGGACGGGGGTTTCAATCTTTGCTTTCGAAATGTGCTTATCATGCCGGGCACTGGACATGATACTCAACATTCGAGCGATTTTTAATGTAATATTAAATATTTATTTGTCATGATTTATATAAATATTTAATGGATGTGATTATCGTTGAATAAATATTTGTTAATCAATTTTTAATTTTACCTCAATTTTCAATTTTTTTAATTTATTAAATATTTAGTTAATTATTTATTTGATTAAATAATTGATTTAATTTTGAATTAAATTTTGTTTAAATTATTATTATATAATTGATATTTCAATTTAATGATTAATTATTTGTATTGTATTGTTTATGAGATTAAAGGATTTATTTAATTAATTGTGATTTGAATTAATTAAAATAAATATGAAAGTTTGATTAAATATAGTGTGACAAATAACTATATTATAAGGAGTTATTAAAATAAATTAAAGTAGTTTAATTTAGTTTTTACCAAACAAGGCTTAATATATTAATTCTTTAATATTTAAAGGGTTTTTGCCAAACAAGCCTTATGGCTTTTGAGATTTCTAGTTTATTTAAATAAAATAAAATAAGTAATATAATTAAAATAATAAATATAATATAATTATAACTTATACGTTATTTTTATATAAATAGTATATCCTAATAAGTATACGTATTAGTATTATATCGCTTTTATTTTTACGCATTCTAGTTAGTTGTCTAGTCTAAACCTAAGAGAAGAAAGCTAAGAATTTCGAGAAGAACTTGAGAGAGAGATGAGAGAGAAACTTGTAAATCTTCACGCCAATTCCAAAGAATTTTAACAAGAATTTATGTCAAGCAACAAAAAAGGTATGTTCATAATTGGATATTATTTATGTTTATGAGTATTACGGCAAAAAAAAAAAATACATGTTCATGTTCGTGAATTGTTTTTCTTCCTCATTTTGTTATGTAATTTAGTTATTGTGATTATACATGCTTATGATGCTAGAGTTTATGTCAATCAAGAAAATCGCATGCTAAATTCGTTTTGACATTGGAAGAAAAATTTTTGACATTGAATGCTTATATATTTTTCATGTGTTCATGAAAAGTACCAATTTAGATGGTCAATTCTTATATTAAACTATAAATTGAGGTTTGTATATGTTAGTTCAATGAGATATGAGTATAACGTAATTGGAATGAGGTAAATTGGACAAGAATTGAAATCACAGTGTTCAATTTTATGAAGGAACACGAAAATGGAGTTTTTGTTTGAAAACTTAAATTTGGAGAAATTAAAATAGCTTTAGTTAGTGTTAAATTGTGCTAATTGATTGTAAATGTGAGCAATCATGTTTGTGATAGTGGTATATTTATTATACGTGTTAATATTACTATCTATTAGGTGAAATTTGTGTTTGTTGGGCTAAAGTCTGCCATCGCTCATAGCCTTTTTTTCTAGCTCTGTCTAACACACTGCCAAGCAATACACTACCGCAAGTTAAGTAAAAAAAAAAAATGCAACTCCGTCCCAAGCCTTTGTATAATGCAATTGCACATATACCATACCTGGTTTGAGATTCTGACTTCTGCTATTACAGCAGACTTGGGGGAAACATCCTAGCATGGTCTGAAATTATGTTAGCATGTTAAATGAGTAATGTTAAGGTTAACATAACATAGTGAGTTGTGGTTAGTATGATCAAAGTTGCAAAAATGATTAGTAAATCGAAAATGCGTTATGTGGTAATTTAGTATACATAACAAAAGTTAGACGAGTGTTGTGATGTAAAACACTTAGAGTTTCTGAAATGTGAATGGTAATGAACATGTTATGATATGGTAGCATGTCTAATGGGTATTGTGGTTCTAAAATTATGTGTAGGTGATCGTGAGTTTAATTTTATAGCTTACGCTCAAGGCAAGTTTTCTAACTCTACACTTTCGCTGAGCTAGTTCGCTTATTACATCAGTGCATTCTAACTCTAACTCTACACTTTCGCTGAGTTGGTTCTATTATTACATCAGTAACTTCATTCTTTTGATTGAGAAAGCTTCTAAACCTATCTATTACATTGAGCATGTTTTAATTCTAAATTATTGGAATTCTAATCGTTGTTGACCTACTCTAACTTGTTTATAGTTAAACAAGTTTCTTTAGTTTAATCTTTTACAATGAATGTTCTTGAACCTTATTTCCTTGTGTTGAATGGTTCAATCACTTTGTATATTTTATTACATGTGGAGTAAGCATTGTTTCCAGCTTGCTATCAATTAATGCATGTTTGGTAACTAAAATTCTAATTTGACAAGATTATAAACCTATCTTATTATTGTTTAAGCCAAGGTTTATCATTTCTTTATTTTGATCAATACTTATGCTCTCTAGTTATTTCAAGCATGAGTCTAGAATATAGTCAGTTCACCTATGATTCTCAAATGTTTTAAGTTATGTTGTTATTAAATAACTGTTGTATTATTCAAGCATTTTTGATTCAACTAGTTCCCTAGTTGATGATCATTAAACTTCAATTACCCTTGAAAGCTTATCCAAACTAAACTTTCTTTGGTGCGGACTTGTACTCTAAATACTGAGATGAACAACCCTATGTTTAGGAGTTTACGCTTAGCGTTGAAATGGTTGTGCACAATACATTGTACGAAGGATTGATCCCCCTAAGTACGTGGAGTCCTTATAGTCATATGACTGTTAAAGTTGAAAGATTACTTATAACTGTAGACATGGTTCATAGTCATTTGACCCTCAGTAGTTTATTTAAGAATGTTAATAGAACAAATTATTCAGTTCTATTGAGCCTATGAGTTGGCAAATGTTGAAATGTTAATAGAACATATCATTCAGTTCTATTGAGCCTATTATTTGGCAAATGTTGTAATGTTAATAGAACATATTATTCAGTTCTATTGAGCCTATTATTTGGCAAATGTTGTAAAGATATTTATTCTTATCTCAAGTGAGCTTTGTTTGCTCACTCTTGCATATTTATACACTTATTGCAGCTATGGTTGAGAAGGTAGATAAACCTACAACTAACAAAGGAAAGGGAAAAATGTACAAGTGATGAAGACTTGTAATTTTGCTTTATCGTTATGATGATAGACTTTTAATAATGATGTGATGTAATAATTTTATTTCCGCACTTGAATGATTGTATTAAAGGTTAGAGAACCTGGGAGATAATGTTTTTATTAAAGTAATCATGTATGGGCAGGTTTTTATTATTCAATTTATTATGATTGGGTAGTTAGATATGAATGTTTTGATTACGTGAACACCAAATCTTGAGGTAATGAAGTATCGGGATTTGGGGGTGTCACAAGTTGGTATCAAAGCCTTAGGTTATGAACCTTAGGTAGGGAAAAGCCTTAGGTAGTAACCTTTGAAAAGATGGTGATTAACTCTTATCGAGTTTTAAGGAAGAAATAATAAAACACTTATGTGATTATGTGTTTATACTCATGTGCTCGTGAGTGTCGAGTAGTAATGATTAATGATTAAAACATAAAAAATTTGTTGTCAGGATGACTAATGTGGGAGAATCCAGTCAGGCTAGGGAGGATAGACCTCAGGTGCCTATAGAAGAGGAGCCTCGTGACATTCATGTTAGTTGGGAACAACCATCGCCACGGAGTCACCCCGCTGGTCACAAAGTGGTTGAGGATGATGATGATGATGATGTGGAGATCGGATGAGGAGGATCCCGTTGAGTTGCCACAGGAGGATGAGGATGATGAGGATGAGGAGGAGGAGACTCCACTAACCTCGATAGCTGCTCGAATGTACGATGAAGTCTACGACCATAATGTGGAACTTCAGGATACAGTCGAGGAATTGCAAGAAATAGTAGTTGAACAACAGACTGCAATGACACAGAAAGATGATGAGATCCTAGATCGTGAGGAACGACTGACTAATGTCGAGGAAAAGCTAGAACAGATTGAAAGAGAGAAAGGCCAACTGATCGAGGAGGTCGCTGAACTGAAGAATAAGCTAAGGGAAGAAGCTACGAAGAGGACAAGAGCCAAGGACGCATATGAGGTAATGTTTCAACGAGCCGGGATAGCAGTAAAAGATGCACAGGCAAAGAGAATGAAGATGGAAGAAATGAATAGAGTATTCAACAGCGTAGTTAATCGAGCTCAAGATAGGGTCATGAGTTATCCGATTCAGTTCGAGACGATGCCATCATATGTATTACATCGCAGAACAATGTTCCGGATCATGGAGGAAGAACGTAGTAAGGCTAGGCAGTATCTTAGTAGAACATCGTAGTTGTTGTACGATGAATAAAATGTTAAATAAATTATAAATCCCAAGTGTTATGAAACCTATGGGATATGATGATGATGTTGTCCTGAAACTTTTGTAGTTTAGGAAAGTAATGAAAATAGCAGTGATGCTATTGTTTTATGTTTTCAAAGAGGTTATGAATAAATAAAAGTTGTTATTTTATTCAAAGTGTTACGTGATTATGTGGTTATTTCTTTTGTGGAGGCAAGTTAAGTAGAAATTACTTAAAAGAGTTGAATAATAACCTAATGAGTGTATTTTTAAACATAAAATGCCTCCCAGACGTCAACCACCACGACAGAGAACCAACGAAGGAACCAATAATAACGAATAATGTTGATGCTAACCCAGCTTCAACAATTAGTGACGCATCGACAGAGCATCGCAGAATCAACCCACGTAACCAAGGAACAACGCTTAAGGAGTTCAAGGCGGTTTGACCACCTTCGATTTCGAGGGTTTGTGAATCCAATCGAGGCACGTACTTGGATTATGGAGATAGAGAAGGTGTTCGATGTTGCTAGGGTAGAGATGATCGTAAGATCGCTTTCGCAACATTCATGTTGAAAGCGGTTAGCTATTATTGTGGCGTGCCAATAAAACTCGAGAAGGACCAGGATGATGACCGGATAGGTTTAAGGAGATATTCTTCGAGACCTATTTTCCCGAGAGTTCAAGGGTCACCGAAAGTGCGCTTCGAACTGAAGCGAGGAACGATGACGGTGATCTCGAGTATGCCGCTAAATTCAATGAGTTGGTGAGGTTTGCGCCTTTATCAAGTCAAGACGATGAACGCAAGGCTGAAGAGATTTGAACAGGACCAAGCCCTCGTTGATAAAGAGGGTTTCCTATTTCAATTGAAGACTTTCAGCAAGAAGATGGAGAGAGCAATACTCACCAAGGTGGAGGCGAGGCAAAGATAAAGTTCAATCAGAAATGTAAGAAGAAGAAGAAGAATGAGGTGGAAATTAAGAATGGAAATGGTAGTGGTGGAAACAACAACAACAACAACAACTTTGAAGAGGAAGTGGAATGGAAACGGGGTGCCGGAAACCAAAGCAGGTAACCAAAGAGAACAAGAAGTTTGAAGCATGTGCTACATGCGGAAGTTTCACAAGGGTGCGTGTTGATGGGGAAACGAGTATGCTTCAATTATGGCTGGAGGGTCACATCGCCCCAATTGCACTCAACCTAAGAAGAACGTGTGCTTCACGTATGCGGATCCAAGGATCATTTTGCTCGTGAATGCCCTAAGAAGAAGGATGGAGTGACAACTAGAAGCAATGGAGGTAACAATGGAGGTACAAATCATCAACAAACCCACAAACTAGAACTTTCAACATGATCAGTGCAAGATGTCAGGTAATCAAAAGATGTCGTGTCGTATTATCCCAATCAATGATATTGATGCTTATGTATTATTTGAATCGGGTGCTACTTGCTCGTTTATCTCTGATGAATTTGCTAAGAGGTTAGGATTGCCTAAAGAAGAACTGAATTTCTCTTTGAACATAGAAATTGCGAATAAAGATATAATCCATGTTAGATTCATATACAAGAACTGTAGGGTGAACATTAAGGAGAATATCTTGATGGAAGATTTGATTCCGATTAGACTTGGAGAGTTTGATGTTATTTTGGGAATGGATTGGATGTTCAAATATGGAGCGATAATTGATTGCCAAAAGAAATGTGTAAACCTTATGACTCCATCAAAGGTAGTATTCTATGATAGCAAATCGCCTAGACAAATGAAATATCTGACGATTATGCAGGCCAAGAAATTGTTGAGTCAAGGCTGTGTGGGCTATTTAGCTTACATAGTCGATACTCAGAAAAAGAATGTGAAACTAGAAGAGATACCAGTGGTGAGGGAATTTGAGGATGTGTTTCCAGAGGATTTGCCAGGACTTCCACCTGACAGAGAAATTGAGTTCGTGATCGACTTAGTGCCGGGGACAACACCGATATCGAAGGCCCCGTATAGAATGGCTCCAGTAGAAATGAAGGAACTGATGGTACAGTTGCAAGAATTATTAGACAAAAAGTATATTCAACCAAGCGTATCACCGTGGGGAGCGCCAGTGTTATTCGTGAAGAAGAAGGATGGGTCAATGCGTCTTTGCATTGATTATAGAGAATTAAACAAAGTCACTATTAAAAAAAAATATCCATTACCAAGAATAGATGACTTGTTTGATCAGTTGAAGGGTGCTAAATTCTTCTCAAAAATAGATTTGAGAAGTGGGTATCACCAGTTGAAAGTGAGGAAGGAGGATATACCATGAACGGCATTCGTAACTCCTGTATGGACATTACGAAGCTTCGGTGATGTCTTTTGTTTAACCAATGCACCTCACCGCATTCATGGATTTGATGAATAGGGTGTTTAAACCATTCTTAGACAAGTTTGTAGTGGTATTCATCGACGACATTCTATTGTATTCCAAAACTCAAGAAGAACACGTGGAACACTTACGCTTGACATTGGAAACACTAAGAAAGGAAAAGTTGTAAGCAAAATTCTCTAAGTGCAAATTTTGGCTAGATCGTGTAATTTCTTGGGCACGTGATCGACAAAGATGGGATTTCCGTGGATCCATCAAAAGTGGAAGTCAGAATAAATTGGGAACAACCAAGAACACCGCCGAAGTGAGGAGTTTCTTGGGACCGGCCGATTATTATACAGCATTTATTTATTCAAGATTTTTCTAAGATAGCTACTCCATTAACAAATTTGACCAGAAAGTCGTGAAATTTGTTTGACGGAGAAATGTGAAGAAAGTTTCCAGATTTGAAGAAGAAATTAAGCATGGCACTGTGTTTTCATTACCGTGATAGATACATGAGTAACTTTTGTGGTGTATAAGTGATGCCTCACATAAAGGGTTGGGATGTGTTCTTATGCGTAATCGACAAAGTTATTATGTATGCATCAAGACAAATCAAGGATTATGAGAAAGGTTATCCGACTCATGATTTGGAATCGGGCATAGAGTGTTTGCTCTCAAGATATGGAGACACTATCTCTATGGAGAGAAATGTGAAATCTACACAGATCATAAAAGTCTGAAGTATATTTTCACACAGAAAGACCTGAATATGCGACAAAGGAGATGGATGGAATTGATAAAGGATTACGATTGTGAGATCTTTTATCACCCGGGCAAAGCGAATGTGGTTGCAGATGCTTTGAGCAGGAAAGGTCGGGAGAAGTTGATGATGATAACTACTCAGGAGGAGCTTATTTCAGCAATGACGAAGCTAGAGTTGGAAATCAAATTTCCAAAGGAATCTGATGAATGATTATTCCAGATAGATACCAGTCCAACTTTGGTGGACAAAGTGAAGAGTGCTCAACTACAAGATAAAGAATGCGAAACGATCAAAGAGAAAGTGGTTGAGGGTAGCGATGTAAAATACAAGATCGACACCGAAGGACTACTACGATTCGAGGAAAGAATTTGGGTTCCAGCAGTGCCAGAACTTAAAGACGAAATCTTGACCGAAGCACACAACACAAGATATTCGATTCATCCAGGAAGTACAAAGATGTATCAAGATTTGCGGCGTCATTTTTGGTGGCCGAATATGAAAAGAGACGTTGCAGAATGCGTTGCAAAATGTTTGACGTGTCAGAAAGTGAAAGCTGAACATCAACGACCAAGCGGGTTACTTCAACCGTTGGAAATACCGGAATGGAAGTGGGAGCATATCACAATGGATTTTGTGGTAGGACTTCCAACGACTCAGAAAGGATACGATGCGATATGGGTAATAGTGGACAGATTAACAAAATCTGCACACTTTTTGCCAATAAAGATTAGATTTAATCTTGATCAGCTAGCGAAATTATATGTTAAGGAGATCATGTCAAGACATGGAGTTCTAGTGTCAATTGTGTCAGATAGAGATCCATGGTTCACATCAAACTTCTGGAAGAGACTACAAGAATGTATGGGAACACAGTTGCGAATGAGTACAACATACCATCCGCAAACCGACGGATAAAGCGAACGAACTATCCAAACGTTGGAAGATATGCCGAGAGCACGATCATGGATTTCAAAGGAAGTGGATGAACATTTACCGTTGGTAGAATTTGCCTACAACAACAAGCTACTACGCGAAAGATCGGCATGCCACCTTACGAGGCATTATACGGTGAAAAGTGCGTAACTCCACTGTCTTTGGGATGAAGTCGGTCAACGCCAACCGTTAGGACCAGAACTGGTATAACAAACTACTGAAGTTGTCAAACTCATCAGGACAAGATTGGTAGCAGCCCAAGATCGACAGAAAAAGTATGCCGATCAACACAGGCAGAATCGTGAATTTGAAGTAGAAAATTTCATTTTCCTAAAAGTTTCTCCTTGGAAGGGGAAGATTCGTTTTGGCAAGAAAGGAAAGCTCAGCCCAAGATTTATTGGACCGTTTGAAATACTATAAAGAGTGGGGGAAATGGCTTATGAGGTAGATCTACCTCCAGAAATCAAAAACATTCATAATGTTTTTCACATTTCGGTGTTACGACCGTATAAACCCGATTACAAACACGTGATCGAGTACGAACCATTGCAATTCGATAAAGATTTGTCTTATAAAGAGACTCCTATCCAGATAGTCGACAGAAAAGAACAAGTGCTCAGAAATAAAGTGATACTTTCTGTGAAGGTGATATGGAGAAACCACAATGTCGAAGAGGCAACGTGGGAACTCGAAGCTAAAATGATGAAAAGTTACCTTGAGTTATTTGTTTAATCTATGTTTTTGATTCTGGGGACAGAATCTTTGTAAGTAGGGAAGAATGTGACGAATTGATTGTTTGAATTGTGATTCTGAGGACAGAATCCTGTTAAGGAGGGAATGATGTAACATTCCAGAATTTTTAATGTAATATTAAATATTTATTGATTTATATAAATATTTAATGGATGTGATTATCGTTGAATAAATATTTGTTCAATTAATTTAATTTTGTTTTGTTCAATTGATTTAATTTTGTTTAGTTAATTATTTATTTAATAAATAATTGATGAATTAAGGAAATTATTATTATATGATATTTCAATTAAATGATTAATTATTTGTATTGTGTTATGTGATTAAAGGATTTATTTAATTAATTGTGATTTGAATTAATTAAAATAAATATGAAAGTTTGATTAAATATAGTGTGACAAATAACTATATTATAAGGAGTTATTAAAATAAATTAAAGTAGTTTAATTTAGTTTTTACCAAACAAGGCTTAATATATTAATTCTTTAATATTTAAAGGGTTTTTGCCAAACAAGCCTTATACGCTTTTGAGATTTCTAGTTTATTTAAATAAAATAAAATAAGTAATATAATTAAAATAATAAATATAATATAATTATAACTTATATAACGTTATTTTTATATAACCGATATCCTAATAAGTATATATGTATTAGTATTATATCGCTTTTATTTTTTACGCATTCTAGTTAGTTGTCTAGTTTAAACCTAAGAGAAGAAAGCTAAGAAGTTCGTAGAAGAACTTTGAGAGAGATTTGAGAGGAAATTTGTAAATCTTCACGTCAATTCCAAAGTGTTTAACAAGAATTTCAGTCAAGCAACAAAAGGTATGTTCATAATTGGATATTATTTATGTTTATGAGTATTACGGCAAAATAAAATTACATGTTCTGTGAATTGTTTTTCTTCTGAATTTTGTTATGTAATTTAGTTATTGTTATTATACATGCTTATGATGCTAGAGTTTATGTCAATCAAGAAAATCACATGCTAAATTCGTTTAACAGTGGAAGAAAAAGTTTTGACAGTGAATGCTTATATATTTTTTCATGTGTTCATGAAAAGTACCATTTTAGATTGTAAATTCTTATGTGAAACTGTAAATTGAGGCTTGTATATGTTAGTTCAATGAGATATGAGTATAACGTAATTGGAATGAGGTAAATTGGACAAGAATTGAAATCACAGTGTTCAATTTTGTGAAGGAACTCGAAAATGGAGTTTTTATTTGAAAACTTAAATTTGGAGAAATTAAAATAGCTTTAGTTATTGTTAAATTGTGCTAATTGATTGTAAATGTGAGCAATCATGTTTGTGATAGTGGTATATTTATTATACGTGTTAATATTACTGTCTATTAGGTGAAATTTTTGTTTGTTGGGCTAAAGCCTTATTCCATCGCTCATAAGCCTTCTCTCTCTGCTCTGTCAACACCCACACAATTTATGCTACCATGCTAAAAAAAAAAAAATGGCGCGCTATCTCGCTACGGTCCTAAGTTTTGTATGGGCGCAATGCATGCGCCATACCCTGATTTGAGATTCTGACTTCTGCTATTACAGCAGACTTGGGGGAAACATCCTAGCATGGTCTGAAATTATGTTAGCATGTTAAATGAGTAATGTTAAGGTTAACATAACATAGTGAGTTATGGTTAGTATGATCAAAGTTGCAAAAATGATTAGTAAATCGAAAACGCGTCATGTGGTAATTTAGTATACATAACGAAAGTTAGACAAGTGTTGTGATGTAAAACACTTAGAGTTTCTGAAATGTGAATGGTAATGAACATGTTATGATATGGTAGCATGTCTAATGGGTATTGTGGTTCTAAAATTATGTGTAGGTGATCGTGAGTTTAATTTTATAGCTTACGCTCAAGGCAAGTTTTCTAACTCTACACTTTCGTTGAGCTAATTCGTTTATTACATTGTGCAAGTTCTAACTCTACACTTTCGTTGAGTTAGTTTTATTATTACATTATGTAACTTCATTCTTTTGATTGAGAAAGCTTCTAAACCTATCTATTACATTGAGCATGTTTTAATTCTAAATTATTGGAATTCTAATAATTGTTGACCTACTCTAACTTGTTTATAGTTAAACAAGTTTCTTTAGTTTAATCTTTTACAATGAATGTTCTTGAACCTTATTTCCTTGTGTTGAATGGTTCAATCACTTTGTATAATTTATTACATGTGGAGTAAGCATTGTTTCTAGCTTGTTATCAATGAATGCATGTTCGGTAACTAAAATTCTAATTTGACAAGATTATAGACCTAGCTTATTATTGTTCAAGCCAAGGTTTATCATTTCTTTATTTTGATCAATACTTATGCTCTCAAGTTATTTCAAGCATGAGTCTAGAATATAGTCAGTGCACCTATGATTCTCAAATGTTCTAAGTTATGTTGTTATTAAACAACTATTGTATTATTCAAGCATTGATGATTCAACTAATTCCCTAGTTGATGATGTGACAACCCGAATTTTCGTAAGTTATTAAAATAAGAATTTAATAATTAAAATTCTTATTATGAGATGTATATATTCTGAATTATGTATTTTGGTGTGAGTAAATTAAATTTATAGGAGTCTAAAAAGTTGATTAAACTATTAAAAGTGAATAAAACTAGTTATGAAAAAGGAATATGGTGGCAAAAGAAATTAACTAAATAATATTAGTTAATTAATATGGAAATTATATTATGGAATAATATAATTTAATATATATACTGTATTGGTAATGAAATTATTATGAGTTTAAGTTCGTAAATGAAGCGAGTAATTCACTTAATTTAAATAATGAGTTAATGCAAATATAATTGGTTTAATAAAGTGGGAAGGTAATATATTACATGTGTGTTTATGTAATGGCTTAATATATTATATTTAGCCAATTGAATGTAAATGGAGTATGAGAATAAGAAGAACCAATATAATTATAAATAAATATTGGTGTTAGGATTAATGAATTAAATAAATATCTAAATTTTTATTAAAAGTATAGATTAAATAAATTGTCTTGGGACAATTTATAAAAGGAAAGAAAATTGTATAATTATACATAATAATTGTATAATATATTAAAATAATTAGTGAAATAAATATTAATTATTTTAATGGAAATGTTTAGTTGATTAAAGTGTTTTACTTATGAATGTAATTCCATAAGTCATATGGGTAAATAGATGGGAAGAGTGTTGGTTTGAATAATTTAGCAATAAAAAGAAAAAATGAATGAAGTGTGACATATTGGAGGAATTAAAGAAAAAAATATTGTATAGTATGAAAATGAAATAAAATAAAGATAAGTCAAATGAGTTTGTTTGAGGTCAAGCCAAACATGGCCTGAGACCTTTTGTCTTTTATATAACTGTTGGGGCTTTTGGGTTCATAAGCGATCTGAGTTAAGATCACGTATGCTTCATCAGTTTATTTCTCCTTCATATGAGTAAAGAAAACACAGAGAGAAAGATGGAGTTTAGAGAGAAATTGAGAAGCAATTGAAGCAATGGATTATTGCAAGAAGGAATTAAGAACGAATTTGGAACAAGAATTCAAAGGATTACATCAATTAAACTTCAAATTAACAAGATTCGTGAAGCGAAGTTAAACTAAAGTTTGTATCAATGGTCGTTGAACAAGGCAAGTTTTTCAGTTCTATTATGTTTGTGGATTAAATGTGATTATGTGGTGAGTTACATACCATGCTTTATGAATTGTTAAAGTCAAAATATGACCAAGTTAATTGGGTTATGGAACTCAATTTATATGTGATATGTGATAACACATGCATGTTGTATAATGTAACTTGATAAATTAGAAATATATAATGCATGAATTGTGTGCTATGTGAAACATGATAGACTATTAAATTTGCTGGGTTGTCGAGCTCAACCTTGTAAATAACCACTTTTGCAGGTTCAAGATTCAAGGTAAAGTTATGTGTTACTTGAAAGACATGAATCAGATGTGATACTTGAACATTTATATACTTTGGATGTGTTATTATTATTTGAACCATGTTTAAGGTTTCGAATAATGTATTAATGTTGAATTGCAATATTATTTTGCGAATGTAAACTATTGTAGTATTAAAATGATTATGAGATATTTAGATGTAAAGGTTGAAGGTTTTGGGAATGAGGATAGTTTGTAATAGAAAATTTTAATTATTTCACAAATTTCAATGGTTGTATTATCGTTTAATGATATAAAATTAGAGGTTGAATGTATTATTAACGACCAAAGTCGAGAATTAAATTGTATGAATTTTGGGGTCGTTACAGTTGGTATCAAAGCTGTAAGTTATAAACCTTAGGTAGGAGTACCTTAGGCTATAACCTTAGAGAAGAGAGGTGAAGATAATGAAAGAATAAGCTCAAATAGAGTTTGAATTATAAGAAGTAATTTAAGAAATTTATAAAGAAGAATTTAAAACATACGAAAGAGGATTCAAAGAAGAATCTCGCAGAGTTATAAGAAATATGAATGTGGGGTTACCCAACTCCAATAATAAGGATGTAAGGTGATAATAAATAAACAATGTCTATAAGAAGAGAATGATAAAGAGTTAAAAATAAAAGTTATAGTTAAGTATGGTATAGGTGTACTCTTCAGTAGTTGATGTATGGTATCTGGGCTAAACGATTCCTTCATAGAGCGGAGGTATATACGAACTAGTAACTCGGAACCTAATTTCTTGGTTGTTTGTGGGAAATCACTCACCGTGCCATATTGAAACTGTTAGAGACTCGATGTGTACCAAGTTTAGTAAATGGATACGTGTGATGAAAGTGTAGACCTTAAATGGAATGTTGAGCAATGTAAATGAAGTTAGAAATTCTTAAAGGAAGAATTGTTATATAAACAAGTAGATTCAAAGAAGAATCTTGAAGAGATATAAAGATAAGAAATGGGAGTTTCCTAACTCCAATAGCCAAGATAACAAATAATGTCCTAAATGATGAAAAAAAAAAAGGAAAGAAAGAGGATCGTAAAACAAAACGATCACTAGTTAAGAAAAGAATTTTAAGCAAGATGATTATAGAATAAGATCACGATGTAATCTGTTTAAGTTATAAAAGAAAGATGGTCTGCAATGTTTGAATAATTATAACTTGATGCTATGAAGTTAATGTACTATGATATAGTACGAGATAACTCACTAGGAGTTATAGATGATGAGGTAAAAAAATTCGTATCAAGCAAAGAGAAAGTTAAGAGTAAGATAGAGTTAGGTGGGATTTCAATTGAGGACTCATGTGATGGCTGAGTTGTACAAACCTTTGTATGGGCGAGGGTTTTGTTCTTGTGCTTAGTTTATCACTTTGATAATCATTGGAATGTTGGTGTCGCGCTATCAATGTGTATATGGCGAAAAGGTGATTCTTTTCTCATTTGTATATTTGATAGTTAGAAACTATTAAGATTAGCCAGATATTATTAGGATTAGGTGCGTTTCTTAAAACTAATACATATAGCAAGTTCGTGACTCATAATAATATGGTATGTTTTGAACCCCTCAGTGAATGGACGCCTATGGTCTGACTAGGACAAGTTGTTAAACTCATATTATTGTGGCAAGTTCCTGGATTTCCAAAGTGTGGTAAGTTTGATGAACTATTTTGGGTAGAAAACGGTTATAGTATAGAGAGCATTGATGAATTTGAAGATTGATAAAATGGTTAAGTAACGAAGTAATGAAGTAAAGATTGAAGTTGATGGATACCTGGATATTCTAAATCTACTAGCTATGCTAGACTTTCGAAATTTATTGAATTCGTGCTGATGTTTGCACTACTATTTTCTTAAAAAACATTGGATCAAATGATGAAACCAATGAGATTTAAAAATAATACCGTTATTATTATATATACATACTAATTGTTTAATTTAGACAAAAATGATTTAAAATATATCAAAATGTATTCTTTTTATATCATCAAAGCATCATGGAACCTGGTGCAGAGATGATAAAAATGATGGAGTCATCAATGCAGTATTACTTAGTGTTGGATGTGATCTAAGGATCGTCAACCCACTATGGTATGTTGTAGTATGATAAAATCACCAAATGACGAAATCCTCAAACGGACTTTAAATACAGTGTGGTATCATGACGTCATAAAAAGATTTTTGAGATTTCTTTAAGATATGAGAATATATATATATATATATGTATATGTTTGTGCACAATACATAGTACGAAGGGCTTAACACCCTAAGTACGGGGGTCCCTATAGTCTAATATTTCATTAGGTTTAAGTTGAAAGAGTACTTATAACCGTGATTTAGTTCAAGGTCTTATGACCCTCAAAGATGATTTGGAATCTTTTAAATTCTGAGTTATTCATACCGCTTCCCAATTATTGAGCAATTGTGGAAGATTCTTGCTATTCTAAAAGGCGAATGTGGTAATGATGATATTCCTTAGAAAGAAGTAAGTCGTAGAATGCGACACTGAATGGTGGATATATTGAATAAGTGAGAAAAGAAATTTTGAAATGAGAAGGAGAAGAGTTATCAAAGAATAATGTAAAACTTTTAATAGAAAAGTTTAATAATTGTAGGAAAAAAAATCATTGTGGAAAGAAGTGGTTATAGAACTCAATGAAGGAATAAAGTATTAACATAAAATCTATTTTGATAGATTGAATGAATGAAGATTAAAAAAATAATAAAATTTCGAGGACGAAATTCTTAGAAGAAGGGGTGAATGTAATGTCCCGAGAGTTTGAGAATGTAGTATATGATAATGATCCTTAGAGAAAGATAATGAACGGGTCAAAGAATATGTAATACTCAAATATAATTGAGTCTAAGTAAATGTTATGAAATAAAAACTTACAAGAATTTATTATGAAGAACGGTTGGAGTGGTAATAAATAAAAACTATATTAAGGTAACTGTTGAAGATAGTCAACGATAATTGTGAAAGAGATTTTGGTGAAAACTTTAGTAAGGTAGGGTTTCGGTGATTCCGAGGACGGAATCCTTATAAGGAGAGAAGGATGTGTCAACCCGAATTTTTGTAAGTTATTAAAATAAGAATTTAATAATTAAAATTCTTATTATGAGATGTATATATTCTGAATTATGTATTTTGGTGTGAGTAAATTAAATTTATAGGAATTTTAATAGTTGATTAAACTATTAAAAGTGAATAAAACTAGTTATGAAAAAGGAATATGGTGGCAAAAGAAATTAACTAAATAATATTAGTTAATTAATATGGAAATTATATTATGGAATAATATAATTTAATTTATATACCTTGTTGGTAATGAAATTATTATGAGTTTAAGCTCATAAATGAAGCGAGTAATTCACTTAATTTAAATAATGAGTTAATGCAAATATAATTGGTTTAATAAAGTGGGAAGGTAATATATTACATGTAAAAGTAATGTGTTTATGTAATGGCTTAATATATTATATTTAGCCAATTGAATGTAAATGGAGTATGAGAATGAGAAGAACCAATATAATTATAAATAAATATTGGTGTTAGGATTAATGAATTAAATAAATATCTAAATTTTTATTAAAAGTATAGATTAAATAAATTGTCTTGGGACAATTTATAAAAGAAAAAAAAATGTATAATTATACATAATAATTGTATAATTTATTAAAATAATTAGTGAAATAAATATTAATTATTTTAATGGAAATATTTAGTTGATTAAAGTGTTTTACTTATGAATGTAATTCCATAAGTCATATGGGTAAATAGATGGGAAGAGTGTTGGTTTAAATAATTTAGCAATAAAAAAAAAAATGAATGAAGTGTGACATATTGGAGGAATTAAAGAAAAAAAATATTGTATAGTATGAAAATGAAATAAAATAAAGATAAGTCAAATGAGTTTGTTTGAGGTCCAGCCAAAAATGGCCTAGGCCTTTTGTCTTTTATAACGGTTGGGGCTTTTGGATTCATAACTGATACAAGTTAAGATCACGTATGCTTCATCAGTTTATTTCTCCTTCATATGAGTAAAGAAAACACAGAGAGAAAGATGGAGTTTAGAGAGAAATTGAGAAGCAATTGAAGCAATGGATTGTTACAAGAAGGAATTAAGAACGAATTTGGAGCAAGAATTCAAAGGATTACATCAATTAAACTTCAAATTGAGAGGATTCGTGAAGCGAAGTTAAACTAAAGTTTGTATCAATGGTCGTTGAACAAGGCAAGTTTTTCAGTTCTATTATGTTTGTGGATTAAATGTGATTATGTGGTGAGTTACATACCATGCTTTATGAATTGTTAAAGTCAAAATATGACCAAGTTAATTGGGTTATGGAACTCAATTTATATATGATATGTGATAACACATGCATGTTGTATAATGTAACTCGATAAATTAGAAATATATAATGCATGAATTGTGTGCTATGTGAAACATGATAGACTGTTAAATTTGCTGGGTTGTCGAGCTCAACCTTGTAAATAACCACTTTTACAAGTTCAAGATTCAAGGTAAAGTTATGTGTTACTTGAAAGACATGAATCAAATATGATACTTGAAGATTTATATACTTTGGATGTGTTATTATTATTTGAACCATGTTTAAGGTTTCGAATAATGTATTAATGTTGAATTGTAATATTATTTTGCGAATGTAAACTATTGTAGTATTTAAATGATTATGAGATATTTAGATGTAAAGGTTGAAGGTTTTGGGAATGAGGATAGTTTGTAATAGAAAATTTTAATTATTTCACAAATTTCAATGGTTGTATTATCGTTTAATGATATAAAATTAGAGGTTGAATGTATTATTAACGACCAAAGTCGAGAATTAAATTGTATGAATTTTGGGGTCGTTACAGTTGGTATCAAAGCTGTAAGTTATAAACCTTAGGTAGGAGTACCTTAGGCTATAACCTTAGAGAAGAGAGGTGAAGATAATGAAAGAATAAGCTCAAATAGAGTTTGAATTATAAGAAGAAATTTAAGAAATTTATAAAGAAGGGATTTAAAACATGCGAAAGAGGATTGAAAGAAAAATCTCGCAGAGTTATAAGAAATATGAATGTGGGGTTACCCAACTCCAATAATAAAGATGTAAGGTGATAATAAATAAACAATGTCTATAAGAAGAGAATGATAAAGAAGTTAAGAATAAAAGTTATAGTTAAGTATGGTACAGGTGTACTCTTCAGTAGTTGATGTATGGTATCTAGGCTAAACGATTCCTTCATAGAGCGGAGGTATATACGAACTAGTAACTCGGAACCTAGTTTGTTGGTTGTTTGTGGGAAATCACTCAGCGTGCCATATTGAAACTGTTAAAGACTCGATGTGTACCAAGTTTAGTAAATGGATACGTGTGATGAAAGTGTAGACCTTAAATGGAATGTTGAGCAATGTAAATGAAGTTAGAAATTCTTAAAGGAAGAATTGTTATATAAACAAGTAGATTCAAAGAAGAATCTTGAAGAGATATAAAGATAAGAAATGGGAGTTTCCTAACTCCAATAGCCAAGATAACGAATAATGTCCTAAATGATGAAAAAAAAAGGAAAGAAAGAGGATCGTAAAACAAAACGATCACTAGTTAAGAAAAGAATTTTAAGCGAGATGATTATATAATAAGATCACGATGTGATCTGTTTAAGTTATAAAAGAAAGATGATGGTTGATGTGTTTGAATAATTATAACTTGATGCTATGAAGTTAATGTACTATGATATAGTACGAGATAACTCACGAGGAGTTATAGATGATGAGGTACCAAAAAATTCGTATCGAGAAAAGAGCAAGTTAAGAGTAAGATAGAGTTAGGTGGGATTTCAATTGAGGACTCATGTGATGGCTGAGTTGTACAAATCTTTGTATGGGCGAGGGTTTTGTGCTTGTGTGTAGTTTATCACATTGATAATCATTGGAATGTTGGTGTCGCACTATCAATGTGTATGTGGCGAAAAGGTGATTCTTTTCTCATGTGTATATTTGATAGTTAGAAACTATTAAGATTAGCCAGATATTATTAGGATTAGGTGCAGTTCTTAAAACTAATACATGTGGTAAGTTCGTGACTCATAATAATATGGTATGTTCTGAACCCCTCAGCGAATGGACGTCTATGGTCTGACTAGGACAAGTTGTTAAACTCATATTATTGTGGCAAGTTCCTGAATTTCCAAAGTGTGGTAAGTTTGATGAACTATTTTGGGTTGAAAACGGTTATAGTATAGAGAGGATTGATGAATTTGAAGATTGATAAAATGGTTAAGTAACGAAGTAATGTAAAGATTGAAGTTGATGGATACCTGGATATTCTAAATCTACTAGCTATGCTAGACTTTCTAAATTTATTGACTTCGTGCTGATGTTTGCACTTCTATTTTCTTAAAAAACATTGGATCAAATGATGAAACCAATGAGATTTAAAAATAATACCGTTATTCGTATGTCTATGCTAATTGTTTCGGCTAGACAAAAATGATTTGAAATATATCAAAATGTATTCTTTTTATATCATCAATGCATCATGGAACCTGGTGAAGAGATGATAAAAACGATGGAGTCATCAATGCAGTATTACTTAGTGTTGGATGTGATCTAAGGATCGTCAGCCCACTATGGTATGATGTAGTATGATAAAATCACCAAATGACGGAATCCTTAAACGGACTGTAAATATAGTGCGGTATCATGACGTCATAAAAAGATTTTTGAGATTTCTTTAAGATATGAGAATATATATATATATATATATATATATATATATATATATATTTTGATTGATGTCCGAATTGTTGTAGAAGTTTACGTTATTTGATTCAGCTAGACGAATATTGAAAGATGTTCATGGAACTCAAGCGTTCTTTGTCAAACTATGCCAAACCAAATTGTTTATGCGGATTCAGATGTTGAAAAGCTGAGATGAACAACCCTTTTATAGGGGATTACGCGGAAGCGTTTAGATGTGTGTGCACAATACATTGTATGAAGGGTTGATCACCCTAAGTACGAGGAGTCCCTATAGTCTTATGACTGTTAAAGTTGAAGTTAAAAGATTACTTATAACTATGGACATACGCATAGCGTTTAAATGTTTGTGCACAATACATCGTACAAAGGGCTTAACACCATAAGTACGGGAGTCCCTATAGTCTAATGACTGTTAAGGTTTAAGTTGAAAGAGTACTTATAACCGTGGACATAGTTCAAGGTCTTATGACCCTCAGCATGATTTGGAATCTTTTAAATTCCTGAGTTATTCATACTGCTTCCCAATTATTGAGCAATTGTGGAAGATTCTTGCTATTCTAAAAGGCGAATGTGGTAATGATGATATTCCTTAGAAAGAAGTAAGTCGTAGAATGCGACACTGAATGATGGATATATTGAATAAGTGAGAAAAGAAATTTTGAAATGAGAAGGAGAAGAGTTATCAAAGAATAATGTAAAACTTTTAATAGAAAAGATTAATAATTGTAGAAAAAAAAATCATTGTGGAAAGAAGTGGTTATAAAACTCAATGAAGGAATAAAGTATTAACATAAAATCTATTTTGATAGATTGAATGAATGAAGATTAAAAAAATAATAAAATTTTGAGGACGAAATTCTTAGAAGAAGGGGTGAATGTAATGTCCCGAGAGTTTGAGAATGTAGTATATGATAATGATCCTTAGAGAAAGATAATGAACGGGTCAAAGAATATGTAATACTCAAATATAATTGAGTCTAAGTAAATGTTATGAAATAAAAACTTACAAGAATTTATTGTGAAGAACGGTTGGAGTGGTAATAAATAAAAACTATATTAAGGTAACTGTTGAAGATAGTCAACGATAATTGTGAAAGAGATTTTGGTGAAAACTTTTGTAAGGTAAGGCTTCGGTGATTCCGAGGACGGAATCCTTATAAGGAGAGAAGGATGTGTCAACCCGAATTTTCGTAAGTTATTAAAATAAGAATTTAATAATTAAAATTTTTATTATGAGATGTATATATTATGAATTATATGTTTTGCTGTGAGTAAATTAAATTTATAGGAGTTTAAAAAGTTGATTAAACTATTAAAAGTGAATAAAACTAGTTATGAAAAAGGAATATGGTGGCAAAAGAAATTAACTAAATAATATTAGTTAATTAATATGGAAATTATATTATGGAATAATATAATTTAATTTATATACCTTGTTGGTAATGAAATTATTATGAGTTTAAGCTCGTAAATGAAGCGAGTAATTCACTTAATTTAAATAATGAGTTAATGCAAATATAATTGGTTTAATAAAGTGGGAAGGTAATATATTACATGTAAGAGTAATGTGTTTATGTAATGGCTTAATATATTATATTTAGCCAATTGAATGTAAATGGAGTATGAGAATGAGAAGAACCAATATAATTATAAATAAATATTGGTGTTAGGATTAATGAATTAAATAAATATCTAAATTTTTATTAAAAGTATAGATTAAATAAATTGTCTTGGGACAATTTATAAAAGGAAAGAAAATTGTATAATTATACGTAATAATTGTATAATTTATTAAAATAATTAGTGAAATAAATATTAATTATTTTAATGGAAATGTTTAGTTGATTAAAGTGTTTTACTTATGAATGTAATTCCATAAGTCATATGGGTAAATAGATGGGAAGAGTGTTGGCTGAATAATTTAGCAATAAAAAAGAAAAAAATGAATGAAGTGTGACATATTGGAGGAATTAAAGAAAAAAAATATTGTATAGTATGAAAATGAAATAAAATAAAGATAAGTCAAATGAGTTTGTTTGAGGTCAAGCCAAACATGGCCTAGACCTTTTGTCTTTTATATCGGTTGGGGCTTTTGGGTTCATAACTGATACAAGTTAAGATCACGTATGCTTCATCAGTTTATTTCTCCTTCATATGAGTAAAGAAAATACAGAGAGAAAGGTGGAGTTTAGAGAGAAATTGAGAAGCAATTGAAGCAATGGATAGTTGCAAGAAGGAATTAAGAACGAATTTGGAACAAGAATTCAAAGGATTACATCAATTAAACTTCAAATTGAGAGGATTCGTGAAGCGAAGTTAAACTAAAGTTTGTATCAATGGTCGTTGAACAAGGCAAGTTTTTCAGTTCTATTATGTTTGTGGATTAAATGTGATTATGTGGTGAGTTACATACCATGCTTTATGAATTGTTAAAGTCAAAATATGACCAAGTTAATTGGGTTATAGAACTCAATTTATATGTGATATGTGATAACACACGTCAGTATAATGTAACTCGATAAATTAGAAATATATAATGCATGAATTGTGTGCTATGTGAAACATGATAGACTGTTAAATTTGTTGGGTTATCGAGCTCAACCTTGTAAATAACCACTTTTACAAGTTCAAGATTCAAGGTAAAGTTATGTGTTACTTGAAAGACATGAATCAAATGTGATACTTGAAGATTTATATACTTTGGATGTGTTATTATTATTTGAACCATGTTTAAGGTTTCGAATAATGTATTAATGTTGAATTGTAATATTATTTTGCGAATGTAAACTATTGTAGTATTAAAATGATTATGAGATATTTAGATGTAAAGGTTGAAGGTTTTGGGAACTAGGATAGTTTGTAATAGAAAATTTTAATTATTCCGCAAATTTCAATGGTTGTATTATCGTTTAATGATATAAAATTAGAGGTTGAATGTATTATTAACGACTGAAGTCGAGAATTAAATTGTATAAATTTTGGGGTCGTTACAGTTGGTATCAAAGCTGTAGGTTATAAACCTTAGGTAGGAGTACCTTAGGCTATAACCTTAAAGAAGAGAGGTGAAGATAATGAAAGAATAAGCTCAAATAGAGTTTGAATTAAAAGAAGTAATTTAAGAAATTTATAAAGAAGGGATTTAAAACATGCGAAAGAGGATTCAAAGAAGAATCTCGCAGAGTTATAAGGAATATGAATGTGGGGTTACCCAACTCCAATAATAAGGATGTAAGTTGATAATAAATAGACAATGTCTATAAGAAGAGAATGATAAAGAAGTTAAGAATAAAAGTTATAGTTAAGAATAAAAGAGAATGTGGGGTTACCCAACTTCAATTACCCTTGAAAGCTTATCCAAACCAAACTTTCTTTGGTGCGGACTTGTACTCTAAATACTGAGATGAACAACCCTATGTTTAGGGGTTTACGCTTAGCGTTGAAATGGTTGTGTACAATACATTGTACGAAGGATTGATCCCCCTAAGTACGTGGAGTCCTTATAGTCATATGACTGTTAAAGTTAAAGTTGAAAGATTACTTATAATAGTGAACATGGTTCATGGTCATTTGACCCTCAGTAGTTTATTTAAGAATGTTAATAGAACAAATTATTCAGTTCTATTGAGCCTATGAGTTGGCAAATGTTGAAATGTTAATAGAACATATCATTCAATTCTATTGAGCCTATTATTTGGCAAATGTTGTAATGTTAAGAGAACATATTATTCAGTTCTATTGAGCCTATTATTTGGCAAATGTTGTAAAGATATTAATTCTTATCTCAAGTGAGCTTTGTTTGCTCACTCTTGCATATTTATACACTTATTACAGCTATGGTTGAGAAGGTAGATAAACCTACAACTAGCAAAGAAAAGGGAAAAATGTACAAGTGATGAAGACTTGTAATTTTGCTTTATCGTTATGATGATAAACTTTTAATAATGATGTGCTGTAATAATTTTATTTCCGCACTTGAATGATTGTATTAAAGGTTAGAGAACCTGGGAGATAATGTTTTTATTAAAGTAATCATGTATGGGAAGGTTTTTATTATACAATTTATTATGATTGGGTAGTTAGACATGAATGTTTTGATTACATGAACACCAAATCTTGAGGTAATGAAGTTTTGGGATTTGGGGGTGTCACAGTTCAGAATGGTACAATTCTGATGGAGTATGTCAATATCACTCCCATTCTCGTGGTCACAGCACAGAGGAATGCTGGGCACTCTGCCACCTCATCCAAAATCTAATTGGCAGTGGTGTCCTGCACCTAGCGGACGATGATACTGTGTTACGTGCAAGTGAGAATACATGTCCTACTAAGTGGAAGAGTTTGGTAGCAGTCATATCCACTGAAACTGATGGGGCTAACAAATCACTCACAATGCCAACAATTCAACTCAAGGGAAGCAACAATCCTTTGAAAGTGGCCGCTCCCGAGCCAATCAACTTACCGTGCAGAGCACAATATCCTATTGTTAGCTTGCACAAGGTTCCATGGAATTATGGAGAAGGTGAAGGATCCACCTCACATACAACTGCTATAGTGTTGAAGGAAAATCCACTGTATCTTCCCCAACGGGTGATAAAGTCTACCATCAAATAAAAGGGGAAAATACCCATGGCGAAGATTGAAAAATTCCTCTGCACTATGGGTCATAACGAAGCCAAGGTGGTTTTAAGCTTAAAAGAAGCTCCACAAAAAATATCAATTTTGGACTTGGTCCTAAATTCCGAGGATCACCGGACGATCTTGTTGAAGGTTTTAGAAGAAGCTTCATCTACCAACATCGGTTGATCTGTAAAAATTTCAACATCTGGTTGATCACATTTTTAACAACAATGTGATATCCTTCACTGATGATGACATACCGCCCGAGGGAACCAGTCATTGCAAGTCGTTGCACATTGCGGTCTTGTCCTCCGGATACATGCTAGCTGGAGTCTTGATAGATGGAGGTTCATCTCTAAATATATGTCCATACGCTACATTGGTGAAGATGAATATCAATCTCAACCAACTCTGGAGTAGCCAAACTATCATCAAAGCTTTTGATGGAGCCCGCCGAAATTCGGTCGGAGTAATTGAACTGCCAATCGAAATTGGTCCCCACACATTTTACGTATCTTTCCACATACTCAAGATAGATTCGGGATACAACCTGCTCTTGGGATGACCTTGGATTCATATGGTAGGGGCAGTCCCCTCCACCCTTCATCAGCAATTGAAATACATTATCAATAATAGCCTAGTCACGGTCAACGCTGAACCAGAGTGTCCTCAACACGGGGACATGCCATTCATCAATGCCAATGCAGATGTTGAACCGGTCAGTTTTCATGCCTTGGAAGAAAGCAATACCCAATACCATGCTATTAGAACGCCATTTCCCAAGCCCAAGATTTCTGTCGAGGTCATGTCGGCTACTCAAGAAATGATGTCATTGGGTCATAAGCAGGGACAAGGGCTGGGTAAAGATCGCCAGGATATCAAGTACCCAATTCAATTAACCAAGCAAACTGGAACACCTAGACTAGTCTATTCTGCTAGTTCTAGTCATAGGAATCCTCATAAGCATCAGCAGATTCCTTCAGCTTCAAACGCGCGGCGTTTATCTTCTCCTTCAAACTCTGAGTCCACACAACCTCCTGTAAAGGTGCCAGTCAATGTAATGGCTATGTTATTTCCCAAGTCGGTACCGGTAAAGGAGAAAGAAGTCTTTGTTCCAAATCCCGCAGTGGAAGAGGTGAAACGAAGAATCAAGCAAGACGTCATCCGAATGATGTCAGGCATACGCTGTTAGGTTTGTAATATTCATGAACGCAATCAAATTGCATAAATAAGCGGAAACGTGTAAAAATCAGAGTTTAAATTTTTTACAAACCATATACCCGGATCACCCTTTATGCACAATTATTAATTAAACGAAAAGGATGAATAAGAAACATACCCTTGAAGATCCGAGCTTCCTCAGGTACAAGTTCACCTCCAATCCTTTTCGCTCAACTCAATCCACCGGGTTTGGTTCCTTCCTTTGATCAACGTTAGCCACCCAAGTGTTTGGCCTCTAGAGGTGATCCACCAAGGAAGAAGAAGAATTCAAGAAGATGGGTGGTTGGCTAAACCCTAGTTTTTCTATCTCTATAGAAAAGGAGTGTACTCTCCAACCATTGGAATTATTACGTAGTCTTGATATCTGATATAAGACTCCTCTTATAAAGATATCAAGTAACCCTATTAAAATAAGGTATTATTTAATTAAACCCTTTTAATTAAAGGGGCTCCCTAATCTTATTAGGGATAATTAATTAAACTCCTTTAACTAATTTTCCTTCCTAATCCAATTAGGAATAAATGAGAGTACTTATATTAAATTAATTCCTAAACTCTTTTAGAAATTAAAATAATAATAATAATTGTAATAATATTAATAAGACTCCTCTTATTAATTTACATTTAATATTTCTAAAATATTAAATAATAAATATTAAGCTATTTAATTTATTCTATCACCATAGATTAAATTAAATATACATAACATATTATTACGATTATGCCATTAACTTCTTAAATAATTATTCTTCCTTTTATGGTGTGACCCTTTAGGTTCTCCATATAAAACCTTGTGAATAAATCAATTAGAACAATTCTAATCTTATTTAAATAAATAAATTAAACAATTAATTTATTTAAATAAATAATATTTATTCTATAATAGGATAAGCCTCCTAGCGATCAACGGCTTTCCGGATAATATAGATTTCAACATTAATCATAAAAGAACCTTTGAGTAAATAGTTACTGCGTGCACAATTCAATCCTTCCACCATACAATGTCCCAATTAAATATAAGACATGGAATTACCACAAGTCTTATTTTATTTAATTATATGTATTTCAACTCTTAAATGCATAACTCCAAATAATGCAAATTAGAAACTCCTTTCTAATTTCATTCTGCCTTGGCCAAGGACTACTGGGTTGTCATTTATCGAATCACATAGGACATTTCTCTTCTTTTAATAGAAGTGGTAATTTTTTATTGATCATACATTATCTCCATGTACAACTTATTATACCCAAGCATACCCTTTGATATACCCTAAGGGTCTTAAGGAATAAGTCAAAGTATAACTCATCATACACAAGATACTATGATGATCTCAAGTCCAAGGATCACTTGTACTACTATCACTACAAGAATTCCTATTGACAGGCAAGTAAAACTCCATTAGGTATTCCTTAGCGAGCCACGCTCAAAGGAACTTATTCTCTAATAAGAACCTACATACTTGCTTTTAGTGTCTCCACACAAATAATCATGAGATCAATCATCCTCATCCAATGAGAAAGCAACGTATGTACCAATCTATCCTGGATTCACTAATCCCCAATTTAGTAATCCAACGATTGGGAACTATTTTAGTTTTAAGCTTTCTAAGAATTTAAATCTCATTAGAATGATCATCATCATTATTCTAAAAGCATTGCTTAAAACCGGGTTTATCACATATTATAAAACAAAGATCATATAGATAATTAAAAGCCTTTAATAAATTAATACTTTTTATTAATAAATGAATAAGATTGTTTCAAAGTATATGCTTTATCATCAAACATGATTGGCTTGTGTGCATACTACTTTCAATCTCCCACTTGCACTAAAGCCAATCGCCATGGTATCTCATACTCTTCTTCTCTAAGTGACGATTATCCCGCCATTGGATAAGCTTTAGTTAATGGATATGTAATGTTGTTCATGAGAGTCCACTATCTCTATAGTGATTTCCCATCTTCAATGATTCTAATAATCAAATGAAAGTGCCACAACACACGTGTTTAGATCCAAGATGAGACTTAGAACTATTCCTAGTTCAGAATGAACTTTTAATCCAAACAATCAACTTGCGACTTCATTTATAGCTATATACTTTGTCTTTATCACTAAACCAAAGAACTCTTTCATTGTTTGGAACCTTTCCAATTCAACGCACCACTTGCTCAAGATAACGCTTTACCTTAAAGTGGATTTTTCTCATCATCTTGGTCTGCATCTCAAAAAACTTGAGTCATTAAGCCCTCTAGTTTTAATTTAGACCCACCATGAATATGATCACATCCTTAGTGCCGATCAAGCACTTTAAGATGTTTTTCACAGACTCATAGTGAACTTCTCCATAATATGACTGATCAACATCAGGTCTCGTACATTTCATTGCATACATGATTGTCACTCATGCGACCTCTCTTTTCAGGAGTCTGTGGGGACTATTAAGAGGAGATACACTCCATAGCTCATCGACATAAGACATCTCTTGGAGTTTGCCATGCTAAACGACTTTAGCATCAAATGAATATACGTTCCTTGGGTTAAGTCGAGCATCCTCTTGTATCTATCTATATGGATTTTATCCCCAATTAAGATACTCTTCCCAAACCATTCATGGAGGAATGTTTAGACAACTTTATCTTTTCTGATTGTAGCATTGATAAGTTATTCCTCATCCGTAGTATATCAACATATAATACTAGAAATTTCACGACGCCCCTAATCGACCCTTTTGTACACACTAGAAGTCTTACCTCATCGAATGTAACTCTGGATCATCATCTTTTATGATGTGTACCTCATCATTATCATCCATGATGAATCCATACCTCCTAGGTATCTTTGGTACTATTCCAGATTTACGATTCAGTTGTGGTATAATAGGTCTATCTACAGGTTCCTCTTATTTAACTTATAGTATTTTGTGGTTCTTGAACTCTTTAAGATCTATTATCCTCCCACTAGCCCCTTTTAATGATAAACACTTTTATCTTAGGCGGCGTGTTTCACAAAAACACCTTTTTTGCTAAGTAGAATTATAGAACATATACCCTAAACTTACTTTAGGATGTCCCACAAATCAGTACATGTCAAATCTTGTCCCAAGCTTATCCTTCGAAATCTTTTCACATAAGTTGGACAACCCCTTATCTTAATATACTTAAGATTAGGAATCCTCCCCGTCCATAACTTTTATGGAGTCTTGGGGCTGGATTTTGAGGTTACCTTTTAAATAGAGATGCACCCATTTCTAGGACATGATCCTGAAGGATATTTGGAATGCTCAGAAAATCATTTTGGACCGTACCATGTTCAACAAGGTATGATTTTACCTTTCGATACATCAATCAATTATCACGTATCAAGATGTGTCCATTATGAGAAAACCATTTGAGATGATCTAGAAACTTATTGCACAAGTATTTATTCCTCGATCTAATCAAAGAATCTTAATACTTTGTCAATTTGTTTCACTTCAATTCTTTGAACCTTTCAAATAATTCACACTTGTATTTCAACAAATGCATACATTCAACTCTTTGAATGATCATCTCCTTTTCTTATACTAATTTGTTCAATATGCAAAATTATTTTCATGTAAGTCAAGTATACTAAATTTATTATAATATTCCATTTCTATACAAAACATTATTATTATAAATAGAACAACAATTGTTCTTAATTATAATACCAAAGATTTCATTGTCCAACAATAAAATGGAAATAATATTTTAACAAGAACTGGAATACAATAACAACTTATCGACTTAATAGATTTGCTTCAGTAGCATTGCTAAACTATAAGTTTCTATGGCTAATATGGCAACCTTTGCTACATTTCCCGCATATAGGATTACTTATATTTGTTTAGCTTTCTACTTACTGCTTGGTCCCTTCATAAATCTATATTTATGATAACCAAAGCTCAGTATCCAATACCCAAGTAGAACCTTGACTTAAAGAAAAATTTATTTTAATCATGAACAAAAACGTATTATGAATCAAACTTCACTAAGCTTCTTTGGTTAGCCTCTCTCGCAAGATGCTTCTTGCAGCTTTCTTTCCGAAGGTCCGTGCTTATTGTAGTGGAAGTAAACTCCTTTGCTATCCGAATCAGTTTTGTTCTTATTATCCTTTGTTTTTGCCTTTCTATATACCTTCTTTGAATCGTTCTTCTTTTCAAGATCCTTTGGCCCCTACCAGTAAGACATGGTCTTTCTTGGTTGGAAAGTGACTCTCATCATTTTTCAACATGTTAAGCAAATCAACGAAGTCGATATCTAGCTTGTTTATATGAAAAATTCACAACAATTGTGAAAGGAGTCCGGAGTGAGTGCAAGATCAAATCTTGGCTCAACTCTCCATCCATGACAAAACCAATTGTCCTAATTGATCAATCAAATTGATTATGTTAAGAACTTTTATCTGCATGCCTATAGTGCCATTGGCCATTCTAGATAGGAAGAACTCCTTAGATATCTCGATATCTATCGGTCCTACTTTCCTCACCATCAACTACTTGATGTGCGGGAATATAGTAGGAGCATCCATAGTTTCATCTTGTGGCTGAAGCTCGTTACTCATGGATGCGAGCATGATGCATCGAGCCAATCATGCATCATCTTGCCACTTTCTAAAAGTAGCAATCTCTTCCTCGAGGCAGGCATTGTCTAAACCATTGCGAGGATAGGCGTATTAAGACATAAGATAGCTTTTTCACCCATGAGAACTATTCTCAAATTCCTTAACCAATCCGAGTAATTGATGCCCGTTAATTAACATCAAATATGTTTCGCAGTGATAGTAATTTTAGACATTGTAAAATTCTGTAAATGAATTTGTAATTAACAACATTTTAACATACATTATTTTATTAATTACCAAAATAATTTAGGTCTTGTTTTAAATTTGTATCTCCCACTATTTTCTTCAAACTATATTACCCTCACTTATATAGTTTGGCAAAATCTAATTAAAGATTTGCTAGTGAGAATAAGGATCCCATTTCAAATGTATATAGCCTTGTGGTGACACAACAAACTATATATAAATAAATAGGTAGACAACTTTTGTCAATTACATCAACTATGCAACTCCTTTTCTTTTGCCTCTTAGATTATTTTGATCAAGTGGTGGCACATCCCGAATCAAAATTATCCAAGTTAAGTCCGACCTAGCACTCCATATATTCAAAAAATAAAAATATCATCCTTGTGGTGACACAACAAAATAATATTGTTCAAATTTCTTTATAAGCATCAAATGTGATAAATTAACATCTTAAATACTTAATAGTTGCCTTGTGGTGACACAACAAACTCATATTAAATATTTAATACTCTATTAATTTTATCATGCTAGAAGGCGACGTTCGATATTCCAAATATCTTTGAACGCTTAGGACTTAAAAAAAATTAGAGGAATTTATTATTAAATGTCTCATCTTGTTTAGCGCACATGCACATATATATATAAAATACGTGTCATATTAATTAACATGCGAAGCATGTTTGTATAATATATAATATATATAGCATAAGCATGCACATATAGAATACAATATTCTACCCGGATTGATTATGGACTTTTATTCTAGTTTGGTTCACTAGAGCCACCAAGTGAACCAAAAGGTCAAACCCTAGGGGTGCAAGAAATAATATTTAAATATAACTAAAACCCGGGCTCCATTACAAACGGGTCTTCAAGCGCTCCTTGCTCCTTGATCTCCAATTTTTCAAAATTAATTCTAACTATTCCTATTACAAAACTATTTAAAATAAATAGAAACCTTGATCAGCAGTCAAGGGGAAGTACTTAGAAGGGAGATAGAATTTACATTAAGAAAAAAAATTAGAGAAGACGAGGTACGCAGACCCCATTTAATAAAACCCATACAATTATGCATCCAACTAAAATAAAATCAAATCACATTGGTCAATAGTCCATAATCAATCCCATTTATTATCATACATATCACCATATGCATCAATACATAACATTCATCTGATGAATAATAAACATTCAATATATATATTGATATCATTTAATGGGCAAATTTAGTTAGTATAAAATCTATTTTTGAATCAAAATAAACTCCTTTATTTTAATCCAAATTTAAATCAAAATAAAACTATTTTATTTTAATTTATCCAATTTTGAATTAAATAAACTATTTTATTTTAATCAAAATCTTTAATCAAAATAAACTCCTTTATTTTAATTAATTATGAAATCCAATTCCATGTAAAAAAATCTTTTATTAAAGGAAACACTTGATTCTCTTTCCTATTCAAAAATAAACTCCTTTATTTTGAATAATATGAAATCTTATTTCATATCTAAATAAACTCCTTTATTTAAGGAAAGATGGATTCACTTTCCTATTCACAAATAAACTCATTTATTTTGAATAATATGAAATCTTATTTCATATCTAAATAAACTCCTTTATTTAAGGAAAGATGGATTCACTTTCCTATTCACAAATAAACTCCTTTATTTTGAATAATATGAAATTTTATTTCATATCTAAATAAACTCCTTTATTTAAGGAAACATGAATTCTAATTTCAACTCCAATTAGTTATCATGGAATCCAATTCCAACTCTAATTGGTTAGCATGAAATTTAATTTTAAAATTAAAATAAACCTATTATTTTAAAATTAAAATAAACTTTTTATTTTAAGATTAAAATAAATATTTTATTTTAAATATATATTATATATATATATAACCGTACATCATCATATTAATATATTAGCAAAATAATATATTATCGAAATCATACACCCAATGTGAATCACTGTAATCATGAATCCTAATATACATATTAATGAATCAAGATATTATGTATATATTATAACATTCATATAATATATATATATATATATATATATATATATATATATATATTAACGTAGTAGTGCAATATATATATATATATATATATATATATATATATATATATATGAATATCATCACCACAGCACTCACACTGGATTCAAAGAGAATTCTTAGAATGAATGATTCTGATTTTTCTTTTATTTTTTATTTATTTTTAATTTTTTATACAATAAAATTATGCCCAATTAAATTGTTCTAAACACATATCAACATACATATTAAATCAAACAATTAATAATTCGCATAAAAGTTTGGCTCTGATGCCACTGTTAGGTTTGTAATATTCATGAACGCAATCAAATTGCATAAATAAGCGGAAACGTGTAAAAATCAGGGTTTAAATTTTTTACAAACCATATACCCGGATCACCCTTTATGCACAATTATTAATTAAACGAAAAGGATGAATAAGAAACATACCCTTGAAGATCCGAAGCTTCCTCGTGTACAAGTTCACCTCCAATCTTTTTTAGCTCAACTTGAATCCACCCCAGGTTTGGTTCCTTCCTTTGATCAACGTTAGCCACCCAAGTGTTTGGCCTCTAGAGGTGATCCACCAAGGAAGAAGAAGAATTCAAGAAGATGGGTGGTTGGCTAAACCCTAGTTTTTCTATCTCTATAGAAAAGGAGCGTACTCTCCAACCATTGGAATTATTACGTAGTCTTGATATCTGATATAAGACTCCTCTTATAAAGATATCAAGTAACCTAATTAAAATAAGGTATTATTTAATTAAACCCTTTTAATTAAAGGGCTCCCTAATCTTATTAGGGATAATTAATTAAACTCCTTTAACTAATTTTCCTTCCTAATCCAATTAGGAATAAATGAGAGTACTTATATTAAATTAATTCCTAAACTCTTTTAGAAATTAAAATAATAATAATAATTGTAATAATATTAATAAGACTCTCTCTATTAATTTACATTTAATATTTCTAAAATATTAAATAATAAATATTAAGCTATTTAATTTATTCTATCACCATAGATTAAATTAAATATACATAACATATTATTACGATTATGCCATTAACTTCTTAAATAATTATTCTTCCTTTTATGGTGTGACCCTTTAGGTTCTCCATATTAAACCTAGGTTGTGAATAAATCAATTAGAACAATTCTAATCTTATTTAAATAAATAAATTAAACAATTAATTTATTTAAATAAATAATATTTATTCTATATTAGGGATAAGCCTCCTAGCGATCAACTGCTTTCCGGATAATATAGATTTCAACATTAATCATAAAAGACCCTTTGAGTAAATAGTTACAAATGACAATTCAATCCTTCCACCATACAATGTCCCAATTAAATATAAGATATGGAATTCTTGTCACAAGTCTTATTTTATTTAATTATATGTATTTCGACTCTTAAATGCACAACTCCAAATAATGCAAATTAGAAACTCCTTTCTAATTTCATTCTCGCCAACCAAGGACTACTTGGTTGTCATTTATCGAATCACATAGGACATTTCTCTTTTTAATAAAGTGGTAGATTTTTATTGATCATACATTATCTCCATGTACAACTTATTATACCCAAGCATACCCTTTGATATACCCTAAGGGTCTTAAGGAATAAGTCAAAGTATAACTCATCATACACAAGATACTATGATGATCTCAAGTCCAAGGATCACTTGTACTACTATCACTACAAGAATTCCTATTGACAGGCAAGTAAAACTCCATTAGGTATTCCTTAGCGAGCCACATTCAGTGAACTTATTCTCTAATAAGCACCTACATACTTGCTTTAGTGTCTCCACAATAAATGATCATGAGATCAATCATCCTCATCCAATGAGAAAGCAACGTATGTACCAATCTATCCGGATTCACTAATCCCCAATTTAGTAATCCAACGATTGGGAACTATTTTAGTTTTAAGCTTTCTAAGAATTTAAATCTCATTAGAATGATCATCATCATTATTCTAAAAGCATTGCTTAAAACTATGGGTTTATCACATATTATAAAACAGCATCATGTAGATAATTAAAAGCCTTTAATAAATTAATACTTTTTATTAATAAATGAATAAGATTGTTTCAAAGTATATGCTTTATCATCAAACATGATTGGCTTGTGTGCATACTACTTTCATACGCATCGTCGTTCATGATGAACATACAAACACTGTAACGACCCCAAAATTCATACAATAATATTCTCCTTCTCGATCGTTAACAATACAACTTTAATCTATCTTTACATCATTATTCGATATTAAAATCACTAAAAATGCGGAATATTTAAAACTTTTATACATTTCCTTCTTTATTGCCCTAAATCGCAACCTTTACATTACATCTCTTCAATTCAAATTTATATCATGAATCGTTACAACAAAATGACTATATAAAGTCTTACATCATAAATAGATATCCATATACACCGGATAGCTCAACTTACAATTCAACAACATGTTACATTCAAAATATTAAATACATTTCCCATAAAACATAAGTAATCTTCGTGAATATGGATCTCTATAATTTACATAGCACATATCCTTACCTTAAATCTTTAACCTGCAAAAATGGTTATTTGCAAGGTTGAGCTCGACAGCCCAGCAAAATCTAACAGTTTTCATACATCACATAGTACATAATAACATACTCAACATATATCTCATAAACATTGGACTAACACAACATACATGCTACATTTCATATAAAAAGTATAAAGATTGAGTTCCTTACTCAATCAACATTCATTATTCAATCAACATAGTCATAAATTGATTTAGTTATTTTAATATCACACTCCCGATTTGCATCTTTTGTGTATGCTTACTATGCTTCTATAACTTATCTAATACATCATTATATTAATGTTAAGCATCATTATATTTACTAACATTCATGTTTTATAACTTAGAACAACATCTTTTATCGTCAAGAGCACTACACTAGCATACGTGCATGTCCGACGCCCTCCGATTGCCCTGAAAACACAACAGTCCTAAAGATGACTATTTTGACCCTTCATAAAGATTTCAAATTGAAAACCTTGAAGAATAAAAGTTGTAGGTCTACTCGTCCTTGTTTCGGATCATCTTGAATCACCACAATCGGATTTCGTATGACAAAGTTACGCTCATTTTAGTCAAACATGTCCGGTCAGTTTTTTTTTCCAAAATTCGGCTAGGCAGCCTACCCCACCGGGGGGGGGTTTATACTAGGGGAGCAGCAGGTAAGTGGGTACCTACGCTAATTCGCAATTTTTCATCCCAAACACTATAGAAAGCCAAATTAGGCCTACAAACTCCTTTCTAACAACCATACCAACCTACCCAAGGTGTAATATGTTTACAGAAACATAAACTAATGTTTCTAACACGTTTCTAACCACATAAACATCAAAGATTACAACCTTTAATTTCACTATTTCTCTTCTTTCTTCTTCTTTTGACATTCATAACGAAATACTTCGCTGTGAATTCGTTTTTAAACCAATTCAAGTAATTCCAATTGTGATAACTCATATTCTTAACATACTAACATAATACATGATCAATTTCAATAATAAATCATAACCGAACATCGATTTGATAGTTTTAAAAGCCATTTTTTCAGAAATTAATTCACAGAAATTCATTATGAACAAAATTCCTCTTGTTTATCAAAATTACATGGATTGAATTGCTAGAACAACCATATAACTCATAATCAAACACTATGAACATGATTTCATCATGTTCATCATATCTTTGTGAATTGAAACCTTTGAACAACTATAAAAATCTCATGTAAGCGTATACATGAAAACATATAAACACCATATATGCATATAAATTCACGATCATGAAAACCTAATTTTACAAAGACTCTAAATATAAAATATCCTAATTTAGTATAAGGGTTAGTTTGATACCTTTCTAGGTTGAATTAGGAGAAAAAATTGAGATGATGAAAGCTTTTCTTTTATTTTCTCAAGGTTTCCCCTTCTTCTTCTTCTTCTTCCTCTTCTTCTTCTCTATATTCTCTCTTCTTCTCCTCTGTATTCTCTCTTCTTCTCTAATTTGTTCTTAGTTTAGACTTAGGTTTAGAAAACTAACGTAACTTAGTGTATATACAATATACATATAACACATATAATTATAGAATATGAAACTTCTAATATAATTACATATACTAATTATCAATTTAATATATAAGTTACAAAAATTAGAATTTTAAAATTCCTAAGGCTTGTTTGGCAAACCATATTAAAATAATGATTTAATCATTCCTTAAGCCTTGTTTGGAAAAACAAGATTAAAATAAGAATTTCAAAAGCTCTAAGGTTTTGTTTGTTAAAACCAAATTAAAACTCTTTTAATTTATTTTCATAAGTCATTTATAATATAGTTTATTGTCCCACATTGTTTACTTGGATTTCCATATCCAGGTCTTAATTAAATAAACTAATTACCACATACTAAATAAATTTCCCACTTAACCAAATATCACAAAATTATAATCTCATTATAATTTTATTTAATAATTAATATATCACTTTAATTATTAAATTACGACATCAATATAGCAACTCATGTAATCTTTAACAACTCTCTAACTGTTAAATTAAATTAGAGTATTATCTAATAAATTTAATCCACAAATATATACTAACAACAATCACATAAATAAAATATTTATTTAATTTAATAAATATTTTAAATTACAAATAAAATTCTAGATTGTTACAGATACACCCCAAACGATGATTGCCCAAACGTAATGGCCATCATTCAGGATAGGGAGGATGATGACAACCCCTCCATCACTACAAATTCCACGGGACTTTGCCTCGCCAATTGGAACAAAGACTCCTTACATTGGGTCGACAGGGTAAACCAAGCGTAACTCTTTCTCATCAGAGATATCATAATCGCTAACTTTTCTCAGATAGTATTAGCGCTTTATTTTGCCAAGATATGCTAACATTGTGAATGATCAAACGCTTTCATATATACTAAGTGAAAGCATATTTTGTTTCAGGACCCTCAATTTAGATGTGTACATGTACTTTGCGACATTTGCCTCTTCTCCACAAGGATTGTACCTTTGATGTAGAGATGAATTCACCTTTGATGGAAATATAGGATGACATTGAGGTGCCTCCAAAATTCAAGAATGGGTCAAAGACAAACCTAAACCCAACCTCGACCAAACCACTTCTTTCAATCTCTAACCTTAGAAAACCTAAGTTAATCCAGATTGGTTCGCACCTTACCCCAAACCAAAGGGATGACAAGGTTACGCTTATTAACCCAATTCCGTGGATGTGTTTGCATGGTCTCATGAAGACATGGTGGGTTTGTCCAATCGACATTGTTCTTCATCGCCTTCCCATTAAAGATGGATTTAAGCTAGTCAAGCAAAAGCTCAGGCGATTGAAACCTGAGTGGAGTTTAAAGGTAAAAGACGAAATTGTGAAACAATTTCAAGCTGGAATCATCATGGTGTCCATATATCCTGAGTGGATATCCAACATTGTTCCCGTGCCTAAACCCGGAGGGAAGGTGAGAGTTTGCATGGATTACCGGGACTTGAACAAAGCTTGCTTAAAAGATAGCTTTCCCGTGCCATTTATCCACATTCTCATTGACAATACTGCTCAATACGACATGTACTCCTTTGTTGATTGCTTTGCGGGGTACCATCAGATCATGGTTGCTGAGGAAGATCGTGAGAAAACTGCTTTCATCACGCATTGGGGAACCTTTTGGTATAGACGGTTTTCATTCGGCCTCATCAATGTCGGAGCCACCTATCAGCGAGCTATGAAGGCTCTCTTCCACGACTTAATGCACAAAGAGATCGAGATCTATGTGGATGACATCATTGTCAAATCCTGGAAGGAGGAATACCACTTAGACCATCTCAGAAAGTTGTTCAAGAGGTTGCGTAAGTACGACTTGAAGTTGAATCCAGCCAAGTGCACATTTGGCGTTAAATCAGGCAAGTTGCTAGGATTTCTAGTCAGCCACAAAGGGATTGAGTTGGATCCTACAAAAATCCAGGCCATCACGGAAATGCCCATTCCTCAGACAGAAAAGGAAATATGGGGATTTTTGGGAAGAATCAACTTCATTAGCAGGTTTATCTCTGAACTCACAACAACCTGTGAGTCAATCTTCAAGCTATTAAGGAAGAACTCCTCCATGAAATGGAATGATGAGTGCCAGAATACCTTCCTCACAATAAAAAAATAGCTAATTAAAGCTCCCGTTTTGGTACCACCCAGGGACGATGTTCCCCTGTTCATGTACCTGTCCATAAGTGACAATGCCATGGGCTGCATGCTGGGACGGAAAGATGATAGAGGCCAAGAATGAGCTATCTATTACCTCAGCAAAAGATTCAGCAGCAGTGAACACAAGTACACTCTGATTGAGAAGACTTGTTGTGCTTTAGCATGGGCGTCCATGAGATTACAGCATTACCTCCATGGTCACATAACCCATCGCATATCCCGTGTGGATCCTCTCAAGTACGTGTTCAATAAATCCATGTTAAATTATCGATTGTCCAGATGGCAGTTGATCCTACAACAATTTAACATCGTATATGTGACTCAAAGGTCCATCAAAGGTCAAGGAATTGCGGATCAACTGGTCGCCGCACCTTCAGGGGATTTCAAACCCTTGGAAACGTATTTCCGCGATGAAGGAGTAATGACAATTTAGCAATACCATCAGTACGATACGCGCCAATCATGGAAGATGTATTTTGATGGAGCTGTTAATAAGGAAGGTTCTGAGTCTGAGCGCGCTCTTGTATCTCGCACGGGGAGCAGATCCCGTCAGTCGTCAAATTACAATTTGTCAAAGACCAACAACACAAATTGAGTATGAAGGTCGTCTCATATGGGGCTAAAACTTGCTCATTCAATGGGCATCAGGCGGTTAACTTTCCTTGGTGATTCAGAGTTGGTAATCAGACAATCCACCGGAATCTATCAAACCAAGGAACTACATTTGCTGCCTTACTATCGGCAAGTTTTACATATGGTTTTGGAGTTCGAAGAAATCTCCTTTCTACACGTTCCTCGTAATAGGAATGACTTTGCGGACGTGTTAGCAACTTTGGCCTCCTTGATTCGCATATCAGACAAGGAACACTTGCCAAGCGTCACAATTTCCCTGCAGAAGGCCCCAGCCTATGGGAACTACATTGGAGAAGTATCGAATGAGCTACCTCCCATCCAGCATCCTTGGTATCAGCATATCAAGGAATATCTACGAGATGGATCTACACCCGCTGAGGCGAGCCCGACTGAGAAAAGGCAGATCCATCGAATTGCTATGAAATTCTACCTGAGTGGAGATGCGCTCTACAAAAGAGATGCAGGACAAGGTCTCCTCAGATGTTTAGACAAAGATCAAGCCCAAAGGCTTATGGATGAAATCCATGGTGGAGTCTGTGGGCCCCCACATGAGTGGCCCCTCCTTGTCAAGAAAGTCCTCGTGATATGACATTATTGGTTATCTCTCAAAGTCGATCGCAATGATCACATCAGAGATGTTATCGCATGCCAATTCATGGGAATGCTATACACGCCCCTCACGGGAACTCCACAACATGAGTTCACCTTGGCCCTTCTCAATGTGGGGAATGGACGTTATTGGACCCATTGAGCCTAAAGCCAGTAATGGATATCGATTTATCTTCACCATGATTGACTACTTCACCAAGTGGGTAGAGACATCCTCCCTCCCCAGGGTTACAAAAGTAGTCATCATTGTTTTCATCAAAAATAATGTCATTTATCGATATGGACAGCCAGAGGTGATTGTGTCAGACACTGCTAAGAACCTCAACAACAAAATGATGGAGGAATTATGCAGTAAATTCCACATCAAACATCTTAACTCATCATCTATCGTCCAAAGATGAATGGTGCTGCTGGCTTTACTCTAACAAAAATATCAAGAAGATTATGCAAAGATGTCCGCCAACCACAAAGATTGGCCGACTTATCGCCTCTTACTCATAGCCTCACGTAACCTCAATGCGCACTTCCTCCACCGGGCAACCCCTCACGATTAACCTATGGGATGGAAGCGTGCTCCCCATAAAAGTTGAATTGGAATCCTCGAGTGTTAATAGACGCCACCGGATGAAGACCAATGGGTACAAGACAGGTATCACCAATTGTCTCTAATAGACGAAAGGCGAACCACGGCTATCTTCCATGGTCAGTTATATCAGCAAAGGATCGCCAGATCCTACAACAAAAAAGTTCGGCTACGGCAGTTTAAATAACATGACTTGGTTTTGAAGAAGATCATTGACAACCAAGATCAATCTAAGGGAAAATTCACTCCTAACTGGGAAGGCCCGTTTGTTGTCAAGGAAGTATTAACAGGAGGCGCTCTCAGATTGCAAGAAATGGACGGCGATGAATTTCCATAAATCTCAACTCGAACGCCGTGAAACGATACTATGTCTGAAGTTGCCATCAAGCAAACATCCTGGTGTTAGATCATCAGATCACAAGTCATTCCGATTCTTTAACCCTTTACCACATACAACTCTTTCACACTTTTCCCTCGTGGAAATATATACTTTCAAGCCGCCACTGCGCTCTTCTCTTCTTCTCTACGATTTAGGTCATCCCACTACGGATTGAACTCTCTCGCATTTATAGCTTTAGGCTACCCATACATGGGATCAAACTTCTCATACCTACAGCTTTATCCTCAACCTAGATTAAACTTTCTCTCCCCGTAATCGACCCGCACATGGGATCACGCTTTTCCACTCACTCCTAAGGGGGCAAACTACGCCGACCGATCTCCTCTTCAATAGAGTACGTAGGCAACCATTTCATATGGCCCTTGGCCGCAATAAAACAAAAACAACAAAAACATTTCTACCCTCTTCTCCTCACAAAAAAAAAAACAAATTCCTACACCATTTCTGCCACATACAGCGTTGAACCTCTTACACCAAGTTCGAACAACGCAGACTCTATCTCCTCTTCAATAGAGTACGTAGGCAACCATTCATGGTACGGTCTCACCCCTACCCAAAACACAAACCCTTGTCAACCTGGTAATCGGGATCAAACATCAATCCACTACATTTCATTGGCTTCGCACCAAAGGGATGGAATTACCTGAACTCCTCCCAAATAGAGATTCTACGACCATCTAAGTCATGGTCATACCTCGAAGAGCAACACCAATCCATAAGAGATGGAATTAACTAGGCTTCTCATAAATAGAAGTACTGGCGACCATCTGTGGTGCGGTCAATCTCAGAGAGGAAAGCTAAATTCCTTTCCACATTTCTATGCAGAAACCAGTCCCAAGACACCAAAGATGGTAGGGATACATACAGATCGATGATCCATTCTGAATTGTCCAGAGATAACTCAATGTCCATCCATCCAGGAGGAATTCAGAATACATCAAGATCGCAAGCCCCAAAAGCAAAGCAAAATATCAAGCAAGTAGCAAAGCATATCTAAAAGGGAAGTGATCAAAAATATATGTCCCTGTCATATATATAATGTTGTTTGATATACACAATGTAAATTGTACATGACAAAATGGCTGAGCTAGTCTGTACAGGAAAATACAAGCCCATCTACAAGTCAGGGTATATGCGAGCTAACAAGCCCAACATGGCGTCCCTCTCGTAAGAAGGAGGCGGTTGTGGTCTCTCAGTACAAGAATATCCACACGACCCAACAGATCCAGAGCCATCCGCATGGTGACCATATGCTCATCAATGTAAGCGCTCATCTCTCGCGATCATGCCAAAGGTAAGGGACCTCACTACAAGATTATTTGTAATGGCTACATCCCGGCAGATATGGCACTATCCCGCTCAACTATCACTACATCTCCGGGTTGATCTAGCCTCATCCCGCTTCAACAACAATGACATCTCTCGCGAGCTAATGCCTCATCTCTCTCTCTAATAGAGTCAAGCTTCTCTCCCATCAAGGGCAACCAACATCAAGGATCGAGCCCGATCTCTCTCAAAGGTCATCGATGAAGACTCGCTCAAAGTACTCGTGGCCGAAGTGTCAATCACAACAAAGTACTAGTATCGGTCATCGGGAGAATCTAGAAGAGATGTCGGCAATCCAAAGACCTAGCCCCTCCTCGATGTGGGAATCGATGTCCTCCATGGGCTCTACATCATCCGAATCACTATCCAAGATCGTGGATACTACCGCAAATTATATAAAATCTCTGTCTCCATCCATGCGAATACTCGCAAAACAACCCTGATGACTAACAGAAAAATCAGCTATCTCACGCCGATCCCAACATGCATACACACGGATCGGGCCTCTCTCAATGAAAGATAACGAGAAGTCAACGCCGACCTATCGCCTCTCGAAAGGATGAAAGTCCCGAAATCGGTCAAACTCATGATCACACCACGGCCAATGGGTGATAAGTAGTCACGCCTCAAACCAAATTTTAGGGAGATAATCCATGCCCGAGCATGAGTAATAAAGTCAGAGGTGAGTGAGCCCGAGCACGGCAATATGACAAATGGATTTCTGATATCCGCCAAAAATATGGACCAAGACATAGCATCTGTACACTCCGATGGATGAAAGGAGTATGACATGGCTATATCATGGGTGAAACAATACCCATGTCATCTAAAGGTGCCAATCGGTCTCAAGTGGAACATAAACCACACATATATATAGCATGACCGAAATCAGCCTGTGAACACTCCTGTCTTGATAAGTAAAGAAGATGGTAGTCAATCTCGTGGTCTCTCGCTATAATCATCTATATAATGGTACGACCTCCCCGAGAGCTCTCACCGCCATGATGACTCCAATGTCTATCTCATCCATGTACCGTGGCATATAGACATACGACAACACGCATAAATAGCAAGACATCAATCCCGCAAGCTAGACGCCAATGATCCTCCCATGTGGTGAAAATCCCTAATGTCGTGAAATAACTATCCTCAAAGCCAAATCACAAACAAAAATGTTGATATAACGTGGCTCGATGTAAGCTCATCCCCGCACCACTCACGCCAATCCAAAGAGGGTCATGAACCGTCGACTCATGTCCCCAAAAGCCATATGCACGCAAGGTCCGTCCAAATGCAAAAAGATCGTCAACCGTGCATACCTCTCCAGTAGTAGAGTCAACTCATGGGTCCCAAATCGAAAAACCCGCCTATCCGATACCCAATGCTCTAAAGATGCCATCCACAAATCCTGTGGGGAACTCTCAAACATCAACAGGTCATAAGATGTCGCAACAAATGATCTATGGTCACCCTGTCTGATGGTGACATGCTATCATACCACTATCGCATACCCGATGCCACCAATGATGGTGGGGTATGATCAATACGGCTAACTGTCGAAGAAGACATCTATACGGACCGTGTCATAAGACCATCCAGGGGTCAATGCTGAATATCTCTGGACATACATACATATGCATAACATGATACATGCATTGCAGATAATAGATGGCAATATGATATAGGGAATGAAAAACTGTGTATACATTCCTAAGTATATCAACATCTAATACATCATCTCTGTACAGCTACAAATACAGGGAAATGGGGCACAGACGCCCTACTACTAACAGAGGCCTATCAAAAGATATAGCGAGAATGGGGCACAGCCACCCAATAGCTAACAGAGGCCTATCAAAATATATAACGATAATACACATTAGAAGAAGACAATGGTGTCAATGTCTACATCATCAATCCTGTCCACCTGATGTAACTCCTCCTGAATCACTGGATCTCTATCAACAGGGATCTCAGGCCTATATAGAGAAGGATCTACGCAGAAAAAACCAAATGGGTCATCTGAGGGGCCAATACCGAGCCGGAAGGATCAAACGATCTCACCCTCACGGATCTCTCGCCCAAATGCCGGATAAAGAAATGTTACCGGTCTAGTCGACGCGTGTCAAACTATCAATCTATGTCATATGAGTCGGATCTCTGACACAGCTATCCAATCCATCATCATCACGGATCCTCGAACCATATCCCCATGAATCGAAAGTGGCGCGGATCGGGCTCCAATAGTACGAGGTAACCACCAACGCCGAATATCTCCCCGAGTGCAAGGACCTCTCGATAATGTAAAGCCGCAAAACCCAAACAATGGGATATCGTTGACGGGTGATCGCGACATGTGCCAATGACGCTCGGCAGAGGCAAGATCGACATAAAAATCTCCCATGGTGGTGCTCCTAATAGCACGCTTCTCTAAATAGAGCTCCCATCCTCCATCTCAGAAGAGAGGAACTCTCCGTGGAGATCACATACTCGACGCCACGGTACCCATCCTCAAAACCGATGGCCAAATGTTCCCTGTAATAGGGAATCCATGTGATGATATCACCATCAACAACTCCAAATGCAGACACGACAAAGAGTGAAACCCTCAGCTACAAGGACCTCCGCCAAAATGGAATGATGCCATCGTCGTCCTCGTGGATAGGTATCTAAACCTAACACACTCACAGGACGCAAGCATGGGAGCCTCTGGTAGGCCCAAAACTGCTAGCACAATGGAAAAACATCTACGGTCAGTAAACACTCTTAACCTATAAATGGGAAATGACAAGAGAAATACTCACTAACAGAAATGGGTAGAATTCTAGCCAAGCCTCAGTCAAACCCTGTGAGCGCATACGCATGCCCCGGAGGAAATAGGCAAAGGTGTAGGAACCCCAATCATACTCTCCAATACGGTCCACATAACGCGTGGCACTGATCAAAGCGAACCACACCGTAGAAGAGTTATCTGCTATGAAGCAGCCTCTAATGATCATCAGGAACAATCGCCGAAGAATGCGATCCCCGACTCGACATCATCGTGCATGGGCTCACCTAAAAGCCCGCTTATAAGATCTACGCCAAAGGACCTCGCACGGATAGTCCTGCTTTTGAGCGCCTCCGCCGAAACTCCTAACAAGGATCTGATGGCAATAGGGGTAATATTCGCCATGCAAGGCACTGGCTCCCCTCCAAACTCCTGATAAATCGCCAATCCATCGACGTCATCATCACCTCACAGTCTAACAAATGGAGTGACTGAGTCTGATGAAACCATCACTCAGACAATGCCCTGAGGTAACCCCAGGGACAACGACTTAGAAGGATGGAGAAGAATACCCCAAATCCCCAATCATGCACTACCGCTCTGTAATTAGGATGAAGAGCCTGATACATAGAGTGTATACTAAACCAATTCCCTCGAGGCTGTGTGAAGTCGGGAACCTGCATGAAATACAGATCAACATCAAAACCCTTTAATCCTCATCAATAGGAAAGAAGGAAGATCAAGATCTAACGTCATACCTCGTTAGCATGCAAGTACATCGAGGGATGTCTGCTCAAGTCACCCAGAAGCTCTGGGTTTGCCACCTGAATACAAGGGAGCTTTCTACGGGAAACATGTGCAGCAGGAGCGGGGTCCTCAATCGGAATATCCTCATCCTCATCCTCAACGTCCGCACGCCACCCCCGATCGACGAATCACCGCTTCCACCAATCGACGAGGTTGTCTTCGACGTAATCGGGGTCGAGGCACTTCGAAGCCCTCCCTCGTAGATACCGTAAGTGGTCCCACGGAACTACTCTCTACCGATCCGGATCCATAATATCTGGACAACAAGTCTCCAAATCATCTCAAAAAGGGTGTGGTATTTTCTAAACTGGAGTTTTTAATGCATCTTATGACTACATACATGCATGCATTTACTTTAACATACAGTAGAGTTAAAATGCATGACTACCCAATGCCTACATTTTGAAAAATTTTGACAAAGTCCCCTTTGAAAATAGGACTATCCACATGCACATAGGCATGATTAGGTGGCCATTCAAGAAGACACCGCCCCAAAGTCATATACATAATATATGCATTAAAAATCAAAATCATCAATGCATAAGGTTAACCTCAATATCGTGAGTACTTTGCCTTTTTACCTTTTGCTCATTGGACCTCAAATAGACAAAAAATAGCATAAAAAGGTGCCAATTGACTGCCTCAAAAGTTAAATTTTTTCACATCATTATGTTCAAAGATGGTTTAATACTAACATTTACTATGTTGAATATTTTTTATCAAGTCATTTGAGCATACATTATCACTACTATGTGTTTAGATGCATTTCATGCGATAACTCATTTTCCAACGGATAAAAACCGGAAAAATACATGCATATTATGCGTTACTGTGATAGTGCGTAACACTTGTATGGTGATGTAATTTGCGTAAAATAGCCCAACTCTCAGCAGATCTGAAGGAGGCTCTGGATTTTCTTCGTGAGACAAGTTGAAAGTGACTTGTGAGACCAACCATGGATATTAATATCCACGGTTGGCCGCATGTCCATCTCATGGCCGAAGCAAGTGTACCGCTGCATGCACCCCTATTTAGGGTCCCACCCTCCACTTTCGGCCTAGTTCGAGTTGCAAAAGGAGTTCTTGAGGACCTAAAAAGTCAAATCGAGAATAAAACGCTACGCGATTGAGCAAAACAACCTTTCTACAATCTCGGTCTTCTCGTATGGAACTTTGAGTCCAGACATCACTCATCGGTAGTCACCCAAACACGAGGTATACCCCGCCAATGATTTCATTTGTTACAAATCACATCCGAAGAATACCTTGTATAGTCCAATGCCGCCAACTCCGGTCATTACCCTAAAGATCAACGTGATCTCCTCGACAACGTGATCCTGACGGGGTTAACGTGGATCCCCGATAGAGGTTACAATGTGAAGCCCCGGCAGGGGGTTACAACGCATATTCAGCCATTGACACACATATCAACGAAGGTCAAGCAACCTTGACGATATCTCAGCCGATGGTGATTAAACCTATCGAAGCTCGAGAGCTATTCGAGGATTTCATGCTCGATTACTCATATTCCCCAGCGGATCCCTGACGGGGGTTACAGCGCGTTCTACTGTTGATTCACACGTCAATGAAGGTCAAGTAACCTTGACAAATTTTCCCCACGTGGTTCTTTTCCACCCGTTGATTCACATGCTGGTGAAGTACACGTCAACGAAGGTCAAGCAGCCCTGACGACATTTGTTGTTAGCAGTAAATCCAATAGAATCTTGACATGTCCTGGCGATACCAACCAGGAAAGGTCAATGTCATCATGGAGGATCGATGATGGAATATGTTATACACATCCTCAAGCAGGCCAAGCTTTATCCCCATAGATCTCTTACACATAAGAGGTACATCTTCAGGATTAAGTCATTATCAAGGATCCAGGAATTTGGTGATAACCCCAACATCAACATCCTAACAGATTCGGATTACACATCCGATCAGGTCATAGTTGTCAATCCCCAGTTGAAGCAACAAGGAGCCAACAATCATCCCCAGCATGTTGGGCAACAACCACGTACACATGCATAATACATTTGCATCATGTTGCTACATATAGTATCATGTTTGTCTTGTTGCATTTCAAGTGTCTAGGATTCTTTATCCCACCCATGCATTGCATTACATGAGTATGATAAAGAAGGGCATCTGTAGACACACGAAATTTTCTGCACACATGTCACTAACGTTGCAGGAGGACAGATTCGTCTTTTAAGAGGGAACCCTGGAAGATAGTCCATATCCATTCTAGATACTACCTAAGTTCAAAGATCAACCCCGAACACACACCGAGAGTAATAACTCCAACCTCGGAGATAACCCCGAGGCGCATGGATCCAATACCGAACACACACCGAGAAGACCGATTAATCTCGTAGATAACCCCGAGGTATCCAAATCGAATAATCATGCTACTAACAACCTCGTGATCACCCCAAGGAATGCAGCTTCTGGCGATAACCCCGTAAATGTTTGTTTCAAATGCAACCACCTTTCAATCTCGACGCCACAACGAGACACCCAAGACCAACCCCGAGATAACACCGGAGGATGTGCACACCTCGAGTTGACATCGAGGACTTTCAACATTCAGCAGAGCCAATCTTAAATAAGCCCGAGCAACGCTCTCTTTGACAAATTTCAAACCGGTGATAACACCGGTGAGGGGAAACCTCATCATCTTACCAATGCGATGCCACATCACGTCGTCTCAACATTTCATACACACATCTCTACACAACGATGTCCCACAAGAATCAAGGAAAACCAATCCCGAGTGTTTATTGTGCGGGGTAACGGATAGAGTTTGAAGCTTGAAGACCGGAGGACATCGTCCCATCTTCAATGACTTCGTGTAAACTCTAATCACATGCCATTGTACAACTCTCGACAATGGCGGTCCGAAATAGGTCTTGTATACCTCAATCGGATGCCCGGATTGCAATTTTGAAAGTTCAAGCGGACATTACAGTGCCTGAGTGCATGTACTACGAGACGACCCGACCCGAGAAACCCGGGGCAACCCGGGCAAATTTCGGTACACTGCGGTGGCACAAGTAGTAGTACACTGGCCCCCCCTCTATAAATAGAGGGCTTGGGTAGCCATTTTAAGAAGAGAAAGAGCGAGGAAGCCCTATCAAATTTGCTCCGTACTTGCAATATACTGAGTGCTTTCCCATTTTAAACACTTGTGAGCTCACATATAGCTACTTTTGTAAAGGTGGGAGCCGAGTTTCATCCACTTTAAAGATATATAAGTCTTCTTTGGCAACCCACTGTAAGCCTTCTCACATACTTTAAAGCCTTTCTCTTCATCTTTGCACACACCCTTCTTCACGTTGAGAGTCGTGTTGCGTGTGTTTTCCCTACTTCGTCCGTGGTTTTATTTCAGCTTTGTATATATATATATATATATATATATATATATGACTAACATTATCTAGTTATGCCTCGATTGAGCCTAGACTTCTGCCCTGAGCGCTTATTTGCTTTTATATATATATATATATATATAATTGTGTGTCGAACTTTGTTCTATGAGCCTGAATTTTGATGCCTCGTGCATTTACTTGCTTTATATATATATATATATATATATATATATATATATATATATATATATATATATATTAACTGTGTGTCAAACTTTGTTCGATGAGCCTAGACTTTTCATCCCCATGCGCTTTACTCGCTTTTATATATATATATATACTTATATTTATGAACATTTGTCAAACTCTGTTCGATGAGCCTGGATTTTATATCTGGTGCGTTTACTCGCTTTTATATATATATATATACTTATATATATGAATTGTTGTCAAACTCTGTTCGATGAGCTTGGATTTTACATCCTATGCGTTTATTGCTTTTATATATATATATATATATATATATATATATATATATATATATATATATATATCGTCCCACTTCGAGTTTACTTACGTGGTGGTTGATCGCTTTTATGCCTTTTCTTTATGTTTCGTCTCAAGTGGAGTTCACTTCGTGATGAGTTGATTGCTTTTGTACAAATTTTTATTTATATTTTGTCCCGCTTTAGAGTTTCCTCCATGGCGGTTGATAGCTTTTACAACTTTATTTACATTTCTCGATCCCCATGGAGGTGCTTCGTGGTTGGTGATCATGTCTCATATATATTTACAAATTTTTATATATATACCGCTATCGCTTTCATACAAATTGCGGTATCATGTGCACCTAGGAATCATGTGATCACAGATTCAGCCTATTGGATCTAGATTCGATTCTCGTGATGGACATTTCCAGTTGTAAGCAGCTTGTAAATTATTTTGTGGTGTCTGAATTTCCTCATATGGTTTTCATACCCACGAGGAAGTTGGTATTATTTTGTACATTATTTTCTTACAGATGCTTCGCATCTCGAAAATAAAATCAATCAAGCCGAATACTTAATAAAATGGAAGTATCAAAAGGTCTCAATTACTATTGAGCATCAGGGTTTGAAAAACCTTTTTTTATAAAACATCACTTCCATATCTTCGCTATAAACCTGAATTTTTACATAAATTCAAACCTCAGTGTATATAGGTGCGAACGAGGCCTCGCACTACTTCCAAATAACAAAGACATCGACCCACACACACACATATTCGTATAATAGTTTCTTGAAAAGAGGCGGTCACCAGTGGTAACACGGATGTCTGGGGTGCCTAACACCTTCCCTCTCGCAGATAACCAAGTCCCCTGACCCTAATGAATCTTTGTTTCATCGACCCGCTTAGCAAAGGTCACATCACTGGGTAAATGTACAAACTTTTTCTCGGTTGTGTTGGTACAACCATTTAAAAAACCAACTGGCAACTCTTAACAGTCCATCGTCGACATTATACATGTCGGACCTTTTTCACTTATTTTTTCAAACAAATATCACCTAAAATGAGAACACCAAAGAACAAGTAACGGAAAGGGACATTCAAAAATCCCGACATCAACAGCTGGTACACTGCTTCATAGTATAACTCGGTGTTGTTGTTTCTTAACAGATCACTGCTTTCCCATGTTCATATTATCTTCTAAGTGAGGTGTGATTTCTCTTTCTTCATGTGCGTTAGGAGACATCCTTGCCTGTTTCTTTCTGACTGGAATAACCACTGATAGCCAAATCTATTTTCATCGTAGACATGGATATCTCCAGGACTGATCATTCTACAATCATTTGTTAGCACTACGAACGTAGTCTCCTTTGCCAGCACATGATCGTTGAGTTCTGCTCCTGTGATGAGTTCCTCATGTTTAATAATCAATGATCCTCTGTGATGAGCTTCCTTGAGGATTCTTCTCATATGTCGTGCTTTACATGATTGAGCATCTAAGACCCTTTTTCATCTTTTGTTGAATGGCCTGCTCTTTTAAAGATCAGCAGCCATATGAGCTTTATTCAGATAAGCCCAGCAGGTCTTCAATGATAGGCTTTGACATATAAGAGTTTTATCAGAATCATTTTTGAACAGTCTTAAGCCTTCTGCTGGTTGAATCTTATTGACTGAAGTCTTCTGCTTCAGCATTCCTTAGTGTGGTCAGATAGACCAAGAACCTGCAGGTTAGATACATTTCTATTTTTGGTACCCATAATTAAATGGGTCCTGCAAGGTTAGTTTTTTAAACCCTTGTTCCTCATATTTGGATAATAATCACATTTATCACCAACAGTCATATTCATGCATGCAACTAGTTTTAGATAATACATTTTGAGATGCATGATGGTGAGTGTGTATAAGATTCATTACTTTAATAACACACTCTTTTTCTTTGATGGTTTCATCATTTGTTGGGTTATGTTCACAAGGTTTAAGTGTTCACAGAGTGAGAATCAACTCTACGATTTATGTGTATCTAGATTATTCATGGAGGTGATCAGTTTCTACAAATCATCAAGATACTCTTGTAGAACTGATCATACTTTGTGGGTTATCAAACACTTAGAACATAGGTTTGTACATACATACTAACCCATCAGCAAAGATTACTCCTCATAACATTGATTTACCCTTTGACATGCTTATAACCTATTTCAGATTTCTTTCAAGATGTCATCTTCAACCTAAAACATGGATGGAGAGAAGGTTTGTAAGCATTTGAGTGTCCACCCTCAGTGTACTTTCTCTCTTCACCTTTTTAGGTAGATTATGATTTCTTCAAATAGTACTGTTATAGTTCATTAGGTGGTGCAATATGATGTACACAATTATCTTAGTGAGGAATCGTACCTTTCTGTTGTCAGTTTCTTAACAGTCATTTAACTTAGACATACTGAGGTTAGGCATTGATGTGCATAGTTTTTAATTTGCTCCTGACAACTTGTTGCTCCTCTTGACCTTCAATCAATCAGCAGTGGTCTTGAAGATGCATGCTAAGAAAATCTCAGCATCTTTAGTTCTTTGACATCCTTGAGTTCATAAGGTTTACATCCAACTGCTGGTTGGTCAGATACATGTTTGAGAAGTTCTTCTTTTTTCTCTGGATAAGCATTTATTTGCATGTATGGCCTTTTCATCTTTTTAGACTGGTGGATGTTTGACTGGATGTCTCTTGAGCTTTCTAGCCTGGTCTTTAAACTATAAGATTGACTACGAGCAAGGATTGGTCTTGTTGATATGATAACCAAGAACATTAACCAATCTGAGCAGCTTCAGGTGTATATACACATTTACCTATACACAATATTTCCAACGTGTGAGCTCATCTGCATATAACAAGTGACTTACTACTAAACTAAGTTTAGAACTATGTTTATACCTAGGATCAGACTCAAAGCGATTAGCTTTTGAATATAGCATGAGAATCTGCTCTAATACCAATTGTTAATTCCCAGTAGGCACAATATAGATCTATAAGGGGGGGTTGAATAGATCCTTTTTAATTTCAAATTCTTTTCTCTTTTATTTTGTATAGCTAATGTTTTAGCAAATGACAAACATAAGAATCTTTTCAAGCACAGCGGAATAAGTAAAAGATCCCCTTCATTGATATATTCCTAATCATACATACATTGTTCTTAGAGTTAGTTCAGTTGTAAGCAGTTAAAATATATATTGTAGTTATAACGGTTAATGTACATAATGTAAATGACATAAAGTAAAAGACACAAGGGGTTTTAAGTGGTTCGGAGACTAAAGCTCCTAATCCAATCTCCTGCTTTCAACTAACAGGATTTCCACTAAGGAAGGGCAGCACCCTGAATCACTAAGATTCCTTCAAGGCCAGCAGCCTTGGGACTTCAGTTCACTAAGAACTCTTCAAGGCCAACACCTTGGAACTTCTCTAGTTCCATAGAACTCTTCAAGCCAAAGAGGGCTTGGAACTTCATTTAGTCCCTCCCACAAGGACCCTCAGCCCACGCTTCTTATTGTTGTAGTTGTTGTTGTTGTTGGTGTTGAGCTGCTAAGATATCTTTAAGCTTGATCATCTTTTGTACTTAGCATCTTGGTGTGGTCCTCTTTGCATTCTGCTTTGAGACTGGACCACATCATCTTTGGTGCAGCTGATCTTCTTCTGTTCTGCTCATCTTCATGTAGTGTCAGATGTGCACCATCACCATTTCCTGATCCCTTCTTAACATGTTGGCAGACATGGTTCTGCACTGGCTCTGCTTCAGCTTTGGGTTCATGGTGAATCGTAGAGTGGCACTTAAGATCTGTCTTGTGCTTTTCCACTCTACTGAATGCTATCTTCTTGTCCTTCTCGGCTCTTAGCTTAGATGCCAATTCAAGTGGCACTCTCATCTTTGTTGAGTGAAGCTTTGATCTGTTTAAGTCCTTCTTTAAAGCTGCTTCACTTCCACCTTCATAGTTTCACTATCACTGAGACTTGTTCTGTTAAGCTCAGGTGGAACTCGTAGAGTCAACATTAGCATTCTACCAACTCAACGATTCTGCAACATAGCAATCATCAGTAGCTTTTGATCTTTGAAGCTCCGTTAATTTATACCTTTTCCCAATCTTCCCATTGGAAATTAGCCGTTGAAAGCTTTTAGATTTGCTTCGCAGATCTCGAGTTATTTGGTGCAGACTGCAGATGTGACATGTCATGACTTTCTGACACTGCAGTCTACTATTTCACCTACCCTGTCAAAGATGTCACTTTAATGCCTCGGGCAGGTCGAAGACTTTATTTCACCCTTCTAATTCCTCGATCAGAGGTTGTCCTTTTGCATCGATGCTCTCAATAAGCTCTTGTCCAAATATCAACCTTCAGATTGAACCGTTGCCAATACTTCAATCTTCAGTTGTTCGAACTCTATGATTCTGATGCATGTCTTTATGGACCTGATCGTAGTGTCTTCATGGACCTGATCGTAGTGTCTTGTTGACTGATAAAGACAACACTACGATCTGGAAGAGTGTTGATTGGATCTTCAATGTAGAACACCTCTTCCTTCTTTTGTGCAGTGTTTCAACACTTCTGTTTGCCTCGACAGCTCTTAGATACTGATGGCTTGACTTCTTTGTTCTGGCCCCTTCTGAATAGCAAGACACTTCAGATTTGTGGCATGTCCAGCTCGCTTTCTCCTTGTGATCTCCCGTTCACTTATCATTAATGGACTGACCCAATGCTTAATCACTTTAGCCTTGTTCTTCAAAAGCTGACCAGTATCTCTATGTGCACTCCATCAGTTCTTTCTTTGTTTGGCAAACACTACGATCCTGGTTACTTCCAAGATCGTTGTCATCTTACCACTTGACACCCTCATCGACTTGCCGACTTTCCTTAGTCGATTCTTCAAGTCTTTATCTGATCAACTTGTGGAAGACTTCATCTCGAATGGCTTCACAACTCAATCTGGATGCTAATTGGGTTGGTGCTTAGATCTTCTGTTAGCTTGCATGCCATTCGTTGAGTGCTCTCTAGTTTCCTTTAGGTGGGATTCATCTTTGCAGTGCCAACCAGAGGCTTCATTCCTTTGGATATTCTGGGAATACTCATTTGTTGAGAATCGTATTTGCTCTATGATTCTTCTTTGGCATTGTGAGCACATATGTTGAGATCTTAGTTCTGCCCTCTACGATTCAGCTTCGGCTGTGCAGACACTGCGACTCCGGGATCAGATCTTGACACTCTACTATTTATGTCGTTAAGTTGGTTGTCTTCATCTGATCTTGCTCGACTACGATCTCTGCCTTTTGTATGATCAGTAGACTCTACAATTCTGAGTGTAGTCTATGATTCTTGACTTGGGCTTCGGCAGATGCTCGGTCGGCTCGTAGGCAGGCTGTCTCTACGATTCTGAACATGACTTCCTCAGCAGACTACGGCCCTAAGGAAGTTCTCCTCGACACACTACGATCCTTCCTCGTCTCTCCTGGTAGTCTACGAACTCCGAAATCTACTATCTTGCAGACTACAATTCTGCCTCGATAGCTCTCGAGTTTTCCTTGACTCTCCTGGCAGACTACAATTTCTAGTACAGTGCTCGACGATCAGACAAGCCTATCTATTACATCATAAGATCAACCTAACATGTTTGATCTTTCTATGTTTATAGTCCTTGTACATCATTTCTTTTTAAGGACTTTACAAAGCTGTTTTGCTTATGTAGGATCAACCTAACACATTTGATCAATTCATTCTAAGTCCTTATACATATGTTTCTATTGTCTATCAAAGGACTTTACAGCTTTTCTTAATGTAAGCATACTTGCATATTCATTCATATATATATCATAATCAAATCATATGTAAATAGGAATAATATTCACACGCTTATTCCTGACAATACGAAAGCAATTAAACGCTCCAGACGTAAGTCTAGGCTCAATCGAGGCATAACTCGATAATGTTAGTTCATATATAAATATTTGTATGTATATATATATATATATGTGTGTGTGTGTGTGTATACAAACTGAAATGAAACCACGGATCGAAGTCCGGGCATACACACACAACACGACTCTCAACGTGAAGAATGGTGTGTACAAAGATGAAGAGAAAGGCTTTAAAGTGTGTAAGAAGGCTTACAGTGGACTGCCAAAGAAGACTTCTATAACTCTAAGTGAATGAACACTCGGCTCCCGCCGGTAAAAATAGTAGCTATATGTGTGACGCCCCCAAAATAGGTATACACAACACCCATTCTGAGTCGCCAAATACATGGTACAAAAAGCAAACTACAACTTCAATAATACAAATGTCGTGTGAAATACAACAATATATACTGTGAGTTTAAATATAATATTGTCTTCTAGACAATATCCACATGCAAATAAATCCCCATCATAATTATTGATTCATTATTTTACAAAATGGTGAGGACTACTAAACAACTCTCTCTAGAACCTTCATTCCATACCCCCTGACTAGTACTGCTTTACATTCTCGCCTCCCGAGAAGAAAAAAATGGTACAACAAGGAAAAGGGTGAGCTCAACTAGCCCAAGAAGAATATTATGACTAAGATAATATACAACAAATTATCGTTAGTCTTCAACAGGAAAAATCGATAGAATACAATAGCAACAAGTTTCGATCAATATTCGCGGTGAAAATAATAATTCATAGAAGAGTTACGTAGAGAATGAAATCTACTATAATCTATGAATTTAACGACCCATCATCAATATTTTATCCTGTAACATCAATCAATATACATCCGGAATCAAATATTCATCTTTGCACTACTGAGCCAAAGATATTCATCGATTAATCATGTTCATTTAAACACTGCTCATCTTTGCACTACAATAAGATATTAATCAATCGGTCATGTTCATCTCAACACTGCTTCATCTTTTTCTGTGCCAAAGATATTAATCAATCAGTCATGTTCATCTCAACACTGCTCATCTTTGCACTTCTGAGCCAAAGATATTCAATAATATCATCATTTAAGACCGAGGATGATGAAAAATATTTTTTAAAGAAACGAATCCATTGAAACAAAATGACAAGGATTAAGGATTAAGGATTAGATTACTTGGTTTTATCCACGTCCAAAAATACCTCAAAAATAATCATAGTGGTGTAAAATTCAAGAATGATCAAAACATGGATACAATCGAGTTAGTATCCGTAATAGATGTTTTGACCGAAAAGAAGAAATTTTATTTTTCTATTGAATAGTCAGTATATCGTGAATAGTCTTGAGTATCGTGAATAGTCTTGATATCGTGAATAGTAACTCAGACACCAAAAGATAGAAATTCCACAAAAACATCTTCACGCTTCATGAATAGTACTCGTGAATAGTAACTCGTGAATAAGAACTCATGAATAGTAACTCGTGAATAGTAACTCGTGAATAGTAACCCATGAATAGTAACCCCGACATGAAAAAGTTCCAAATTTGATAAAAACTTCGGATCAACATTTCAAAGATAATGATATTGAAGAAATAATATCATTACTGAAAAAAATAATATTCCTTACCTCGAAAGATCGGTCTTTACAAATTGAAACACCTGGATATAGGCTATGACTTGGACTTGCAATCGATATAGCAATACTCAAAGTATACTCAAAATACTCACAAGAATACGCCGATAATATAGAGAGAAAAACTTGAGCTTCGGTGTGATTTTCAATTCTAACCTAAGCACCTATTTATAGGAAATTCTTAGAACACCAAAAGAGAAAATTTAATAAATTAATATATATATATATATATCAAATTCATACGCCAACCTTAGAATTCAGATCCTAGCATTTCCCACATGCCACCTTCTAGAAAGAAATGATAAAAACGTTTTTCTAATTTTAAATATTTTAAACTTCCAAAATCAATTATTTGAGCTTGAACTTCAATAATTCATAATAAATAGCCCTTTCATCAGAAAATTCGAATCTTGCGAGTTTTTATAGAAAATTCAATTCTCTACAACTTTGCGGAAGAAAGTTTTTCCAAATTCCAATCGAAAATTGACCAAAAATCCACAAACGGGCAATTTTACAAGCTATAATCAAATTTCGGTCAATAAATGGGGTCCACAGAGCATGTTTAACATGTTTTAAATATTTATTGCAACAAAATACTCTTCCTCCTCGTATACTCATATATCCCACATTCGTTGTAAAAATATCACCAGTTAATATATTATTAAAATAATATATTTAAATGAATTATTTTATCGAGAAAAGATAAAATATTAATTTTCAACAATTGTCATTTTAAAAATTTTCTCCATATATATCCACATAAAATCAATATTTTCCTCATCATATAAATCAATAATTAATTATTCACAAATAATATTACAGAATCACAATATTGACAACCGAGCGGTTCAGGAAAGAGGGGCTTTCGATAAGAATTTCTTCTTCTTGGCGGCATTGATTAGGTGACCAAACCTCTCCTTAGATGTAACTTTCTAGACATTGCCAATAATGTTATCTAATAATATTATTCGGATAATATGAATTATTGCTTCGATAATGAAAGATACTTGTGTAATGACAATTATTGAAACAATGAAGAATATAAAATATCAATGCAAAGAATTATTAACTCAATAAAATCTTTGAGCAAGAATTATCAGTAACCATTATTGAGTAGTGCCTTCTTACGTAAGAATCAATAATTGGTGCAATACCAAGTGCTACTGTTCAACAACGCGTATTAGTGTGTTTTAACCACCGGGTATTCCAACAGTATTAACGGTAACAACTACGCCGTTATTTAAAAACAACTTATATTTGTCGTTTTCTTCATCCAATCGCTTTCCGTTATGGGGCCCACACATGGCTGCGCCGTCGTACGAATATTCCCGACCGTACGAATATTCCACGACCAAACGAATATTCCCCCAACGATAATGAATATTTTATAACCACTTGCTTAATTTGAAATATTTGCATATTTAACCCTTAACTATCCACATTAATCAAATCAATCCTTACTATTTCAAAATAATAAATAAAGGAAATTCCTTTTTATTTAAAAAATTAGGGTCTTACAACCTCCCTCCTTATGAAATTTCGTCCCTCGAAATTGGCGTGACGTACTGGTGTTTTTGAAAAGGTGAGGATACCTCGCTTTCATTTCCGTTTCCAATTCCCTGTGTCATTTCCTCTATAGCATGATTCCTCCACAAAACTTTAACTTGTGGTATGACCTTTCTTGGCGTGGGGGACTCCTTCCTATCCAAAATCTTGACAGGTACCTCCTCATACGTTAAGTCTTCGGCTATCTCGTCCGGTTCTAACTCAATAACGTGGTTCGGGTCTTTCACATATTTACGAAGTACAGATATGTGAAACACATTATGAACACGAGACATACTCGGAGGTAACGCAAGTCTATAGGCTACATTTCCTACTCGGTCAAGAATTTGAAATGGACCAATAAATCATGGATTGAGCTTTCCTCTCTTCCCAAATCTTGTAACACCCTTCCATGGAGCAACTCGCAACAATACATGATCCCCTACATTAAATTCCACGTCCTTTCAATGAAGATCCGCATAACTCTTTTGTCGATCTTGTGCCGCTTTGTATCGTTGTCGAATCATTTGGATCTTTTCGGTGAGTCATACGTATAACCTCGGGTCCCAACAATGTTGCTTCACCCACCTCATCCCAACATATTGGAGAACGACATTTTTGTCCATATAATGCTTCGAATGGAACCATGCCTATATTTGTTTAATAACTATTGTTGTATGAGAATTCCACCAATGGCAAGTACTTATCCCAACTTCCTTTGAAATCTAGGACACGAGTTTTAATATATCTTCAAGAGTTTGAGTAGTCCTTTACGATTGCCCATCCGTTTGAGGATGGTATGCCAAACCGAATCAGAAATTGCGTGCCCATAGCTTTCTAACCCAAAATCATGAAGTGAATCTTGGGTCACGATCTAAAACTATGGATCTTGGCATGCCATGCAATCTCACAATCTCATTTACGTACATACGAGAAAAAGGCGTTCAAGGGAATAAGTCTCTCGTATCGATAAGAAATGAAAGCGGACTTGGTTAATCTATCAACAATAACCCAAATAACATTGATGCCTTGAGAAATCGCAGGGAAGACCCGTAATCTAAAATCCATAGTAATGTGTTCCCACTTCCATTCTGGAATCTCAAGTGGTTGCAACGGACCCTTAGGTACAAGATGCTCCGCCTTTACACGTTAGCAAGTTAAACACATCGAGATAAACTTTGCAATCTCTCTCTTCATATTGTTCCACCAAAATGTATGTCGAAGATCACGATACATTTTAGTACTTCCGAGATGGATTGCGAAATGGCGTGTGTGTGCCTCCATCATAATCTTGTACTTCAAATCGAGTCGTTAGGAACACAAAGTCTAGAGTGGACTCAAGTATCAATTCTAAACTCCTAATAGCTCCTTCTTGTACTTTCTTCTTCATACGCATCAACTCAAGGGTCGGTGGCTTGAGTAACCTTAACTTTTTCTATTAAAGTTGGCTCTGTCGTATACTTGACATCATCGCTTTTCGTTCCAGCATATAATCTTCTACTCACCGCGTCGCCTACCACGTTAAACTTTTCCAGGATGGCATGATCGAACACATGTCTTTGAAATGAGTCTCCTCTTGAGTTCTTGAAGCTCTTCCCACATTCCTTGCTCCATTCGAATTTTGTATCTCTACGAGTCAATTTGCGTTAATGGAATAGCGATTCGAGAATATCCTTCAACGAATCTCCGATAATAACCAACTAAGCCTGAAAGCTACGTCTTTCGATAATCGACTTAGGTTGCTCTCAACAACCGTGACTCATATCCCAATCTTGGATAAGACGTCACAATGACACCTATCGATTTACTATCGCATCGAATATGACGTCCCTACAGAGAGTTCGGCTTAGTGAATTCCACAAAGGAAGTCACAAGATAAAGGCTCGGTACCAAATTCTATAGTTGAATTTTAACTCCACGAAGTTCAATAGGAGCCATTCGATATGAGATTTTAGAAATGAGTTTTGTCTGGGGGTTCAAAGTCGATACAAAATTTAATATCGAGCTTTGGGAGTAAGCCAAGAAATTCTTGAAAATACGTCGGGAAAATCAATAACAACAGAAATATTATTCAAATCGGCGTGTCTTTATTCAAATCCATAACATGGACTAAGAAAATTTGACATCCGTAATAAACGAATGACTTCATGGCTTGATATGAAAATGTTTGACTACAATGGTTTGATTGCTTGAATTGAATAACGGGTTGCTTAGGAATATGAAAACTAACAACCTTACAAAAGCAATCAATTTGGCATGATGATTAGTTAACCTTAAAATCACATCAAAAGCAAATATCTCTATAGAAATAAGGTTAACGGTAATGTGATAGTGCCAACTTGAATCAAGCAAGATTTTTAAACAACGGATGTAATGAAAGTTTCTCCTAATGGAGTCTCCACAGATAGGTCAAAGTTTAATTTCTCCGTAGTCAAGTTCAAACGTTGGCGCAAGAAGTAAGAGATAAAAGAATGGGTAGAACCGATATCTAGTAAGGTATATACTTCGCAAGAATTTATAATTAACTAACCTGTGCTAACCGTTCGGGTTCCTCGCATTTGACCGATCACAACAAACGCTCTTCCGGAATCGTTGACTTTGACTTTTACGGGATGACGGTCTTTTGAGTCACCGTCCCCATTGAACTAGGTTTCGCTCTTTGTCAATCTCGGCGATATGTCCTTACTTTCCACAATTATAGCATACCTTGAATCTGTTGTGGGCGGTTTGACCGATATGTCCCTCTTTTCCGCATTTGTAGCATATATGACCGGTGGTGGTCGTTCTCCTCCCTTAAAACTAGTTGCTCTTGGCGGCGACGTCTTCACATGGTCGTTGTTGAATCTCCTCTTTTAAAATCTCTTCCCGACTCGCTTCTTCTATTTTCATGGCCACGATTACCACCGAGTGGTTACCGCCTTTGTCGTATTCTTCTTTCTCCACGGTTATCGTTATTACGATGATCGCTATCTTGATATGATCCTGGTTATGGTCCCTCGGTTGAGCGTACTCGTTATCTCGCTCTAACAACCGAGCCTGCTGACAACATCCTGAATAGAGAGAAAATTTATGAGAAATGAGATCTTGGCGTATGTCGGGTTTCAAACCTCTCGAAACATCCGCGTCATCGTTCCTCATTCTCCACCAAATGAGGTGCAACCTGGATAACTCATGAAATTCGCCTCGTCTTTGACACCGCCATGTTATTACGCTTCTAGTCTAATAAACTCCACTTCCTTCATATAGCGAATACTTTCGAGGAAGTACTTGTCATTGAACTGCTTTCAAAACGTCTCCCATGACATCTTTGAGTGCGGTTGGATGGGTACGCTTCACGATTCCCACCGATGTCGCCTCGCCCACGGAACATAAAGGTGGCGAATGGAACTTTCTGTTCCTCCGTGCATCCCAAGACATCGAATATCTTGGTAATTTGTTTGACCCACGCTCATCTTAATCGGATCCGCTTTTCCCAGAATTACTCGTGGTCCCAACTCTTTGAACTTTGCTTTCATTTGTGACCACCGTGAATTGCTATCATTTCCTCCTCAGTATTTTGAACACGAGTCTCATTTACTCCATTCGTTAATATTCTCGATCGACATTCTCAAATCTTGTCATAAAACAAGGGTTAATTAAGGAAATCAATATATCACATAATATCCCTATATATCTTGACCAACTAACAAATAAGCTTAGGTAGGACACACTTTGGCGAAGGATTTACTCGTCTCTCCCCTCCTAGTTCTATTCCCGATCTCATGGAGATCATATCCTAAGCTCGATACCAATCGCGCGCCCCAAAATAGGTATACACAACACCCATTCTGAGTGCCAAATACATGGTACAAAAAGCAAACTACAACTTCAATAATACAAATGTCGTGTGAAATACGACAATATATCTTATCATGAGTTTAAATATAATATTGTCTTCTAGACAATATCCACATGCAAATAAATCCCCATCATAATTATTGATTCATTATTTTACAAAAATGGTGAGGACTACTAAACAACTCTCTCTAGAACCTTCATTCCATACCCCAGAGCTAGTACTCGCTACATTCTCGCCTCCTGAGAAGAAAAATGGAACAACAAGGAAAAGGGTGAGCTCAACTAGCCCAATAAAAGAATATTATGACTAAGATAATATACAACAAATTATCGTTAGTCTTCAACGAGGAAAAATCGATAGAATACAATAGACAACAAGTTTGGATCAATATTCGCATGTGAAATAATAATTCATAGAAGAGTTACGTAGAGAATGAAATCTACTATAATCTATGAATTTAACGGTCCATCATCAATATTTTATCCTGTAACATCAATCAATATACATCTGGAATCAAATATTCATCTTTGCACTCTGAGCCAAAGATATTCATCGATTAGGTCATGTTCATTTAAACACTGCTCATCTTTGCACTACTGAGGCCAAAGATATTAATCAATCGGTCATGTTCATCTCAACACTGCTCATCTTTGCACTCTCTGAGCCAAAGATATTAATCAATCGGTCATGTTCATCTCAACACTGTTCATCTTTGCACTACAGGCCAAAGATATTCAATAATATCATCATTTAAGACTGAGGATGATGAAAAATATTTTTTAAAAAACGAATCCAGTGAAACAAAATGACAAGGATTAAGGATTAAGGATTAGTACTTGGTTTTATCCACGTCCAAAATACCTCAAAAATAATCATAGTGGTGTAAAATTCAAGAATGATCAAAACATGGATACAATCGAGTTAGTATCGAGAATAGATGTTTTGACGACGAAAAGAAAAATTTATTTTTCTATTGAATAGTGCAGAGTATCGTGAATAGTCTTGATATCGTGAATAGTCTTAGATATCGTGAATAGTAACTCCGACACCAAAAGATAGAAATTCCACAAAAACATCTTCACGCTTCATGAATAGTACTCGTGAATAGTAACTCGTGAATAGTAACTCATGAATAGTAACTCGTGAATAGTAACTCGTGAATAGTAACCCATGAATAGTAACCCCAACATGAAAAAGTTCCAAATTTGATAAAAACTTCAGATCAACATTTCAGTATAATGATATTGAAGAAATAATATCATTACGAAAAAAATAATATTCCTTACCTCGAAAGATCAGTACTTCTAGCTGAAACACCGGATATAGGCTATGACTTGGACTTGCACCGTATAGCAATACTCAAAGTATACTCAAAATACTCACAAGAATACGCTTGATAATATAGAGAGAGAAAACTTCAGTTTCTGGTGTGATTTTCAATTCTAACCTAAGCACCCTATTTATAGGAAATTGCTTAGAACACCAAAGCAGAAAATTTAATAAATTAATATATATATATATATATATATCAAAATTCATCGCCAACCTTAGAATTCAGATCCTAGCATTTCCCACATGCCACCTTCTAGAAAGAAATGATAAAAACGTTTTTCTAATTTTAAATATTTTAAACTTCCAAAATCAATTATTTGAACTTGAACTTCAATAATTCATAATAAATAGCCCTTTCATCAGAAAATTCGAATCTCGCGAGTTTTATAGAAAATTCAATTCTCTACAACTTTGCAGAAGAAAGTTTTTCAAATTCCAATCAGAAATTGACCAAAATCCACAAACGGGCAATTTCTACGGTATAATCAAATTTCAAATCAATAAATGGGGTCCACCGACATGTTTAACATGTTTTAAATATTTATTGCAACAAAATACTCTTCCTCTCGTATACTCATATATCCCACATTAGTTTGTAAAAATATCACCAAGTTAATATATTATTAAAATAATATATTTAAATGAATTATTTTATCGAGAAAAAAGATAAAATATTAATTTTCAACAATTGTCATTTTAAAAATTTTCTCCATATATATCCACATAAAATCAATATTTTCCTCATCATATAAATCAATAATTAATTATTCACAAATAATATTACGAGAATCACAATATTGACAACCGTGCGGTTCCTGGAAAGAGGGGCTTTCGATAAGAATTTCTTCTTCTTGGCGCCTTGCAATTAGGTGACCAAACCTCTCCTTAGATAGAACTTTCTAGACATTGCCAATAATGTTATCTAATAATATTATTCGGATAATATGAATTATTGCTTCGATAATGAAAGATCTTGTGTAATGACAATTATTGAAACAACAATGATATAAAATATCAATGCGACAATTATTAACTCGATAAAATCTTTGAGCGATAATTCTGTAACCATTATTGAGTAGTGCCTTCTTACGTAAGAATCAATAATTGGTGCAATACCAAGTGCTCTTTTATTCAACAACGCTGTATTAGTGTGTTTTAACCACCGGGTATTCCAACAATATATTACTTGTAACAACTTCTGCCGTTATTTAAAAACAACTTATATTTGTCGTTTTCTTCATCCAATCACTTTCCGTTATGGGCTCCACACATGGGCTGCTACCGTCGTGCGAATATTCTCCGAAGCGATCTAATATTCCACGACCAAACGAATATTCCCGACGATAATGAATATTTTATAACCACTTGCTTAATTTGAAATATTTGCATATTTAACCCTTAACTATCCACATTAATCAAATCAACCCTTACTATTTCAAAATAATAAATAAAGGAAATTCCTTTTTATTTAAAAATTTCGGGGTCTTACAACCTCCCCTCCTTATGAAATTTCGTCCTCGAAATTGACGTACGTACCTGGTGTTTCGAAAAGGTGAGGATACCTCGCTTTCATTTCCGTTTCCAATTCCCGTGTCATTTCCTCTATAAAGCATGATTCCTCCACAAAACTTTAACTTGTGGTATGACCTTTCTTGGCGTAGGGGACATGCTCCTTCCTATCCAAAATCTTGACAGTACCTCCTCATACGTTAAGTCTTGGCTATCTCGTCCTGTTTCTAACTCATAACGTGGTTCGGTCTTTCACATATTTACGAAATGCGATATGTGAAACACATTATGAACACGAGACATACTCGGAGGTAACGCAAGTCTATAGGCTACATTTCCTACTCGGTCAAGAATTTGAAATGGACCAATAAATCATGGATTGAGCTTTCCTCTCTTCCCAAATCTTGTAACACCCTTCCATGGAGCAACTTCATGACAATACATGATCCCCTACATTAAATTCCACGTCCTTTCAATGAAGATCCGCATAACTCTTTTGTCGATCTTGTGCCGGTTTATATCGTTGTCGAATCATTTGGATCTTTTCGGTGAGTCATACGTACTAACTTTCGGGTCCCAACAATGTTGCTTCACCCACCTCATCCCAACATATTGGAGAACGACATTTTGTCCATATAATGCTTGAATGGAACCATGCCTATATTTGTTTAATAACTATTGTTGTATGAGAATTCCACCAATGGCAAGTACTTATCCCAACTTCCTTTGAAATCTAGGACACAGAGTTTTAATATATCTTCAAGAGTTTGAGTAGTCCTTTCTGATTGCCCATCCGTTTGAGGATGGTATGCCAAACTGAATCGTAAATTCGTGCCCATAGCTTTCTAACCCAAAATCATGAAGTGAATCTTGGGTCACGATCTAAAACTATGGATACTGGCATGCCATGCAATCTCACAATCTCATTTACGTACATACGAGAAAGACGTTCAAGGGAATAAGTCTCTCGTATCGATAAGAAATGAGCAGACTTGGTTAATCTATCAACAATAACCCAAATAACATTGATGCCTTGAGAAATCGCAGGAAGACCCGTAACGAAATCCATAGTAATGTGTTCCCACTTCCATTCCGGAATCTCAAGTGGTTGCAACGGACCCTTAGGTACAAGATGCTCCGCCTTTACACGTTGGCAAGTTAAACACATCGAGATAAACTTTGCAATCTCTCTCTTCATATTGTTCCACCAAAATGTATGTCAAGATCACGATACATTTTAGTACTTCGAGGATGGATTGCAAATGGCGTGTTGTGTGCCTCCATCATAATCTTGTACTTCAAATCGAGTCGTTAGGAACACAAAGTCTAGAGTGGACTCAAGTATCAATTCTCATTTCGCTTAGGAATAGCTCCTTCTTGTACTTTCTTCTTCATACGCATCAACTCCGGCCTTCGGTGGCTTGAGCAACCTTAACTTTTTCTATTAAAGTTGGCTCTATCGTATACTTGACATCATCGCACTTTCGTTCCGCATATAATCTTCTACTCATCGCGTCGGCTACCACGTTAAACTTTTCGGGATGGCATGATCGAACATGTCTTTGAAATGAGTCTCCTCTTGAGTTCTTCGAAGCTCTTCCCACATTCCTTGCTCCATTCGAATTTTGTATCTCTACGAGTCAGTTGCGTTAATGGAATAGCGATTTGAGAATATCCTTCAACGAATCTCCGATAATAACCAACTAAGCCTAAAAGCTACGTCTTTCGATAAATGACTTAGGTTGCTCTCAAACTGTGACTCATATCCCAATCTTGGATAGCACGTCACAATGACACCTATCGATTTACTATCGCATCGCGAATATGGCGTCCCTACGAGAGTCGGCAGGTGAATTCCACAAAGGAAGTCACAAGATAAAGGCTCAGTACCAAATTCTATAGTTGAATTTTTAACTCACGAAGTTCAATAGGAGCCATTCGATATGAGATTTTAGAAATGAGTTTTGTCTCCGTTCAAAGTCGATACAAAATTTAATATCGAACTTTGGGGTAAGCCAAGAAATTCTTCGTAAATACGTCGGGAAAAATCAATAACAATAGGAATATTATTCAAATCGACGTGTCTTTATTCAAATCCATAACATGGACTAAGAAAATTTGACATCCGTAATAAACGAATGACTTCATGGCTTGATATGAAAATGTTTGACTACAATGGTTTGATTGCTTGAATTGAATAACGAGGTTGCTTAGGAATATGAAAACTAACAACCTTACAAAAGCAATCAATTTGGCATGATGAGTAGTTAACCTTAAAATCACATCAAAAGCAAATATCTCTATAGAAATAAGGTTAACGGTAATGTGATAGTGCCAACTTGAATCAAGCAAGATTTTTAAACAACGGATGTAATGAAAGTTTCTCCTAATGGAGTCTCCACGAGATAGGTCAAAGTTTAATTTCTCCGTAGTCAAGTTCAAACGTTGGCGCAAAAGTAAGAGAGATAAAAGAATGGGTAGAACCAGATATCTAGTAAGGTATATACTTCGTGAAGAATTTATAATTAACTAACCCGTGCTAACCGTTCGGGTTCCTCGCATTTTGACCATCACAACAAACGCTCTTCCGGAATCGTTGACTTTGACTTTTACGGACGATCTTTTGAGTCACCATCCCCGCATGAACTAGGTTTCGCTCTCGTATATCTCGGCGATATGTCCTTCCTTTCCACAATTATAGCATACCTTGAAGCTGTTGTGGGCGGTTTGGTGATATGTCCCTCTTTTCGCATTTGTAGCATATAACCGGTGGTCGTTCTCCTCCCTTAAAACTAGTTGCTCTCTTGGCGGCGGACGTCTTCACATGGTCGTTGTTGAATCTCCTCTTTTAAAATCTCTTCCCATCTCGCTTCTTCTATTTTCATGGCCACGATTACCACGGAGTGGTTACCGCCTTTGTCTCGTATTCTTCTTTCTCCGTGGTTATCGTTATTACGATGGATACTATCTTGATATGATCTGGTTATGGTCCCTCGGTTGAGCGTACTTTCGTTATCTCGCTTTCTAACAACAAGCCACATTGACAACATCTGAATAGAGAAAAATTTATGAGAAATGAGATCTTGGCGTATGTCGGGTTTCAAACCTCTCGAAACATCCGCGTCATCGTTCCTCATTCTCCACCAAATGAGGTGCAAACTGGATAACTCATGAAATTACCCTCGTCTTTGGGACCTGCCATGTTTATTCTGCTCTAGTCTAATAAACTCCACTTCCTTCATATAATGAATACTTTCGTAAAGTACTTGTCATTGAAACTCAAACGTCTCCCATGACATCTTTGAGTGCAAATTGGATGGATACGCTCTTCCTGATTCCCACCGATGTCTGCCTCGCCACGGAACATAAAGGTGGCGAATGGAACTTTCTGTTCCTCCGTGCATCCCAAGATCATCGAATATCTTGGTAATTTGTTTGACCCACGCCTCGCATTAATCGGATCCGGCTTTCCCAGCACTCGTGGTCCCAACTCTTTGAATCGCTTGGTCATGACCACCCGTGAATTGCTATCATTTCCTCCATATTTTTGAACACGAGTCTCATTTACTCCATTTATTAATATTCTCGTTCGACATTCTCAAATCTTGTCATAAAACAAGGGTTAATTAAGGAAATCAATATATCACATAATATCCCTATATCTTGACCAACTAACAAATAAGCTTAGGTAGGACACACTAGCGAAGGATTTACTCGTCTCTCCCCTCCTAGTTCTATTCCCAGATCTCCTTGGAGATCATATCCTAAGCTCGATACCAACCTGTGACGCCCCCAAAATAGGTATACACAACACCCATTCTGAGTCGCCAAATACATGGTACAAAAAAGCAAACTACAACTTCAATAATACAAATGTCGTGTGAAATACGACAATATATCTTATGAGTTTAAATATAATATTGTCTTCTAGACAATATCCACATGCAAATAAATCCCCATCATAATTATTGATTCATTATTTTACAAAATGGTGAGGACTACTAAACAACTCTCTCTAGAACCTTCATTCCATACCCCAGAGCTAGTACTCGCTACATTCTCGCCTCTAAGAAGAAAAATGGAACAACAAGGAAAAGGGTGAGCTCAACTAGCCCGAAGAAAGAATATTATGACTAAGATAATATACAACAAATTATCGTTAGTCTTCAACAGGAAAAAATCGATAGAATCTGATAAATGACAAGTTTGGATCAATATTCGCGGCGAAAATAATAATTCATAGAAGAGTTACGTAGAGAATGAAATCTACTATAATCTATGAATTTAACGATCCATCATCAATATTTTATCCTGTAACATCAATCAATATACATCTGGAATCAAATATTCATCTTTTACACTACAGCCAAAGATATTCATCACCGTCATGTTCATTTAAACACTGTTCATCTTTGCACTCTGAGCCAAAGATATTAATCAATCGGTCATGTTCATCTCAACACTGCTCATCTTTGCACTACTGAGTGCCAAAGATATTAATCAATCGGTCATGTTCATCTCAACACTCTCATCTTTGCACTACAAATGCCAAAGATATTCAATAATATCATCATTTAAGATCGAGGATGATGAAAATATTTTTTAAAGAAACGAATCCAAAGGAAACAAAATGACAAGGATTAAGGATTAAGGATTAGTACTTGGTTTTATCCACGTCCAAAATACCTCAAAAATAATCATAGTGGTGTAAAATTCAAGAATGATCAAAACATGGATACAATCGAGTTAGTATCCGAATAGATGTTTTGGACGAAAAGAAGAAATTTTATTTTTCGGTGAATAGTACAGATATCGTGAATAGTCAGATATATCGAATAGTAGTCTTGATATCGTGAATAATGCTCAGACACCAAAAGATAGAAATTCCACAAAAACATCTTCACGCTTCATGAATAGTACTCGTGAATAATAGTAACTCGTGAATAGTAACTTCATGAATAGTAACTCGTGAATAGTAACTCGTGAATAGTAACCCATGAATAGTAACCCCAGACATGAAAAAGTTCCAAATTTGATAAAACTTCAGATCAACATTTTAGTATAATGATATTGAAGAAATAATATCATTACGAAAAAATAATATTCCTTACCTCGAAGATCGAGTACTTCTAAATTTGAACACAGGATATAGGCTATGACTTGGACTTGCACCAGTATAGCAATACTCAAAGTATACTCAAAATACTCACAAGAATACGCTCGATAATATAGAGAGAAAACTTGATTTCAAATTGTGATTTTCAATTCTAACCTAAGCACCCTATTTATAGGAAATTGCTTAGAACACCAAAGCAGAAAATTTAATAAATTAATATATATATATATATATCAAATTCATACGCCAACCTTAGAATTCAGATCCTAGCATTTCCCACATGCCACCTTCTAGAAAGAAATGATAAAAAACGTTTTTCTAATTTTAAATATTTTAAACTTCCAAAAATCAATTATTTCGGAGCTTCGGAACTTCAATAATTCATAATAAATAGCCCTTTCATCAGAAAATTCGAATCTCGCGAGTTTTTATAGAAAATTCAATTCTCTACAACTTTGCAGAAGAAAGTTTTTCCAAATTCCAATCAGAAATTAACCGAAATCCACAAACGGGCAATTTTACAAGCTATAATCAAATTTCAGTCAATAAATGGGGTCCACCGACATGTTTAACATGTTTTAAATATTTATTGCAACAAAAATACTCTTCCTCCTCGTATACTCATATATCCCACATTCGTTGTAAAAATATCACCGTTAATATATTATTAAAATAATATATTTAAATGAATTATTTTATCAGAAAAAGATAAAATATTAATTTTCAACAATTGTCATTTTAAAAATTTTCTCCATATATATCCACATAAAATCAATATTTTCCTCATCATATAAATCAATAATTAATTATTCACAAATAATATTACGAGAATCACAATATTGACAACCGTGCGCTTCCTGGAAAGAGGGGCTTTCGATAAAATTTCTTCTTCTTGGCGCCAAGAATTAGGTGACCAAACCTCTCCTTAGATGAACTTTCTAGACATTGCCAATAATGTTATCTAATAATATTATTCAGATAATATGAATTATTGCTTCGATAATGAAAGATCTTTGTGTAATGACAATTATTGAAACAACAATAATATAAAATATCAATGCAAAGAATTATTAACTCAATAAAATCTTCGAATAATAATTATCAGAAACCATTATTGAGTAGTGCCTTCTTACGTAAGAATCAATAATTGGTGCAATACCAAGTGCTACTTGTTCAACAATGCGTATTAGTGTGTTTTTTTAACCACCGGGTATTCAACAAGATAATAACATAACAACTACGCCAGTTATTTAAAAACAACTTATATTTGTCGTTTTTCTTCATCCAATCACTTTCAGTTATGGGGCCCACACATGGTCAAGCGGCCGTCAATGCGAATATTCCCCGACGATGCATTTAATATTCCACGACCAAACGAATATTCCCGAGCGATAATGAATATTTTATAACCACTTGCTTAATTTGAAATATTTGCATATTTAACCCTTAACTATCCACATTAATCAAATCAACCCTTACTATTTCAAAATAATAAATAAAGGAAATTCCTTTTTATTTAAAAAATTTCGGGGTCTTACAATATGTGAGCTCACAAGTGTTTAAAATGAGAAAGCACTTTCGATTTAGGTGTGTGTAATATTATTCGAGATAGCAAATTTGTGAGACTTCCTCGCTTTTCTCTATATAAAATATCAACGCACCCCAAGCCCTCTATTTATAGAGGCGGTTAATTAAATCGCATTGATCTGCGGCTCACCGCATGTACCTACGTTTTCTCGGGGTGCCTGACACTCTTTACTGGTCCCACCATCTCGAGCAATGCGTGCACGTGTGCTGTCGCTTTGTGATGTCTGCTCGAACTTTCAGAACTGCAATCTGGGCATCCAATTGAGGTGTATAAGACCTATTTCGGACCGTCGTTGTCAAGAGTTACACCATGACATGGGATTAGAGGTTGTACGAAGTCAGGAAGATGGGATCATGCCCTCGATCTTCAAGCTTCAAATTCTATCCGGTGTGCTTCCTTGCGTAGTGGTCACTCGGGATTGGACCTCCTTGGTTCTTGTGGGACATTGCTGTGTAGAAAATATATGTATAATATGTTGAGACGGCGCGATGTAGGATCGAGGTGGCAAAATGACTATTTTACCCCTCTATTATGATCGGTTATCTTTGGTTTAATGATAAAGTAGACATTCTTTGAGGGTTATCTCATGTGAGATCAAATCCCAAAATAGGTCCATTCCATCCAACCCATTAGAGTCGCCAAATACATGGTATAGTGCAAAAATAACTACAACTTTATTATAACAATTGTCGTGCAAAATACAACAACACATATCTTTGTGAGTTTGAATACAATTAAATATATACCAAGCAAAACTCGTCACCAACTTTAGATAGCACGTCACAATGACACCTTACATAAAGGTATAGTCAAAAAGCTGCTTTTTAAATTAGAATCTTTGGGAAGTGCTCAAGAAAACCTTCGTACATGGGAGGCCATGCTTTTAGGTTATGGTAGATATCATATGGCCACGCAATTATCCTTGGTTGACCCAATAAACCCCAAAGAAAAAGCGAGAAGATTACTATCATATTCTTCCCAATGGTGAGTCTTCTCTTGACATATCATTATCTCCACTTGTCTCTAATTGGGTATTATACTCCAAACAAACACCAAGATTATATAGGTAGTGCTTGTAAATATACTCGACAAGTGGATGAGCACAACCATGTCTTATGATGACACGAGTTTGTATGTCATTAGACATCTTGTATGATAGTGACAAAACACCCTTCCAAAGTTGGGTTAAGCCTCACCACCTATTTAATTCACCAAAATAACTATTAAATGATGTATAAAATACTGACACACTAAAGCCCTCAATAAAATTATTTTCATACTCTTTAGGAGAGAACCTCAACAACTATAGACCACCGTTCTATTCCTTGTTATTATCCCGCTCAACCCAAATACACTTTTATTACACGAAAGGAATTGTGAAACAAAAGGGTGAGCACAACTAGCTCGATAAAGAATATTATGACTAAAGATAAATAAATTATCAATAGTCTTCATCGATAATGAATCGAGAGATTTAGAACATATGGTAGATGATAAAACTTTTCAACCATAGTTGCGGTGAATGAGCGATCCATTAGAAGAGTCAAATAGACCATAAAATCTATTATCTTCTCCATGTTAAAAGTCCACCAACAATGTTTTATCCACCTAACATCAATCAACAATTCACATCCACAATCACATGTATAACTTATAATCATAATTGTAGTTCTAAATTCCTCTTCTTATCCGGAGATGAAGATAATTTCATCACTGTCTTTACAGAAACATCAAAGATCATGGTTATACCAAATCACGAGTTCTGTTTCATAATCATACTAATAAATTCATCTTTGCACCACGGCGAAAGATATTCATCAACAGTTCATCTTTACACTACGAAGCTAAAGATATTCAACAACGAAGTCATCTTTGCATTACAAGCGAAAGATATTCATCAATAATTCATCTTTTTCACTCTGAGGCTAAAGATATTCAACAACAAGTCATCTTTGCATTACGAGCGAAAGATATTCATCAATAATTCATCTTTGCACTCTGAAAAAGATATTCATCAACAAGTCATCTTTTTTGGAGCCAAAGATATTCATATATCGAAAGAAATACATAATCATTTGGAAGTTATATAACAATAATTATAACCATGTTGATCAATTCACCTTTGCACTTAAGCTAAAAATATTCAATTGTAAATTCAATGGTCATGATTATACCGATCAACAATTCAACTTTTGCACTCTTGGCCAAAGAGAACCTATAGTCACGATCATACCAATAATCTACCCATCTTTACACTCAAGTCAAAGAGAAATATCATCATTAGGGTTATAAGAATGTTATATAAAAATAATATAATCAAAACATGGTTTTAATTTCAAGAGTAAGATTCATAAATCAACGATAATTTGGTGGGAGAAGAAACCAATTTGTCGTGAATAGTACCAAATGTTAAATACATAGTAATGCAGTATCGTGCGTAAAGTAACCTCGACACGAAAAGATAAAGTTTCATAATAAAATTCATATCCATATTTATAACACCTTAATCCAAATGTTATAAATCACTTAGAAATCTCATAATCTAATATTATTAATATTATAATAATATTTTAATCATTTCTTAAACTTATAAATAATTTAATCCAATTATTTACACTTTAATAATTAATGCATTTAATCATCTAAAAATGCCAAACTCATAAGATTTCATCATCATTAACCAAAACCCTCATAAAAATCTGCATATACCTCATATATGATTCTCAAGCCAATAAATCATATTTTCCAATTTTCTTACTTCACATAACATATTTAATTCATTTACTCATAACTAGATCATTTTCATGAAAATACCAAATCAGTTCCAAAAATATTTATTTTATGGGATTTAGAAGAATATAGTCCCATATTGAATATATATTTTCTCGAAATTTTTAAAATTCATTTACTATTTTCCATATGGCCAAAAACCACCGAATATTTAAACATTTATCATAAATTATACTTTTATCCAACAATTCTGAAATTTACACGGTATACTGATATTATATAGATGTACTCCCAATAAAAATTTCATCAATTTTGGAGTTAATCACAAGGAGTTATAAGCGGTTACTTTTAAAATAGTCTTTTCTCATAAAATTCATAACTCTCAATCTATACATCCAAAAATCGCCATTTTGGACACAATATATAAAACTCATCAAATTATCATTTCAAATTTTTCCAGAATTTTTGAAGGTTCAGAAAAATTTGAAACTAAAAACATAATAACCCTTAAAATCCCTTTACTATCCCTTACCTCAAAAAAAGCGATCTTTGGAATGTAGAATATAACACCTGAATCGAACTTGCACCGTATATAGCAATACTCAAAGTATACTCAAAATACTCACAAGAATACGCTCGATAATATAGAGAGAAAACTTGATTTACGGTGTGATTTTCAATTCTAACCTAAGCACCTATTTATAGGAAATTGTTTAGAACACCAAAGCGAAAAATTGAATATAATAATAATATTATTATCAAATTTCAAGCCCACCTCTAGACATTTGAAATCAGCTGATTTTGCACATGTTTAATGAGGCTACAAAAATAAAAAAAACGTTTTTATTAATAAAAATAAATAAAACTTCCAAAAATCAATTATTTGAACTTGAACTTCATAATTCATAATAAATAGCCTTTTATCAGAAAATTTGAATCTCGCGAGTTTTTATAGGAAATTCAATTCTCTACAACTTTTCAGAAGAAAGTTTTCCAAATTCCAAACAGAAATTGACCAAAATCCACAAGCAGGACGATTTTACAAAATATAATCAAATTTGATCGAGAAATGGGGTCCACCAACACATAAAACATGTTTAAAATATTTTTGGTAACAAAAATACTTCTCCTCCACATATACTCATATATCACACATTCATCGTAAAAATATCATCATTAATATATTATTAAAATAATATATTTAAATGAATTATTTTATCGAAAAAAGATAAAATATTAATTTTCAACAATTGTCACTTTAAAAATTTTCTCCATCTATATCCACATAAAATAAATATTTTCTCATCATAAAAATCAATAATTAATTATTCACAAATAATATTACATAATCACAATATTGACAACGGTGGGTTCAAGGAAGAGGGGGCTTTTTCGATAAGAATTTCTCTCTTCTTGGCAGCGATTAGGTGACCAAACCTCTCCTTAGACCAGAACTTTCTAGACATTGCCAATAATGTTATCCAATAATATTATTCAGATAATATGAATTATTGCTCATAATGGAAAATAATTGTGTAATGACAATTATTGAAACAACAATAATATAAAATATCAACGTAGCAATTATTGAATCAATAAAATAAAATATTGAGCAGATAATTCTTTATAACAATTATTGAGTAATGCCTTCTACGAAAAAAAAATTATCATGCTTCATAATAGTACTTTCGTGAATAGTAACTTCGTGAATAATAACTTCATGAATAATAACTTTCGTGAATAGTAACTTCATGAATAGTAACTTCGTGAATAGTAACTTCGTGAATAATATAACTTTCATGAATAGTAACTCATGAATAGTAATTATAAAAAATTGAATACTTTTATTTCATAAAATTCGGGTCTTACAATCTCCCTCCTTATGAAATTTAGTCCCCTTATGAAATTTACGTGCACAAATTTATTTTCAAAGAGTTGAGAATACCTTGCTTTCATTTCAGATTCTATCTCACCACATCATCATGATTTCTCCATTGCTCATCTCACGTATTTCGGATATCATTCTAGAATACGACTTCAAAACAAGGGTTAATTTAACAAATTAACATATCACATAATATCCGATATTATGGTGACCAACAAATAAGCTTAGGTAGGACACACTAGCGAAGGATTTACTCATCTCTCCCCTCCTAGTTCTAATCTCGATCTCACTTGGAGATCATATCCTAAGCTCGATACCAAATGTAACGACCCCAAAATAGGTCCATTCCATCCAACCCATTCTGAGTCGCCAAATATATGGTACGAAAAAATAACTACTTTACTTTATTACAATAATTGTCGTACCAAAATATAACAACACATATCTTTGTGAGTTTGAATACAATTAAATATATACAAATGTAACTCAACTGGACACCAACTTTAGATAGGATACGTCACAATGACACCTTACATAAAGGTATAGTCAAAAAAGCTGTTTTTAGAAATTAGAATCTTTGGGAAGTGCTCAAAGAAACCTTCGTATACATGGGAGGCCATGCTTTTAGGTTATGGTAGATATCATATGGCCACGAAATTATCCTTGGTTGACCCAATAAACCCCAAAAAAAACGAGAAGATTACTATCATATTCTTCCCAATGGTGAGTCTTCTCTTGACATATCATTATCTCCACTTTGTCTCTAATTGGGTATTATACTCCAAACAAACACCAAGATTATATAGGTAGTGCTTGTAAATATACTCGGCAAGTGGATGAAACACAACCATGTCTTATGATGACACGAGTTTGTATGTCATTAGACATCTTGTATGATAGTGACAAAACACCCTTCCAAAGTTGGGTTCGCCTCACCTATTTAATTCACCAAAAATAACTATTAAATGATGTATAAAATCAACACACTAAAGCCCTCAATAAAATTATTTTCATACTCTTTAGGAGAACCTCAACAACTATAGACCACCGCTTATATTCCTTGTTATCCCCGCTCAACCCGACTACACTTTTATTACACGAAAGGAATTGTGAAACAAAAGGGTGAGCACAACTAGCTCGATAAAGAATATTATAACTAAAGATAAATAAATTATCAATAGTCTTCATCGATAATAAATCGGAGATTTAGAACATATGGTAGATGATAAAACTTTTCAACCATAGTTGCGTGTGAATGAAGCGATCCATTAGAAGAGTCGAATAGACCATAAAATCTATTATCTTCTCCATGTTAAAAGTCCACCAACAATATTTTATCCTGTAACATCAATCAACAATTCACATCCACAATCACATGTATAACTTATAATCATAATTGTAGTTCTAAATTCCTCTTCTTATCCGGGACGAAGATAATTTCATCACTTGTCTTTACACGAAACATCAAAGATCATGGTTATACCAAATCACGTTCTGTTCATAATCATACTAATAAATTCATCTTTGCACTACGGCGAAGATATTCATCAACAGTTCATCTTTACACTCTGAAAGCTAAAGATATTCAACAACGGGTCATCTTTGCATTACAAGCGAAAGATATTCATCAATAATTCATCTTTTTTTGCACTACGAAGCTAAAGATATTCAACAACAGTCGTCTTTGCATTACGAAGCAAAAGATATTCATCAATAATTCATCTTTGCACTACTGAGGCTAAAGATATTCATCAACAAGTCATCTTTGCACTCGAGCCAAAGATATTCATATATCGAAAGAAATACATAATCATTTCGGAAGTTATATAACAATAATTATAACCATGTTGATCGATTCACCTTTGCACTTAAGCTAAAAATATTCAATTGTAAATTCAATTGTCATGATCATACCGGTCGAACAATTCAACTTTTGCACTTCTTGGCCAAAGAGAACCTATAGTCACGATCATACCAATAATCTACCCATCTTTACACTCGAGTCGAAGAGAAATATCATCATTAGGGTTATAAGAATGTTATATAAAAATAATATAATCAAAACATGGTTTTAATTTCAAGAGTAAGATTCATAAATCAACGATAATTTGGTGGAGAAAAAAACCAATTTGTTGTGAATAGTACCCGTGTTAAATACGTAGTATAGTATATCGTGCGTAAGTAACCTCGACACGAAAAGATAAAGTTTCATAATAAAATTCATATCCATATTTATAACACCTTAATCCAAATGTTATAAATCACTTAGAAATCTCATAATCTAATATTATTAATATTATAATAATATTTTAATCATTTCTTAAACTTATAAATAATTTAATCCAATTATTTACACTTTAATAATTAATGCATTTAATCATCTAAAATGCCAAACTCATAAGATTTCATCATCATTAACCAAAACCCTCATAAAAATCTGCATATACCTCATATATGATTCTCAAGCCAATAAATCATATTTTCCAATTTTCTTACTTCACATAACATATTTAATTCATTTACTCATAACTAGAACATTTTCATGAAAATACCAAATCAGTTCCAAAAATATTTATTTTATGGGATTTAGAAGAATATAGTCCCATATTGAATATATATTTTTCTCGAAAATTTTAAAAATTCATTTACTATTTTCCATATGGCCAAAACCACCGAATATTTAAACATTTATCATAAATTATACTTTTATCCAAAAATTCTGAAATTTACACGGTATCTTGATATTATATAGATGTACTCCCAATAAAAATTTCATCAATTTTGGAGTTAATCACAAGGAGTTATAAGCGGTTACTTTTAAAATAGTCTTTTCTCATAAAATTCATAACTCTCAATCTATACATCCAAAAATCGCCATTTTTGGACACAATATATAAAACTCATCAAATTATCATTTCAAATTTTTCAGAATTTTGAAGGTTCAGAAAAATTTCGAAACTAAAAACATAATAACCCTTAAAATCCTTTACTATCCCTTTACCTCAAAAAGCGATCTTTGGAATGTCGAATATAACATTTGAGCGAACTTGCATATATAGCAATACTCAAAGTATACTCAAAATACTCACAAGAATACGCTCGATAATATAGAGAGAAAACTTGATTTAAATTGTGATTTTCAATTCTAACCTAAGCACCTATTTATAGGAAATTGTTTAGAACACCAAAGCGAAAAAATTGAATATAATAATAATATTATTATCAAATTTCAAGCCCACCTCTAGACATTTGAAATCAGCTGATTTTGCACATGTTTAATGAGGCCACAAAATATAAAAAACGTTTTTATTAATAAAAATAAATAAAACTTCCAAAAATCAATTATTTGAACTTGAACTTCAATAATTCATAATAAATAGCCCTTTTATCGAGAAAATTTGAATCTCGCGAGTTTTTTATAGAAAATTCAATTCTCTACAACTTTTCAGAAAAAGTTTTCCAAATTCCAAACAAAATTGACCAAAATCCACAAGCAGACGATTTTACAAAATATAATCAAATTTCGACCGAAGAAATGGGGTCCACCAAACACATAAAACATGTTTTAAATATTTTGGTAACAAAAATACTTCTCCTCCACATATACTCATATATCCCACATTCATCGTAAAAATATCATCATTAATATATTATTAAAATAATATATTTAAATGAATTATTTTATCGAAAAAAGATAAAATATTAATTTTCAACAATTGTCACTTTAAAAATTTTCTCCATCTATATCCACATAAAATAAATATTTTCCTCATCATAAAAATCAATAATTAATTATTCACAAATAATATTACATAATCACAATATTGACAACGGCGGTTCCGGGAAGAGGGGCTTTCGATAAAATTTCTCCTTCTTGGCGCATGATTAGGTGACCAAACCTCTCCTTGAGACAGAACTTTCTAGACATTGCCAATAATGTTATCCAATAATATTATTTAGATAATATGAATTATTGCTCAGATAATGGAAAATACTTGTAAGTGACAATTATTGAAACAACAATAATATAAAATATCAACGTAGCAATTATTGAATCAATAAAATAAAATATTGAGCAGTAATTCTTGTAACAATTATTGAGTAATGCCTTCTTCTGAAAAAAAAAAATTATCATGCTTCATGAATAGTACTCGTGAATAGTAACTTCGTGAATAGTAACTCATGAATAGTAACTTCGTGAATAGTAACTCATGAATAGTAACTTCGTGAATAGTAACTCGTGAATAGTAACTCATGAATAGTAACTCATGAATAGTAATTATAAAAAATTGAATACTTTTATTTCATAAAATTCGGGGTCTTACATTATCTCTGAGATTTGACTGCTGCAAGAACTGAAGGTCCTCAAGGTTATCTCTGAGGTGTGTCTGTCTTCCCGGTGTTACCTCCGGGTCTTGTACTGAGTGCCTCGATGTGAGTTTCGAGGTTGAAGTTGATTACATGCATTCTCCTAGGGTTATCTCTCTGAAGACGAATCGCCCCCTCTGCAATGTTAGTGACAAAATGCGAGAAAATTTCGAGTGTCTACACTCATTTAATTGTCATCGATGAACTTGAGACAGGAATAGGGATTAATCAAATTGGCACATTACAAAGAGTTGATACTCGTTGGATTTCTCAAAATTATCGTCTTTTGAGCTTATTTTGATTCCACATACCATGAACGAGCTATTGGAGGTTAGTGATAATCTTTGTCAAGCCTTGCAACGAGAATCACAAGATACTCTAAATACTATTTGCCTTCTTTCAAGCACAAAATCATTGATTCAAAAATTAAGGGTTGATGGATGGGACACTTTATTGATCAAGGTTGAATCATTTTGTGAGAACTATGATTGTACTGAGTAAATGTTTTTATTGATTCGAATTATTTTCAGTTGAATGAATTAAACAACAGATTTAATAAGCATACGATTGAGTTACTCCAATTTTGCGTTGTTTAGGATTCGAGAGAGAGTTAATTTAAGAGTTGGTGATATTTGTTAACTTGTCTAAAACATTTTATCTGAATGAATTCATTGAGGAAAAAAAAGACCATTTGAGAATAGAAGTGGAACATTATCGACTTGGTGTGCCTTATCTTTTTGGTTTCAAAGAATTGTCAAGTATCTCTAATCTATCTCAATGGTTGGTGAAAACTAGAAAATCTACAACTTTTCCACTTATTTATAGGTTAATTACACTCATTCTTACTCTTTCGATTTCTGTTTGTTGCCACTATAAGGCGAGCATTTTCAATTATGAAATTTGTTAAAAACTAGGCTTCAAAACAAGAACCTGCCATTAATGAAATATTTGTGGGTACATAAATCATGTCATTAAACCATATAATTTCCTAATTATCTAGCTAAAATTCACACTGCTTGCCCATATTTCCACATCATCACTTTGGACTCCTTCCACTCTCGACAGTAATATAGGTTGTACACTAATACGGGTCAAGCTACCATCTGTTGCTTGCATTCCCAGAAGCAAACTAAATTATCTATTTCTTTGTGAAGCTTCTTCTGCACAGACAAGATATCTGAAAGACTACTCATATTCTTCCTACTAATCGGAGTAAAATCTCAAATTGCTTCGACCAAGTAGCAATTTGAAAATTCAAGTTAGGCGGCTCGAGGAGCGACTACATTAGGATCTGCATGACAAGACAATCAGATGTACATCGTTAGGTGAGATAGTCTATCGTGGCATCTAACTTGATAGTCGAATGTAAAATTTCAAAGTTGACGCTTTAAGAAGTCAATAATTCTAAAATTAAAATTAAAATACTTATGTTACATTTGGATTGAAGTAATGAAAGTGAGAATATAATAAATCATTCTTATGGAATGAAAAAAAATGTGTTTGGTTGCGATTGAAATGAATCAAACCATTATTATTTCTTCCAAATTTATGAATTTTATTTCTTGGGGAAATGAGAGAATAGAATAACTCATTCCAACTAAAACAAAATGAATTGTTCCAACTTCCATCTCATTCCTTTAATCCAAATGTAACATTAAGAATGATGGGATTAAGATCCGTAGGATGTGACCAAAATACCTGAATCCGGAATAGTGAGACTAGACCTGACAAAATTTGGGTTTAGTTTGGTTTTTAGTTTACATAAAATATTTATGGGTCCAAATAAGAATTAAAATCACATTATCTATTAGTTTCTATCCAAATGGTAATAATTTTAATGTAGGTGAACCCATATTTTACTTTGTCAGTTTGCAACTAGTTGCTATAAGTCAGATTAGGGATGAGCAAGTAACCAAATTGGAATCGAAACCGTACCAAAAACCGCACGAACCGCACCAATTAAAATTGCACCAACGGTTTCGGCGTATGTGGCGGTTTTAGGTGGGTTGAATAACCAAATTTACGGTTCCGATTTTGTTACTAGCCAAAACCGCACGCATAAAATCGAAACCGCACCATGTGTGTGTATGTATGTATTATCTCTTACTTTTCACTTGAACACGCTAAGAGAAAACCTCAGTCTTACATTGTCATTTTTTCACCAATTGAAAGAAGATGATTAGAGGTTATAGAGTCAAAAATTAAGCATTTAGGTTTTGAAATTTCGAATTTGTTTGATGCATTATTGGAGGGGCTTATAGTTGAGGGGCCAAATTCGTTGGTTCGAGTACTTAATGCATTGGTTAAGGTCAATGCTATAGTAGTAATAGTTTAATAGATTCTTTTTCAAATTAGGTATAGTTAGGATTATATTCTATAAGTCATCCCTACAATATAAAAGATAGAATTTCATTATATCTCTAGTTTATACTTTTAATTTTTGGGAAACTAGATAAACTTTATTGCTTGTTATCGAATATATGGTCTCCGTTGTTTTATATAGCGTATGTTTTAGTTTTAAAGCATTATTCCTTTATTATAATCTAAAACTATTTTACGTGTCTCAATGTTCTATGATTTGATGGTGAATTTGACATGTTTGGCAGAAGGAACTTTGGTTCTATACTTGATATAATTCTCATTGCCGACTCTGTCACTAAGTTAATTGCTCGGTGTGAGTTATATGTTAAATTTTATTGAAGACTTAGATCTTTTTTGTTATTTCAATTGATTTTGGAATCGAAACCGCACCGCACAGTTTAAAACCGCATCACACCAATCACAAGCGACTTCGTGTGCAGTTTTGAATTTTTCAAACATCACTTAAGCGGTTTCGGGTGCGGTTTGAATTTCAAACCGCACCATGCTCAATTGGACATGAAGGACGGAAATGATTTTGCTAAGTGAGTTATTACTATTTACTTAATTGTCTATATATCACCCGTACTCTTTTTAATTCAAAGTACGGCCAAGATTATATATGAACGTCTTTGGACTTTGGACATTTATTAGGGTGTGGTTAATTGCTGTGTAGGAATTCTTTTCAATTAGTAGCCTTTTTGCTTTTTTATTATATTTAGTAAGCTTGATTTTTTTGTAATAAATATTATACAGTAAAAAATATTAATTAAAAAATTAATTAAGCCTTCCCAACCGGTTACAATTTGACAGTTGTACATTACTTTGGCAAATTTTTTATAATTTACATAGGTGTGTGAGAGATTGTAGGAGTTTTTTTTCGTCCATAGTAAATGGTTAGTATAATGTTAAATTGCAATTTTAATAAAATTGGTTGAAAATTTTGAAAAAATATTACTCTCTGTTTTATAAAAAGAATTTCATTTTAATTTTTAAAACTAAGTTTGAAAATAAAATATTTAACATTGATGTGACTAAATTAAGTATTAAAAATTATTATTTTTTTATTAGAAGTTCTTTCAAAATAATTTACATTAATAATTTCTATATTAATTAAAATGAAAAAAATTATTGATACTTTTATTATAGTTTTTAATTAAATTTTTTATATTTTTCAAAAAAATAAAATAATACCAAAAAATATGAATTCAATTTAAAATAATATCTCAAAATATTATGTATCCAATCTTTCCTTTGTGTAATAGTATAAATATTACTATTACTATTTTTACTTTAATGCTAAAAATCTGTTTTACATAAAACCACACGACTGTTATTATTATTTATTATTTTATTATTAATTCTTTTTTTTTTTGCTTGCCTGTATTGGCTCTGCAAGATTATTTTATTCACAAAGCTCTACTTAGTTGTAGTCAATATGGACCAAAATTATTAGACTAATAAGGATCAAAACTATTTAAATTAGTAATAACTCATATTTGTAATTAATAATATAAGTCTAAAATTGAACCAATCTATAACATAAAAACTAGTTAACCAACCCAAAAATTCCATGTAGTAATTTTGGTCAACTATATGATTCTCAACCTAAATTATCAGTCTCACTATACCTATTAATTTGCTTCAACAAGGACCAGTTTCCTTGACTGTAAACTAGTGCCCTTTTTAGCCTCTGATTATATGATCAATATTTACTACTTTAATATACCGATTCCTAAAGTCAGAACTATGAGACGTAAAACAGATTGTGGAAGGAGTGATCTATTGTAACAATTCCAAAGAATTTTATTGACTGGTTGATTTCGATTTTAAAATAAATAAATAAATAAAATGTCAACTCTCACTAATGTTAGAAAAAGAAGACCAACTAATTAAGTAATGCAGAAAATTTAGCTACAACAATCAAAAGAAAAAGATGATGATGATAAATTTAGACTTGCATAACTCACAATATGCTACAAATAATAAATATGGTATATATTTTCTCTTCCACGCCGCTGTATTAGTATAACATTTACGACTAAAACATTAGGTCATTAAATAGAGTACAACTACAGTAAGCAGTCGTCGTTGCTACAAACATTTAAAACAAGGGTGGATTGTTAAATACATAAAAGCTGCAAATAACTCGTCTCAGATTTAAAGCTCTACTACAGTGCCTGATGTTAGACGGTAATTTTCCAAGCAATCAGTGTTTGAACAAAGGTAAGATTAGGACAGATGCATATTCACCTGAAAGTACAGATCACTTCATCTGTACCATTAAAAATTCAAAAGGTCCACCTCCCATCAACAAGGTAAGTCGATTACTTTTCGTGCTGGGAGTTGACCAAACTTGATGACTACTAAAGTGCACATCTTTGGATAAACGGGCAAAAATACCATAGTAGTACGCCTTGTCCACCATTCTTACCCGCAAGAACAGAGAGCTGCATCCAAACCAATAAAAATCCAATCTACACAAGTAGAGCCATAGCAGATGTATGGGGCATAATTTACAACTTAAGCCATATTATGCAGTTGGCTTGGAGACTCTTTTGATCTATGCTTTCGCTTTTTACTCCTGAATCAATAAAAACGCACTAAAGTGAGTGATTGAGAAAGAGTGTGAGAGTGTGTGAGAGAGAGAGTGAGAGAGTGAGGGGGGGAGAGGGAGAGAGAGAGTGTGTTAAGTTCGTAGAGATAGTACTTGTCATGTGAGCCTGGATCCCGACAAGATTTGAGCTTCCGATCAATGTGCTTCATATCTGCCGCCGTAGGGGTCACAAGTTTACTTACCTATACAGAGCCAACAAGAAGTACGAATAGGTCAACCAAGTAAATATGGATTCCGTGCTACTACAGCATGCAATATCACATTCAGCAAGACTAGAGAACAAAGAACGAGTAGTGATAGTTCTATTTTGAACCAAGATATAAATGATGTATGATATATAGTACCACAGAATCTATGTTGCTAAGAGAAACAGTGAGCTCTGAAATGGTGTGTGTTGGATACTGGCGAGACAGAATGCTCCTGAGATATCTGAACAGAAGTTCAATTGGAAGAAAGCAAAACCATTATTTTAGACAAACCAAAGTATTCAGCTGCAAGAGACTGTATTAATGGATCTTTCAGAAGCAAATTACACCTTTCGAAGTCAAGAAGTCCATGCATCTGGTTTGATCTGCGCAAAGCTGCCAATGCCAACTTCCCCAAATTAATAAATAAACACTGTTAGAGCACTTCACAAACCTAAAGCCCAGAAGGACAAGTCTTTCACTAACTTCAAGAATGTAATGTCTCATAAATTTAAGCATCACTATCAACAAACCAAGCCATCAACACATTAGGATGAACTCTCTCTGAGGTATTCAAATGCTTTCTTTCAAAATTATTGTCAAAACAACAAAATCTCATATAAAACATTCCTTTTATCACGAAAAGCACAGACGTGTCTGGTGGGTTTAAGACAGAAAAACGCCTCAAGGCAGAAACAGAAACCAGCTTATATAGAAAGCTTATATGGGTAAAAAATTATATTAAAATTTATACATAAAATAAAATTATTTCAATTTACATAATGAGTTGGAGGAAGTCTTTTGCCACCTAGGCAGTGTCATCTAAAAGGGTCAAGGGATCAATGAGAAGGATCACGCGATAAATTTGACTCATTTGTTAATCTATAATGTCAATGAAAGTGAACACACAGCTGATAACATTCCCAAAAGTCTACATGAAAATGAAAATTTGTTAAATCAAGCTCAAAATCGGGGACCAAGTAAATTTTAAATTAGGATCCATTATTCTAAATTGATAAATAAAATTTTAATAGAAATGACGGATATATTACTATGCTTTAGGAGGTCGACAGGGATCGATCATGAGACGTCGTCGTCGTGAATGATTCGCTATTTAGTTATTTATTTATCAGTATCTATTTATTTATTTAGTTCGTGAACTAGTTATTTATTCGTTTATTTCAGTATTGGGTTATTTATTTAGAGACTCAAGTAAGATTATTATAGTTTCTTTTTATTATAAATATGTAAATCGTGACAGATTATTGGACACACTTTGATATTGAAATTATTAGTTGCAATCAATACTTTTCCTCCTTACTGCGGTTGAGAAACCCTAGTTCTTTTAATTTTTCTTGTTGATTTACCACTTCCAATTAATTATTTGTTCTATCAATTTTCGTCCTACATAATATTGGCATTAGAGCTTGGTTTATCCATCAATTTCTTAATTTTTGGGATATCATGGGTTTTCAAAAAAAAAAATTATTGTTCATCGGAGCACTGTTCATCGCTGCAATTGTTGTTCATTGCCAGATTTACTATTCATCGCGATTCGTTGTTCAAGGAAAAAAAAACCATGTTGTTGCTTGGTTGTTCCACTGCCGTAGTTATTGTTCAAAAAAAAAGTAAAAAAAAAATGTTGTTGCTGCGTTGTTTTGGAAATAGGGAGGTAATCCTAACTTTCCTAATTTAAATTAAAAAACTTTGCTACCTTTTAGTTTCCCAAACTTCCGCTCTCCATTCAAATATTGCCCCACAATTTATTAATTTACATTTTTTTCACCCTTGTTTCTTGCATAAAGAGCCCTAAACTTTTAACCTTAACACTTTTCACTCCAGTCTCGTACTTTCTAATCAGTTAGGTCCATTTAAAAATAATATAAAAAAAAGTAAATAGTTCATTTTGAATATTTAGATTTTCAATATTTAATCACTTACTTGCATTCCCTTCGTTCATCAGTTCTAAAATTTTTGAAAGCTTGTTTTGGATTTGTTCTTTTAAAATTGCATATTATTCCATCTAGTTGCATATTATTTGGTTATTATGAACAACTTTTGAGATTGAGATTGTGATTGCATAGGCTTAGACTTGTAATTTTAATTTACTTCAACTAATTTTTTGTATTGTCTTATCTTTGCTCTTGCATTTGCATCATTACTATTCGTACTATTTTCAATTTTAACATTAATATATATATATATAAAAAAAAAAAAAACTATACAGATCCAAAAGAATTCATGAATCTCAAATTTGGGGTTCCTCTACTTACAAAAGAATACTTGTTTATTAGACCATACAAGATTGAATAGGTTAAAAATGAGGACATTTGAAAGAAAGATTATGATAGTACCCAATTGAAAAAAGATAATAGAAATTTGTGATAAAATGTAAAATTTCAAGAAATGAAAAAAAAAATTATATACTTATATAATCTCAAAATTTAGGAAATACATACTAATTAATTATTATACTAATTTCGTAGATAATATAGTTATATAAACTAAAATAGTTTTACAACTTTATCTTAAATTATAAATAAAAAAATAAAACTACAGAAAAATCCAAAAGAATCCATGAATGTGAAATTTGGGAATTCGCCGACCTACAAAAGAATCCTTACTTATTAGACCATACAAAATTGAATAGGATAAAATATGACACTATTCAAAAGACGGTTATGGTAGCACCCGACTGAAAAAAAAAGATCAGGGAAATTCAATAGAAAAGGTTTGGATATATCTAACATTGACCTATAGATGCACTACTGAGAAAAGGCTTCTTGTATCAAGAATAAGATATTAAAAGTAGGTAGGCCAAAAATTAGTTGAGGGAAGTAGTAAAAGCACTTCGAGGAGCGGAATATAAACAAGTGGAGTGCAATCCGCATCTCAAAGGCCGAATAGGGTTTCCGCCTTTTCTCCTTTCTCCCTTTTTCATTGTTTTGTTTTCTATTTGTCTAATTTCGCTTCCAACTGTTCGTTATTTATTGATTATTTATTTTCCTTTGTTCTCATTTTTAGCTTGTATATGTGAGTAGGTATGTTGTGTGTTTTATTATCTATTTATATACCTAATGTTGTGTGTTTTTTTATCTATTTATATTGCTATTCTTATTCTTATTATTATAGTTTATGTTTCCTTTTTATTTTTGTTAGATTTATCTTCTTATTTTTCTCTTCTTTACCTTTCTATTTTTACTCTTAAGTATGTAATTCATTTTCAGCCTATCCCCAACTTTTTGAGATAAAAGGTTTTGTTGAGTTGAGTATAGAATAAGGTTTAAACTCAGGGGAAGGTGTGCAGTGTAGGTACATGTTAAATCTTGTGGTTTTCTTCTCTCTTTATTTTATAATTTGAACTAGGTTGACCAGATCCAAGATGGAAGGAATTAGTCTACACATTTGTGTTGCAAATAAAGAGTGGAAATTGAAGGTGTGGATCTCGAGCTTCATGATTATGTGGTGAACAAGAGACTTGTGCTTATGGCGGGTCACTAGTTCAGTCGCTAGATAGTGAAGATAAAGAAAAGACGATGAAGACCACATTGATAATAACAGTGACAACATGAAGTTTAAGTACTTGAGGATTTGAGATGATAGAGGAATTATAAGGAAAACTCCATGAATCTTATGAAAAGAAGTTATATTTTTTATAGGAGTTTTATGTAAACGAGTCCTATAGGAAACAAGTCTTTTCGAAAAGAAGTCCTATAAGGAAAGAGTTTTATTTGGGGGGGGGGGGATAATTGGAATTTTATTAGCATACGCAAGATTACCGCATCAACTAGTGACAGAAAAGATGTTGGTACTAGTACCTACAAATAGAACTGAAGTTTTAGATGTTGATAAGAACCACCAAAAAATGTGTAGCACCCTAGAGAGGTGGGAGAGGGTGTAACTGTTTTTTGTGTTTGTAGGAGAGGGAAGGTTTTTGTAATCTTTATTTCCGTTTAAAAAATTGTATGGTTGAGATTATTTAAAGTAGATTTAGGAGGAATAGCAAAAGAATATTAAAATCTCCAAAGCTATATTGTAAATGAACAAAGAATAGTCAGTCAAGAACGCCCCTCTGTTATCAGGAATTGACACACCCACAATGATGCATTTCTTGCTGAAAAGATTTAGCAGTTAAAACAGAGCAGCTGGTCAATAATGGCATGAAAGAGTTCTTTTTTATTCTTTTGATGATGGTGGAATCTGAAGGCACCACCAACCACCCTACGGCTTTGCATTTGGGCCAAACCACTAGGTGCATAAAGCCCGGATAAGCCCATAGGAAACTACGTTTGGGTGGCCCCAAAGGAGATCACTACCTTAGTGGAGCAAAAACATGAAAGATTTTACAGCTAAATGCAAAGATGAAACCCCAACAATTCCCAAGAAATTGGTTCAAAAATGCTGAGACTTTTACATAAAATTAATATATTTTTCTTATTTTTAATGCGAATAGGTAGTTGCTCAAAAGTCAAAAGATTTAGTATTTCCTTCGAACCCCTATATACCCGTAGTAAATAGCATATTTTAGTTGATGTACATACATGGGTTAAAAGGTAAATGACATCAAGAAAATACAATTTGCACCCAGGAATTTTTAGATTAATAATGATTGAAATTATGATTTGTGTCTCGTTATCAGAGTAGTGACTTAAGAAACTAAATCGATACGCCATTATTTCGGCAACGCGGTAGCTTCTTTGAACCATGGTCGTAGTCTCCATCTATCCCACTAAAAAAAGGGGGAAAAAGAGAGATAACGAAAAAAAATTCAGGTTTGATATTTGAGACAGGTTTGGCATCCCCAGACTGTCTTAGGGCTAAAATCAAGCGGCTTAAGCATCAAATATCTTTTACGTGCGAGCATCTTTGAAGGGTTTATCCATATAGCTTATAGAGTATTGGAAATTGTGGTATGATTTTAGAATCATTACCGGTTCGTATCCGCATCCTATTCTCATTCAATATTTTGTTCAAGACCACTAACATCTTGAAGTTGACAAGACTGGAGAATGCCAACATCGAGTATGTTCAAGTTGAAGATCCAAAGATGGCTAATCTTGCAGAAACATATTTTGAGGATGTTGAGCTGATTGGAGGCTCACAAGTTGTTTGTAATGAATACATTCAAAGCTTATTTAAGTAGATGAAAAGGTCAAACACAAACGGGAAGAAAAAGTGGATATCAAACATGTTGATTTTCTCTTTTTGGATGAAAAATTAGTGTCCCAAAACTATTTAAAATTTCTAAATTATATCGCTTCTATTCCCAAAAATTGTGACCATGACACTGGAGCATCAAATGTGCATCTTCGAATACGGCTTATTATTCTTCAATATTTAAAAACTTGAGAAAGAGGCAGGAAGAATGATGGGGAACAGAAAAGAAGATCAAGAAATTTATTAATGTTGAATTGGTATTTAGAGATGAATACTTGATTATCAATCTAATTTATTACTTATGTAGTAGAATATTATAGAAGTTTTAATTATATTAGTAAACTTTAGGATGCTATTTCTTTACTAAATTTGGGTTTTTAATTATTGTAGTAAAATTTAATTAGTAGACTAGTTTTAACTGTATAGTAGATTTTAATTAGGATATTATTCCCTTTTCATATTAGGATTCTTTAGTTGGTTGCTAAGTCGTAGAATTTGTATTCCTATATAAAGAGTTGCAATCTTTACTATTTTCAAATATATTATTCAAATTATTGAATATATTGATTTGAGATTAATTTTCAAATTATTGAATATATTGATTTGAGATTAAAACTGTGTGCTTGTGTATTTGTTTCTCTACCAATTCTCTACAACGATATACTCTCATTCCTTCTTCTACCTTGTCCTACATCAAAGACCTAGGTGGAGACGGTTGATGACTCGAGCGTAGACTACCCATCTAAGTGTGTACATCAAACATTGTGCATCGCATTCCTTTTGCTGCACAAATTGAAATGCAATCTCAGTTTCATCACCGTCATTTGGAATCTTTCATAGGGTAATGTGATTAACAAACCATCATAATTTTCTTGTATAACAAATTGAAGGGAATGTCCCCACGTTGAAAACTTCCTATCTTTAATTCAAAGCCTGCAACATTCAAACTCTCCAACACTGGTGCAATTATGCTAAGGTTGTGCGCCATGGACACCGTCAAAGCTTTCTATCCTTTTCTCACAAAGGCCCCCCCACTGGGTATTCTCCATAGCAGTTCTTTGTCACTAAAAACCATGGCGGCCTCCTGACCTCTTCAATCTGGAAATAATAGATACCCCATCCATAGTTGTCACCCCTATTTGCCTTTTGAGGCAAAGTGAACTCTTCAAATTGTTGATAGTGGTGGAGAATAATTTCGAAGTAGTTTTCCATACTATACTACTACAGCGGAGGCATGGCTTAAATGCAAGATTTGATTTGTACGGAAATTTAGAAGGGATTAGAACATTGTGCCCCCAACATTTTTTCTGTTCTCTCAATTTCTTTTCTTTTTCCACATATTGCAAAGTCAAATCTGGGTTGGCTAGCTAGGGTTTCTGGTGATGAGACTTGCAATGAAAAAGTGGATCTAGGGTTATTTACTGTTGATGGTGGCATTTATATCATATGATTGGGAGTTGCAACGGTCAAGTTGGTGTGGCAACTCCGACAATGGGTTGAGATGTTAAAGGTGATGCGTTGACTTATGATTTTCTAATTGTGGGGGTTTGTTTCTAGCAATCTGATCAGAATGGCATTGGAGGGTGGAGTACTGGAAGGAGAGACGGTGGTTTGTGGTGGTTATAACCACTGAACTGAGTTGGGTGAGGCGGATGAAATGAAAGAAGCTACGCTGGAACAACAAGAAGAAAGAAGTACTTTTGTCTTTTTCGCCTGTTAACTTATTCTTGTTAGTATTATTATATGCTTGGAACTTTTTTTAGGTTAAGAAAATACAGATGTTTATATGCTTTTTGTAAGTTTCAATTGTTTTTCTATTTTACTCCTCATTTAACGTCTTCATCACCCCAACAAATGGAAAATTAGACAGTATGCAAATTGTTTTCACCGTCATAGTCTAGGGGTGCATTTAATCAGTGGATAAAAACTCTAGGGTGCAAATCGTTCTTTAGACATGAAATTTTCAAGTATTCTAGATCTATTTAAAAAATAACCAAAAGAACACGAGCCATGGACGTAACTGGTATACAATTTGAAAGCAATGCATAAGCAAATATATGAAATGAAAAACACAGAGTTCCAAGGTATATGAAGAAACCAAAACATTCTCTATTGAGAAGAAAGCACCAATACTTGCCCAGGAGAGAATAGAAGTGGAGCCTCTGTAAGCATCGTTTTATCTGCTTCAATCTTGGCAGTTTCCAGTAAATCCTATAGTGTGAACACACATCAAGTTAATATATTGAGAAACTACTTTGAGATAAATGATAAAGATTATATTAGAGAAGGCTGAGCGATTAATTGGTCCGAGAAAAAGAGTGATTAGCTCGATCGAATAAAACCACCAACTGTCCATACAAAGTGATTAGGAAAATCGTACAACAGAACAACATTTATGCATGGAAAATTCAATAATCTTTACTTCTTTGGCACCAGCAGACGACCTAGCTGAAAAAATCAACTAAAGCAAGGAACATATAATGGATGGTACCCTACTCGGAAAAAATTGAAATGTATCTATATATTGTTGGGAAGCAAGACCAAGATTACTTAACACAGAAACAATATCATGGCACAATTATATCCACTCAACAGTATAACAGAAAAGTTAAAATAAAAGCAACACTCAGTACTGGTAAATGACTCATCCATACTACTTTTACACTATTATTTTCTAATGATGTCAAACATACTAGTTTTTGCACAGGATAAACCACCAGATTCATTTTCTAATGATAAGTTCAAACCTAAAATCCGCTGGACATCGTTTTGCAAAGGATAAACCACTTGGTTCATGCATACCCAACAAAACCTAGGCCCACACACTTTCAGATAAGTCCATTTTTTTTTAATAACTATGTGTGGATATATTTATTTTTCTAATGGAGATCATTGCCAAATCACAACAAGAAGTGAACAATATCGAGTCAAAATAGATTTTTATTATAGTTGTAATTTTTGAAATCCATTTGAATATTTAGTTTAATTCAATATAATTCTTAAATTTATGTTTAGTTTCTTAAGTTTTAATATTGAATTAAATTGAAAATAAAACTAACACTCAAAATATGTTTGAACTTTGACAATTGCATGTTTATGTTCTTACCACAATATGGATATATGTTTGAACTGAAAGGCTTTTACACTATAGATTTTTTGCTTTTAAAAAGATATAAAATATTAAAATTGTTTTCCCGCCGCCCTGTGTGAGTTTTACTAGAACATTGACATAAGGATTTTGCATTATATCCATGTTTATTAGTAACAAATATGAGTTTTACAAGTAAGATATATAAGTTTTACTAGTGAATTATATGCAATATCTAGAGTTTAAACACTATAAATAATAGGGGGGAAAGAGTGCAAAACCATTCTACCACATTGTAGAGGACATTGCAAACAGCTACCTTTAAGGTTTGAAGCTGTTCCTCATTTGCGTGCATATAATCCTAAAAGGTCAACAGTAATCATAACCATTAGAAACAATGGTTGTGTGAAACTGACTCAAAGTTTGTGTAGTACACAGAAAACAAATCATATGCAATGAACTGATCTGCAAACTAACCTCCATGTCGTTGATAAAACCTTCAAGAGAACGGTAAGGTGCATAAACAATAAGATCAAACCCTAAACTCTGCAATATAAAGATGTGTTCATAACAATATTAAAGCAAAGTCAATATAGAAAGAACAATAGTGAGCATCAAATACGTGCCTGAAGAACAATCATCTCATTATTGAGAATCATTTGATGATCTTGTTCAATCCCCTTACCAAGCTCTTCTGCTGATACATGATTTTCTTCTGCCTTGCAGGCTGTATATATGCAAGTTAACCTGTGTAATTAAAATTCAATCAGTTTTTTTAGCAGACTAAGGATGAGAATAAAGGAATCCTTGTTTAAACAAAAAGCTAAATAAATATGATGCTACATGGATCTGTCTTTCATGAGCTAAGAATAAAAACTCAGAAACCCAATGGGTGTCACACCCACATACTGGATCACCAACAGGTAAGTATTGTAGATGCAGTTTTGACAACTTAAACAGGTACAAAGAAAAAATCACATTTATAGTTGTATTCTTTGTAGATTTATTGTACCACAACGAATAAAGAAATGAATTTGGACAATGAGCCATGTCACAAATAACACAATTACAGTCATAATTTGCATAACAGATCAAATTCAATCTTACATAATATGTTTTGGATGATGTTCCATCACCGACCATTGAAGATAAAACCTTTTGAAGTATATAAGAGCTGTTGCCTGAAAAGCATGGACCAATTTCAGAAGACAATTTCAAATAATGACAATTTTTTTTACCTCGTTAAACCAAGGAAGTAAAACCCCTTACCTGAATTTTTCGAGGGAATTTAAAGGCGTCACAGACATCTTGAATTTTGAACTCATAAAATGCCCGAATAAGTTGTTCTTCTTCAATCGTAAGTGGTTTTGCATGAGAATGTTTTTCAGCTAAATATTACCAACAAATAATAAGGTCATAGAAATGGCATGTCGTATTGAGGTTAACTAAGACCGACAAGTTAAGAATTTTCAAAAAAGATTGACATAGTTCCTACCATACATACGAAATTCGTCAAGATTAAGTTTAAAATTACCTTTGGCTTCATTTTGGGGTTCAGGGTATGATAAGGACCCATCAATGTCTACTTCCACTCGCGTTGCTCCAAACTTCAAAAAAACACTATATATTATCATATTCATTTCTTTGATGATTATGATAATAACATTATTACAACTGAACTTGAAAGCCTTTTACACAATTATTAAAACCAGAACAATATAATGTTAGAGAATAACAACGTAGCGAAAAACAACGGCAAAGAGAGTCACGGTTGGCTGCGGTCAGTTTCACTATCCTTAGAATTTTTGTACACTTCATAATTGCCAGATCTCCTTCTTATATAACACAATATAAGAAACCCTAATTCAACTCGAAACTTGAAAGTACAAAACTACTGGTTCTCCGCTCTAAGAACATGACCCATTACCTTTTTGGGTAGTTTTACAATCACCTTTGAGTTAAAGTTTGAATCAAACTTCACCAATAACAAATACTTATATGGAGATCGACTAAATATACCAACTCAAATAATCTAATATGTACAAGAACAGGACTAAAGTCATAAGGATTTTTCCTACTCTAGATGATATGGCCCTTTATTCAAAGCCTAAGCAAGCTTGAAATATTTATGTTATTATTCGGGCTTTATGCATGTTAGGGCTTTTGTGGTTATACCCCAATTATTGTTTTCTAGTATTTTCTTTTTGTGATAAGTTGTGATCCATGATATCATAGATTTCCTTTATTACATCCTAGATTTAAGAATCTCCTTGATTGGAGATAGAGCATGATTACAGCCAGGATTCTAGGGATTGAATTAAGGAGAAACTTCAGGAATCATTATGATTGATTGAGGTATAGACTTTAGGAATCATTGTGTTAATTGTCAATTCCTTATTCTCTATATCTATCTAATAAAATACAAATGATTTTGAATTTCCCGCTCACTCAATAAATCATCTAGGCCGTCCAAAGTTTGGGATAAATCTCACATTCCATCAAACTATCACCGCTCAATTCACATTGTATAGTCTCTCAAACTATCAATCAATTCCATTCTCTCTAAACTTCATGGTATCAGAGCCAACAGTCATGATTGATTGAAATCACCACCACCGCTTAGAATAACATCACCACCACTACTTTTGCCTCTCCTTCTATATCACACGACCACCACAGAAACACTATCGGACCAGCAGATCTTCACCATTACAATCAGTTTTTTCCGCACAACATTGAGTCTGATTCTTCTCTCTTTTGTTTTATGAATCTGGTTGTCATTCACAAAGATCATAAATCGGACATATTGATTGTCTTTAACCAGATTCTTCAGTTGTCTTGCCCCCCACCCCACCCCCCGGAGCGTGCCACAGCTCATAGACGTGTGGACAAACAATCCTTTGTCAGTTTACTAATCTTAAAATAACCAAATGATAGGAAACATTAACATAAATTTGCTATTCTTGGCATTTCTGAATTTCTACAACCGTTCACTTGGTTAAAAAAAAAGAATTAAGTTAACTTTGTATGTACAAGTGTATTTTGCACAATTCCGCAAGTCCGTAAAACAGACATATACACATGTTTGAATTTTTTATTGTGAAAATTGGATGTCCATTACGCTATAATAGTTTAGTTTTGTGACTGGGAATTGCTCAAAAAAGATACAGTAGATGACCGGAATTGCAAAAACTCATTAAGATACATTCTAAGTAAGAGCTTTTTTCCTTTTTTTTCTTTTAATTTTTCTCTTCCTCCAAAACATGCAGTTATACATGTTATCAAGGAAAGTGAGATACCCTGAACCATTCATAAATACGGTAATGAACCAAGATTTTCATTGTACCTTCTCCAACATTTGCTTTGCTCTCTGATTAGCAGCCTTGTATTTCTCCTTCTAAACAAACATACAAACCCAATGAAGCAACAATTAGTATGATGACAACCCGGAAAATATTATCACCGATAATATGTTATACATCATTCCTTTGGGATGAGATAATTTAAACAAAAGCTTTCAACACTTATTTTTCACCATTCAACAACAAAAATACAAAGAGAAAAAGAAAAACTACTATCTGGGTTAGAATTGAATAGGGTGTTACACTTTCAACCTAAAAGGTATATATAAAAATAACATCAAGACTTTAAGATTCTACAGGTTTCATCCATTTTTCAGCTACCCAATAGTTAATCCACTGCCAAACGATATAACAATTACAAAAATAAAACAGGATAAAAAATATATTGTACAAGGAGAGATGGATCACATTACCAGGTCTTGGGGAGAGAAAATCCATTTGGCTCTGTGAGTAGAAGTTAGAAAATCAGCCATTACTGGAACAGCTCACTCAAAAACTGCTTTGATTGAAAAAAAAAATTGCTCAATTGTTTAACTGAATGAAAGTTGAAGAAAGGAATTAAAGGCGGGTTGGACCGACTTAGGGCCCTTTTGGCTAGGAGTGAGCATTCGGTTATTATCCGAACCGAATACACATTTTGGTTATAACCGAAAACCGAATTTATACTGTTTTGAATATCCGAACTACATGATAACCGAATAACCGAACTAATTATTCGGTTATTCGGTTAATAACCGAATTTAATAATTTATCTTCTTAACTTAACAGTACACATCATGAATGATCCAACAGCAATAAAAAACAACAGTCCTAATCAACAGAAATCAACAAGACATTGCCATCTGGGGTTGTCATCACTTTTACTCTTTGAATTACTAACTCAAGCTCAGAAAGTACTTTTGTAACATCTACAGAAAATAACAACCATGTTAGAACAACTAACGGTGTCCCGTGCCTCCGGCACTGTATGGACGGTGAGATTTATCTGCTTGTCCTTCATGTTTGCCAACATTTTACTTAAATCAGCAGTGCAATGGTTCCCGTCCACCTCCATTGTACCTGTTAAAGTTTTCTCAGCAGACCGGAAAGGTTTATTACATGGTAACTACAAACATCTTTATCCTCGTTCTCTATTTGTGTAGTATATACTCTCTCTGTTCCACAACAAAAAAAATCTCATTCGAGCTCAATTTGTGAAATCCTAACCTTCAATTTTCGTATACATTTGTTGGAGTGTAGTTAAAGCAGTTATAATTGTTGTAAACTATTTAAAAAATACTAAAAATTGTTTTCAAAACTTACATGAACCACACCAATTTCAAATTTTACAATTTCACAAATTGGTATATACCAAAATCACTAATTACTTCTCAAAGAAGAAATAAGAAGAATACTGCAACAAACAATTCATTGAAAAATAAAACAATAAAGATTTAGTAAACGAAGAAATCAAATCTGAGACTTGAATTGAGGTGACTTCGTGAGGAGAGAGAGCTGACCTCCTCGGGTAATATAGAGTCCAAATTCGAGTACAATTCGAGAAAGGTCACATCCGAGTCCGGCCTTATCGGGGCAATTCACCGTCACGACGAAGAAGAAAAGAGACGAAGAAGTTGCAGCAAAAGAAGAGAAGACAAGAAGAAATTAAGAAAAGGAGGAGGACTCACCAGAGAAAAGAGATTCAGAGAAGAAGCAGGGTTCCGACTTCCGATTCCGAATTCGAGTCTTCTAGATCTGGATTATGGATAAAAGTATTTTGATATTTAAAAAGTCATACATTTTAAAAAAAATTATCAAATAGTACACTAGTTATTAATTAGATTTTTTTTTTATTGGGTCAAATTAGTTATTTATTTTATATGGACTAATAAATATTAATATGTGATGGATAAATAATTTGATAAAATTTGGGCCATAAAAATAATTAAATTTATTATAATAAGAGAATTAACAAGATATATTAATAAGTAAACAAATAACTGTACCTAATCCGAATTGGTGAGGAAAAATAATGCTCTAAAGCTTCCAATAGAAAGAGGAAGAGATTTATTCAACAAAAATGAGATAAAATCATTTAAACTCTCATATCATCGAGAAAGATTATGTATATATAATATATGAAAATAGAAAATATATGATGTGTATATATTTTTTTTTAGTTTTCTGCCATTTTAAATGAAGGAAATTACTGTTAATTTTTAGACATCCTCCATATTCGTTTTCAAGTGTCTTTGGTGTATCATAGTGAAATAATGTAACATGTGGTTCTATTATCGCATGACAAATATATATATGTATTCCTGCATGACAAATATATATATGTATTTCATTTTATCATATTATTTTGTGAAAAAGCAGAGTTTGATATTCCTACTAAAAAGCGTCAGACGATATGCATAAAAGTATATATATATTTCAATGAAAAGTGACCTTAATTTTTGTATTGTGTATGTAGTTTCTAAAATTTTATTGGTATCCGAGTATCCAAATGTATTATGAAATGAGTAGAATAATGTGAACGCTTTCAACATATATAAAATCTCATGCCACAATAATATAATGAGATTTACTCTTGTTCATGAAAAAAGAGGGAACTGTTGTACACATGGGCTAATTAACAATTAATATAAATTGCAAGATATATTAGAAGTATATAAAAGTCTATCACAGTCTTGATAAAAAGTTTATAAAAGTCTGTTACTTATTTTATGGAGTCTATAAAAGTCATTTTAAAAAAAAATTTAAAGTCTGTGAAAGTCATTAAAATCCCACAAATTCTACAAAAGTCTGTCACTTAAAAAAAATCTTTAAAAATCATAATTGAATACACCCCCCTTAGTATTACTGTGTTAATCATATTATTATTTATTTATTTTAAGTGATTTGTGCAAATGTGCAAACAATGCATTGCTTTGTTCGGCCCAAAAATGAAGCCCGTATAAACTAAAATAACCGAATTATCAAAAAAATTATGTATATAATTTTAAGTGATTTATTATTTATTTTCATTTTTGTATATTGTGGGCCCAAGTGCAAATTAGGGTTCACTTGACCTAATTGAATTAAATGCACAAATTAAGGTTCGCATTATGATTAAATGAAAAGACGGAAGAGTTGGAAATAAATGTGTTGGACTTTTAGAAGCCTCCACGTGTCCCGAGGCGAAAGACTCGGAGCGCTACTTCGTTTGGGAATTGATTGAGGATTGGATTGGTGGCTAGAGAAGGCCGAGGCAATATGGGCATTACTCGAAGGACTAAAGGGTATTTCTCGATTTCCACAAAGGCATGTGCCTTGCAAGACATGACTACTTTCGAAAACCCTATAAATACCCCTTCCATTCCATTTGGAAGGGACTTCTCCTGAGACCAAGACTTGGACTCTTGGAAGATCAAAGGGACCTTTTGGTGACTTAAAGGCTTGGAGATTCCACCTAAAAGCACCAAAGGGTTTGGACATTCTCTCAACTCAAGGACTCGAAGGCTCTTGGAATCCTCATTACTCTAACACGGTTCCGGATTCTAGGGTTCTACGCACGCGTCGTTGGAGTAATCACCCACCGTCGTTCTCCCCTCTTCAATCAATCAATCAATTCCGTACTTTTCGTGGATTTCTCTCTCCCTCGCCAACACGAAAACCCTAACCCTAAAGAAGGTACGATTTCCTTGCCCACATTTATTTAAGCGACTCTGCTTTGGGGAGGTGTAGAATTCGTGAAGGGTATGCCCACAACTCGAAGTGGGAGAACTACGGAAGAGCTGCTTCACCAACAAACAAAGATTACCTCACCGGATCCAATTCCAAGGCAAGCCACTCAAGCTTTCCAAGGCGCAAACCGGATTTTGACCATCCACTTATCAAGACGCTTGAAGGAAGTTCGACGTCACCACATATGGCCAATCAACAACAAACCAACGCAAAGAAGGCAAGGCGAGGAGGCGGTGGAGACCCACGAATGATGTGCAACTGGAGATGCTCAAAGCATTGAAGGAAGCACGAGAAGGGCAAGGAATGATGATGGCCATGATCTTGGAAAATGCAAAGGAAGCAAGAGGAGATGGGAATTTCCGCCATCAATTGATGCAGATTCCTACTTTCAAGGCCATGTTCCCAGGAAGTTTGCATGGGGAACAAGCAGGTATGGAAGACAACAATAATGGTAGCAACAACAAAGAGAACCACATTGTACCTCCATTAACGGAAAATCAATTGGTTCCAATAATCAACTTGGAAGCCCAGAATAGTGGTGACGTGCCACAACCTAGGATGGAAGCAAGCCAACCTCAGGCAAACATCATCTCAGCTACTATTCCATCATTTTCACAGGTGCAAATGCCAACCATTCCAAGCAATGTCCAGCGAATGAGCCACCAACTTCCACCAGTGCCAGCTGTTCATGATGCAAGTGTCCATCAACCAATTTCTCTACCATACACACCGCCGATGCAAAGTCGTGATATCACAACACCCCGGAGAGTTCACGCTTCTGAGCCCGTGATGTGACGAAGGATGATATGATTAGCGTGATCAATCAACTTCGCAGACAGACATCTCGACCCTCCTGAGTTGGACTTTACTCCTCCTTACCCTCGCATACATTCGGAGGCAACCTTACCCAATAGGGTATATTGAGCACCCCCGAATTTCCAAAATACAACGGGGAAAAAGGAAATGCTAGGGAACATATTGCCGTGTTCAGAGAGTCAATGTCTCCGTGGCTCGAATATACGAAGTGAAACAACCACAACTTGTTGATCTGAATTCAACAAGACTTTGACGACAAAGGCCTTTAGTTGGTACTACAATTTGGAGAAGGGGTCACCCATGATTGGGATGACTTAAAATTACAATTTTTCAAGAAATTTTTCTATGTGCGAAAACAGTAACCATTGTGGAGCTTATGCGGTTCAAGCGAAACCGAATGAGGAGTTGTCGATTATGTTGACAGTTCAGGGGCCCGAACACGAAGTCGCAGAACCGATTGAAGAAAAGAACTTAGTCAAGATTTGCAACAATGGTGCCTTGGATTCTTCGAAGCCCCACCTCATCACCAAGGCTTGTGATTCCTTCGCGACCCTCTCATCCTTTGCACAAGACTTGGGAGGAATCGTGACATTGCCCACCAACCATGCGACGGCTATACATGGAAGGCAAAGAGGCGAAAGAATCGTGGCTTTGGTGACTCTCGACCAAAACCACAAGGGGGCAAGAAGGAGAAACACGAAAAATTTTAACCAAAGCAGAGGAAAGCTCAAGACAAATATGCAAGAAAGCCATCCCCGGAGGCTATCACATGCAAAGCGAGAAAGCATTGGGGTTTGTATAAACAATGGGTTGAACATGGAGTGGTGAAACCACCAAGGCCTAGATTTGATGACGAAAGAAATAAAGAGAAGACCAGGACTTCACGTATTCCACCAATACGCAGGACACTCAACGATGGATTGTTATAGCTGCGGAGGATATTCCACGAAAAGTCGGCAAATGGGGAGATTGAACTTGGAAAAGAAAGTAGTGTTCACGACAAGTCACCGCCAAACCACAAAGGAAGGAAGCGTCAACATTGTTATTCACAATCAGAGGCCGAAGTGGAGATGATGATGGAAGAAAAGGAGGAGTGTGATCTAGACACTGCGGTGACGGCATTGATGAACGGAGCCAAGTTCGTAAATTTTTTTGAATGATAGGATTGGCCAAGAAGCAAGGATTGAGGCAACCAGGCAATTATCAAAATTCACCAAACGCAGGAGACTTGCGTGGCCATAAGCAAAGGATTTATGAAGACGATGGAGGAAGAAGAAAATAAGATATCTTTCTCTAAAGGCGATAGAGATAAGATACCCGATAACAAAGTCAGTTGTATGTGATGGCGAAAGAATCAACGGCATTGAGGTCGGAGGGCATTTATTGACAATGGAGCGTCTCAGAATATTATGCCTACACACCGTGTTCAAACGATTAGGCTGCTTTGAGAAGAAGATTGTGAAGGAACAAATGAACATTACTGGATTCGCCAATCAAAGCACGAGAACCCTAGGACACGTTAAGGTGGACATGCAAGTTGGGAAGATTCGAGGGCCTGTAATGTTCCATGTTGCCGAGGTGGATGCATCATATCATGTCTTGCTGGGAAGGGTTTGGCAAAACGACTACGGGGTGGTACCCTCGGTCTTTCATCAATGCCTTAAAGCTATTTGGAAAGGGAGAGAAGTGAAGGTACCAGCAACTCGGAATCCCTTTGGACGGAGGAGGCACACATCAAAACTAACTTTCTTTGATGATGTCATTTGAAGAGGGAGAGAACCAGATCAAAGACCTGATTCCCTAAGACTAGCAAGCTGGGAGGAAGTGCAGGAAGATAAGTTCGTGCCTGCAGAAAAAGAAAAGAAGAAGACCTCAGAACGTGGAGAATGTTCTAAAAATAAGAAGCCAGTGGAAGAAGGAAGAGAAGAAAAAAGAAAAGGCCAAAGAAATCCTAAAGATGCCGAAAATATAATAAATGTCAAGCGGTTGGCACAAACTGAGGAGGCCGAAGACGAAAATGGGAGAGGGTTGTTAAACCTGACGGAAAAGTGGTGTTTCGATTATGACGATGCAAGGGGAAGAAGAGCCCTTGGAAGTGTGTGAACCAAACGGCTCAGAGGTGTCCCCCACTCCAAAGAATAATGAAGAAGAAGAAGTCTGTCAGACAATGTAGGTAGAACCGAACTCGAGAATGCTTCGAGGATAGGCCAAAACCTCAACAAAATGAATTAGAGGAAGTTAATTTGGCAACAGAGGAAGGAACGCCAAGACCGACTTATGTCAACAAGGAATTGGATGTTAAATGAAGGAGAAGCTCGTCTGATTATTGCGAGAATATAGGGATGTCTTTGCTTGGAATTACGACGAGATGCCCGAATCGACAAGGATCTTGTGGAGCACAATCTAAACATAAGTCCGGAATGAAGCCCGATGAAAGGTGCACCTCGCAACTATGCACCAAGTAGAAACTCAAATAAAGGAAGAAATCAAGAAGTTCTTTGGAAGTAGGGTTCATCAAGCCAATTCAACATCCAATATGGCTATCCAAAGATTGTCTGCAGAAAGAAGTCAAATGGACAACTCTGAATATGTGTGGATTTCAGAGATTTGAACAAGGCATGCCCAAAGGACATGTACCCATTACCCAACATGACACTTTGGTAGATGCAACGGCTAATCATGAGATGATGTCATTCATGGACGGGTTTGTGGGTTACAATCGATAAAGATGTCCGTAGAAGATGCAGAGTTAATGACCTTTCGTTACTTCGTTTGGGAATTTCTACTATGTAGTAATGCCATTCGGGTTGAAGAATCTGAGGCAACTTATCAAAGGGCAATGCACGCCATATTTCATGACATGATTCATGATATAGTGGAGGACTACGTAGATGACATAGTAGTGAAATCCAAGAAGGCGATAACTCATGTGGAAGACCTGAGGAAAGTGTTCGAGCGGTGCCGAAGGTATAAGTTGAGGATGAATCCAAGAAGTGCGCCTTTGGGATGATGGTTTGGAAAATTCTTGGGCTTCTTGGTGCACAATAGAGGCTTAGAGGTGGACCCAAGCAAGGCGAAAAGCAATCATAGAGATGCCCCCACCAAAAACGCAGTAAATAAATTGAAGAGCTTTCTAGGGAAAGTTTCATACGACGAGAAGATTCATGCCAAAGATTAGCCGAGGTCACGTAACCTTTTGGCAAATTGCTAAAAGGAAAGGCACAATGGGATTGGGGCAAAACCAACAACAAGCGTTTGAGAAGGTGAAAAGGATTTTGGCTTCAAAGACAAACAATGGTAGTGCCACAAAGAGGAATACCGTCATAGATTGTACATCACATCTACCAAGAAGTCCATAGGGTGGATTGATCACGCAGGAGGTGGACGGAGAAGAGAAACTCAGATATTACATTAGCCGGATAATCCGAGGACCTAAAACCGTGTATTCACAAGTGGAGAGGCATTGTCTAGCATTGGTATTCATTCGCAGCGAGAAAATGCGGCATTATTTTTTTAGCACACGAAATAAAGCTTAAACAAAAAGCGATCCAATCAGATACCTATTAACTAAGCCAACATTAGTAGGAAGACCTGCCAGATGGATGATGATTCTTTCAGAGTACGACATCAAATGTGTAACACCGAAGGCGATCCGATGTCAAGCTCGCGAACTGGGCCGCTCAATTTCCAAATGGAGAATATGAACCCCTTCCGAGGATCTTCCCGTGAAGAAGTAGAATCAATCGAGTTGAAAAATGAGGACCCAGAATGGTGGAGTTTGGCTTTTGATGGATCATCCGCAGAAGGTAAAGGCGGAGCAGGAGTGGTGTTGACCACTAAAGAAGGAAATGAAGTGGCCTTGTCATACAAATTGGATTTCCTCACACAAACAATGAAGCGTAATATGAGGCGTTCATACTAGGATTGTTGGCGACTCACGAATTGGGAGCCAAATATCTTAAAGTAAAGGGAGATTCAAACCTCATAGTCAACGGATAAGAGGCCAATTTGGAGTGAAGGAACCTATCTTGGCGCCATATCGAATCAGTAGCACAAAAGGTATTGGAGGCTTTCAAGAAGGTGGTGATTGAATATGTGCGAAGAGATGAATAAACAACCCGATGCACTAGCAACAATAGCATCTCGAGTCTATGTCCAAGGTGAGAATTTGGATGTAAAGGTAATGAAGAGAACCCTCCCAACCACGCGTGCTAAATTTGTTCCCCAAAGACATAATAGATGATTGGCGTCGACATCTCCAATCAATTGAAAGACAAAGGAGGAACAATACCTACCGTAAAAGTTACGAAGTACAACATCATCAAAGGTGTCTTGTATCACAAAGAAGCGGATGGTGTGTTGACGATGCTTGGGGAGGCGAAGCGATAGAGTCTTCAACAAAGTGCATGACGAGAACGTGGATTAGCGGACATAAGCTTATATCGTAGGATCGTTGTCGAAGGGTATTATTGGCTGAAATGAAGAAGGAAGCGGATGCCCTACAACGCCAATGTGTTTCATGCCAAGAATACCACAGGGAGGATGAATGCGCCTTCATTGAGAGATATAGTGGATCGGCGAATCCCTTATGTGGAGTTCTTGCAAAGCGGGACTCTTCCAATCGAAAAGAAAGACGCAATTATAATCAAGAGGAAGTCACAACGCTTTCTTCTTCTGAATGGAGAATTGTTTAGAGGGGATTCAATGGCAAGCCCTACGATTATGTCGGAACTAGGTGAAGCCAAAGATTTGGTTTACCAAATGCACAAGGATGAACACCAGGGGGGAGCCAAGTTATACAAACAACTTATCGATCATGGTTACTACTGGCCAAAGATGGAGGGAGATAGTCTAGAATTTGTTAAAAAGTGCCACATTTGTCAAATACATGGAAACTTGATCCATGCTCCCGCCGTGGATTTGCGAACCATGGCAACACCATGGCCCTTTCATACATGGGGAATGGATCTTATAGGTCCTGTTCACCCTAATTCCAAGGGTAACATATGGATTTTAACTGCCACCGAGATGTACACAAAGTGGGTGGAGGCAATACCCTTGAAGAAGGCCACGGGACCAGTGAGGGCCAATTTTATCAAGGAGCACATCATTTGCCGTTTCGGAATCCCGAAGATAATTTTATCGGATAATGGAACTCCTTTCATCAATAGGGATGTCAAAAATCTGATGGAAAGATACAGGGTGAAACATTACAAGTCATCACCATATTACCCGAAAGGCAACGGACAAGCAGAGGCTACAAACAAAACCTTGATAAAAATTTTATCAAAAACCCTAGACGATCATCCGAAGACATGGGCAGAACAATTACCAATAGCGTTATGGGCATATCGAACTTCAAAAAGGAAGCTACTGGTGAGACCCGTATGCTTTGGTTTATGGTGAAGAAAATTGTTTTGCCAATGAAATAGAAATACCTTCATACTCGAATGAGACTTGAAGCTTAGTCGAAGAAGAAAACCGACCAAAGACCACAGAGGCATTAGTTGACTTTTCGAGATAAGGCTAACGAAAAGCTTGAATCAGGTACCATGAAAGATCATGACGATAATACAATACCGCGGTTGTACCACGGCGAATTTTGGTGGGGACCGGGTACTCAAAACTAAGAACTCAAGTCGTGGGGGACCCCAACCACCAAATTTTACCCCAAATGGGAAGGCCCATATAGGGTACGAGAGATCTCTAAAAGCGGGTATTGCAAGATATCTCGTGTGGGATCAGATGCTGTCTCAGGCCCATTGAACTTGAAGTGGGTAAAGAAATATTACACATGAGAAGAGCATCACAAAAAGTTATACTTTCAACTTCAAAAGTAATCGAGGCACCGACTAAGTCTGACCCTTGAAGTTACACTTTCAAACTTCAAAAGTGATCGAGGAACTGATTAACGACCCTCGTGAGCTTACACTTTCAACTTCAAAAGTGACTGAGGCACCTGAGTTTAAGCCCTCAACCCCGAAAGTTACGCTTTATCTTTAAAAGTGACAAACTTTATGCTTTATTCGACAAAAGCAAGAAAGTTACACTTTACCTCTAAAAGTGACAATCGTTATGCTTTCTTCGACAAAAGCAAGATTTACTAATGAAATGTTATGCTTTTCGTTAAAAGCAATTTTATTATCAATAAATTTACAAACTTTCACTTATACTTTAATATTATTTTCAAATTGCTTAAGAGTATAAAGTCAAGTTTTGGTTTGTGAAAACTATATATACATGTTTTTGATAAAATTCATATTTACTTGTGGTTGTCTTGTAATATTAATTTGAATAACTTGAGATTCAATGATAATTATTGAATTTTAAGGAATCATTCAAATTAAAAGCAATCAACAAGGTTGAAGAAACTACATTTTGATAAATGAAACATGTGTAAATGAGTTTCTGAAACGAGAAATCGGAAAAACTACTACAACAAGTTATGATCTAAAGGCCAAGACATATCAAACTGAAGAGGAGGCATAGCTAAAGCTTCCAAGTCAGCAATGGCCGCATCTCGAACCTTAAGATTTGCAGCTTTTAGCTCCTTAACTTGTTGGGTAGTTACTTCTAAGTCCCGTCGCTGGCACTCCACATCCTGATATTTAGCATTTAGATCCCGGTCGCCCTCTAAATCTTGAGATCGGATCTTCGGTTTGTTTGCGGCTTCATCAAGCTCGTAAAGTCAAGACCGAAAAGGAATCATCTTCACACTTACGTACAGCAACCTCCGAACGTAGTGAAACAAGATTAAAACTTGATTTGAGAAGATCCAGCCTAACACGAAAAGGAGACATGTCAACACCCACAGCTTCAAGGTCATTCACATCATCACTAAACCTCTTCAAGTCATCGGCTCGCAAGGAATATAAAGATAGAGTGTGCAACCCAAGAACAAGGCTTGCAAGCTGGTCTAGGAAGAAGGTTTGGGTGGAAGCTGTCTTAATAATCAATCGGTCAAGTATTTGCGGAAACCGAGCTAGGAGGCGCTCCAGATTTTCCTGACTAGGAGATGATATCTGAAAACCCCTCCACGGAATAAGATCCCCACTTGGATTGAAGGAAGCTCTGGTAGAAGCCACTTTAGACGTCACCATAGAATTTGACAAGACAAGAGATGGAGGATCAGAAAGATGCTGTATGGCTGATGATTCCTCGAAGCCTTGGCCACCTGGAGGATAACCAAGGTCACTATAAGGCGAGTGGGCGACATCCGGATGGAGAACATCAAACAAAGCCAGGGCCTCAACAGGCAAAGACAAATCTTTCATCTTCTCACTCTGAAAACAAAAAACGTCAAGGCATAATATATTATAAAAAAAAAAAAAAAAAAAAAAAAAAAAAAAAGATACTCACAATATATTGAAAGAAAGATACTCACAATATAGCCAATGGAAAAGGAGTCAGGAGATGCCACGGAGACGGGAATGTCATTTAATCCATCCAAAGTACTATCAATAATGCCCTCCTGATCGATCACTAACTTCTACAGACTCATTCCGGGAGGATGGACATCAAAGAATAGTCTCGGAAGGATTCCCCGAGGAGGTAGGAGCCTTATTAGCATCTTTAGGCCCATCGTATGGAGAAGTCATAGGAAGGATTGAAGAAATTGGTGTATCACCCACAGCAGGACTTGGGCTTACATCGGATAAAGTGTCTTTAGCATCAAGGCTAACACAATCATTATGCGAAGAAGACGACTCGACACCAATAAGGATAGGTTGAGAAGGCTCACGACTGGCAGAAACCGCTGCAGCTACCTCATGTGTAGTACCAGAAATAAACCCAAGAGGAACATCATAATCCTCTTCATTGACCTCTGCAATCTGAAAATCAAGAAAATAAATACATAAGGAAACACGAAAGCAACCATACGAGGGATAAAAAAAAATATGGAAAAGTCACAAAAAATTTACCAAATTTCTACGTTGCTTCTTAACCGGACCCTCGGCTGCCGGCATACTAGAACTAGCATCATCAAGAGGACGTTTCGATGATGGCTTTAAGCGAAGCCTAATAACGGACGACTAACAGAACCACGATAGAAGTAATAGGAGGATCCACCTCAGAATCAGTAGTGGTAGATGCCTTCGCTTTAGAACGGGTGATTCTCATTTCCTCGGCACCAGAGGATCCTTGGGGAGGAACTGAAGGAGGTATCTGTGATAGAGATGCATGAGACGAAGCCCGTGGTGGAAGACTCCTGGAGGTAGTAGGGACATGTGCCTGAAGAATAGTTGGGTCACTTTGAGGATGAATGCCTACCGACCGAGGATGAGAAGACTTAAGCATCAGAGCCTCACGCTCAATGAGCCGACTCATCTTTCAATTGACCCAACGTTCGAATCGGATAGTGGTCTTAGGAGAACATAGCAACTCGCCCATTGAGACGTTAGGGAATAGAAACGGTAGAGAACAAACCAAAGTATCATCCCCCATCTTTAAGATTGACCGCCTTGATAATTACGCTTTGGTAAGTAGTATATCGCCCAATCCGAGAATCATTCGGTATGACAAAAGGAAAGGACTTATGAGGAGCATTTGGAGGCCTTGGAAATGCCCACGTAAAAGAGGGAGAGGTAGAGACAAAGTTGAGAAGGGCAGTCTCGTAAGTCTCCTGACAAGTGTGGCCAAAAGGACGCTCCTGGTCAAAGCCAAACTGCCTCATGACCCTGTGAGGAGAATAAAGCACAGTGCCAAAACCATTATCTTCGACGAAGTAAGGAAGCTCCGCAGCCCGAAGGAAGACGAACCAAGACAACGAAGAACCACTCAATTCATTGATATCTGAGTAGGAGCGAAAGTGATGCCTATAGAAGTGGGGCAGACGACCGCCACTGTCTGAAATAATAGTGTATGGACGAGCTGTAAAGCATGAAGAATCGTCAATAAAATGTCAGAATCAATTAGATCGGTGATCAATCCAAATGAAATGTCAGAGGGACAATGTTCAATGAAGAAGGATCTGAATCTGCTTTTCTTCTTAGGAAAATGTGCGTAAGTAGAATATCTCAAAAATGCTCGAAGAGAAAGATTTGAAGAAAGGAGCAGGGAGCGAAGCAATTTACGTCATACCTGAGTAAAGAAACAAAAAGATTAATAAAAAAAATTACAGTGTGAAAGACAGTTAATAAAAATACGAAAAATGGATACCTCCCAATGATTCCTTCATACGCGAAAACAGTTTAAATCCAAACGACGATACAATGTTCCTAAGAGAGAGGCGAGAGGAACATTTAGACCTCGAGATAACATGGAAGCTAAACCAAACATGCGAGTCGAAGGACCATCTACAGAGACCCGGAAAAATGAAGCGGGATAACCACATAGCCAAATAATCGGCTAAGGAAAAGGACAAGGCTCTTCATAGAAAGTGAGGACTGACGTGTTATAGTCGAAACTATTTCCGTGTCCTGCCTCGGTAATCCTCAAGAAGTAAGCGCACCCAAGATAACCAGAATTCTTTTCTTGCTTAGAAGTCTCAAAGTTTGGGAGGAGCATGTCACCCAAATCGCAAAATATAATTGGGAGCTCGCTTGGAAGCTTCATTAAATAAGCAATGCACTCAACATCTCTAGAGACAAGCTAGATATGCTACAGTGAAGTCTGCAACAAATAGGAAGGCTACAAGATATAATCTAGAATGAGTTCATACTCTAAAATATATATATATATATATATATATAATAACAATGAAATAAAATAAAAAAAAAAAAAAAAAAAAAAAAAGTAAAGTAAAAATAAAAATAAAAGATTACTTTGGTAAATGGCATAAACGTCCTCAGAGTTGGGGTGAACTCCCCCAAGCGGTGACAAATGTATGTTGAAGAACACCAAATGAAATCAAGACTTTAAGAGCATCTTGGTCCCGCTTGGATCGAAGATCCTGCATAATTGAATGCAACGCAAAATGCCGGCCTCTCTTGAAGATATCCACATAATCGAATTTGCGAGAACCTCGTCGGTCCAATGTTGCCACCCCTGAAGACGATTGGATGAGTCGGATATGAAATGAATAGGACTGTAGGGGTATTCCTGTTTTTCTATACACATACGAGGAATGAGAGCAGAACAGGGAAAGCTGTCTAAACTTGCGCAAGCCGTAGCATATAGAAATAAGCCTGCTTTCTCAGGAGGAGGAAAGGTTGTACGATCATAATTCTTCACTTGCTCCCGAGCGTCGGAAGACCCATAAAAGGGAGCCTTTCCCCAGTCGCTGATGAAAGGAACCTCCTTAGTAGTTTTCGGGTCTGTGGAACGTTCACTGGAGTTGGCCTGCAACAAGAAAATATAACATGAGAATTCTAGAAACAAGGAAAGAAAGTGAATGAGCGTTTGAAATTAAGTGCTTACCATAACAAGAGAGAGTGTATGAAACTTAAGTAGGAAGATCACGGACACCTTGGATTCGGAAAGGAAGATCACGAACACCTGAAAGAAGAAAAAGAGCACAAGCATTAGGAGCCATTCAAATAAAAAGGGTAAAAGAAGAACGGGGAAATGTGAAAAGGAGGCCATTAGGTCGGTTCCCCTGAGGGTTGACCCGTAGGATTTAGCCACCTAAGGAGCCCTCCCCTCTTACATTTAACTTCTCCTTACTCGTCGAATCAACTGATTGGAATGAATGCTACTTCACCGTAACATCCAACCAACGACCTTGTTAAGGTGAAAAGGCTCCTTCACCCAACATCCGAGCCAATGACCTTGTTAAGGAGAAATGGCTCTAATAGATCCTTCCTCCCTTAAGGTGTTCCTTTCTTCCGAATATCCGAGCCGATGACCTTGTTAAGGTGAAATGGCTCTAATAGATCCTTCCTCCTCATGCGGTGTTCCTTTCTTCCGAATATCCAAGAACCAACGACCTTGTTAAGGTGAAATGGCTCTTAATAGATCCTTCCTCCTTGCGGCGTTCCTTTCTTCCGAATATCCGAGCTAATGACCTTGTTAAGGTGAAATGGCTCTAATAGATCCTTCTCCTCGGTGTTCCTTTCTTCCGAATATCCGAGCCAATGACCTTGTTAAGGTGAAATGGTTGAATAGATCCTTCCTCCTTGCAGGTGTTCCCTTTCTTGAGATTATCCGAGCCAAGATCATGTTAAGGTGAAATGGACCGGAAAAAAAATACTACAATTACCTGAAAAGAGAAATCGATGAAGAAATCACGAAGAATTAACCAAACAAACAAACATACAAACAAAAAAACAACACGATTAGAGGATTGGGTTGCGACTCCACAGCAGTGGTCAATATACTAGCCCATCGTGATGCAGCACAGCGTGCCTTCATCCAACAAGAATATAGAACGATGTATTCTAAACAAGCGATTGTCTTCAGAGCTAAGTGGTGATGTCAAGAAAGCAGTATTACTTTGGATGTATGATCCGATGAGGATGTGATACCCCAATAGTGCTACTGAGCTTTTAATAGGAAGCTTTATCGATCTTAAAGTTGCTATGAGTATTATGTTCGAACTCCATCCCGGATCCAACATCTTAGACACCTTTACCATGAAATGTTTGGAGTTTACCTTGAGCGTGATATAGAACCTCAAGCATCCAAGCATCACAAAAAGGTGATTAATCCTATCTATGCATATATACATATACACACATCACACTGCATATGCATAGACAAAAAGTTGCACATTTCTCATAATTTTGTTGAGGAACTATAACTACTACTACAATCAAAATTTGAATTGTAAAACTTGACAAATATCTTGATTGTTTTATTGGATATGATAAATTTAAATCTAGAAACTTGGTACAAAAATAAAAAAATAAAAAATAAAAATAAAAATAAAATAAAAAATTGAACGAATTGCAGAGGATGAATGAGTCAAATGATGACCTTATATAATTCAGTGTCTATTGAATCAATGGCAGTGAGCTTCCTTTGCTTCTGAGTCTTCGATGAATTTTGATATTGTGATAATGGTGAACTTCTTGTACATATAATATATCATCTATATTATTTTATACATTTGATATTAATCTAATTACTTGTTGCTGTGGGATGGCAATTCCTTTCAAATTTCAATCACCCCGTGAATGAATACTACATATCACTGATTAAGGAAAGAAAAGATCTTATGTTTTAAAAACAAAAGATTTTTTATTTCGTTTCCTATTTTAAAAATAAAAAATAAAAAAATAAAAATAAAAATTCAACTTTTAGAAAATATTTTTTCAAATTCCTTCCTAATTTATTTTATAAATATATAAATAGAAATAATTTGATTTTGTTTCCAAAATATGAAAAAACCCACCAATCTGAAGATTTGGATGAATGAAATACAAACTGGCCTTGCCAAAATCTCTCTGTCTTTGAAAACTGGAATGGCTAAAAATGGGGGAAATCAATAACTTGGAAGTGAAGGGAGAAAAAGATGGTAAATTGGGGTTATAAAAGCGTCAATGTACTCAATTATCTCAAATTAAAAGCGAGTCAATTACCTATATTTAGAGCTCTTAATTAATTGTGCCACCTTGCTTTCATCTAAATTTCATAGAGAAAGAAATAGAAATCCCAATAGTTTAGAGCTTAGTGAGGTATCTAATGTAACGTTGATAATATATGACCTTTTAGTATGATGCATTATAAAAAAAAAAAAAAAAAAAAAAACGAATCTTGTTATTTTGTTAACTTAAATTTATACATATATATATATATATATATATATATATATATGGAAACAAATATTATATTATTAAATAGGAATGATTAGAAGGATTTGATCTTATTTACAAATCAAAATAAGGTTTGATTTTATTTGATTTAATATATAATTTATTTTGATTTAGTTTCATATATATATATATATATATATAAATTAATTAGGGAAACAAATATTATGCAAAGTTTGGAAAGGTTTGATAGAGGATTTCCAAAGATATAATATTGGGAGAGCTCCCATAGGTTCTCTCTCCTATGATTTTTTGTTTTCAAGACTTGCAAGATCGAGCTCATGATTTTTTCGAGAAAATTGAAGCGGATTCACAGAGTTAAAGTATTTTGCACGATCGTCACTCCAAGGACGCGACTCTCGCGCAGGGGGCAAATGTGGGCCCAAGTGCAAATTAGGGTTCACTTGACCTAATTGAATTAAATGCACAAATTAAGGTTCGCATTATGATTAAATGAAAAGACGGAAGAGTTGGAAATAAATGTGTTAGACCTGGGAGAAGCCTCCACGTGTCCCGAGGCAGAAGACTCGTGGAGGCGGCTCATTTTGGGAATTGATTGAGGGATTGGATTGGTGGCTAGAAGGACAGGGCAATATGGGCATTACTCGAAGGACTAAAGGGTATTTCGAATTTCCTGAAGGCATGTGCCTCAAGCATGACTACTTTCCGAAAACCCTATAAATACCTTCCATTCCATTTGGAAGGGACTTCTCTGAGATCAAGACTTGGACTCTTGGAAGATCAAAGGGACCTTTTGGTGACTTAAAGGCTTGGAGATTCCACCCAAAAGCACCAAAGGGGTTTGGACATTCTCTCAACTTGAAGGACTCGAAGGCTCTTGGAATCCTGTTACCTAACACGGTTCCCAGATTCTAGGGTTCTACCACGCGTCGTTGGAGTAATCACCCACCCGTCGTTCTCCCCTCTTCAATCAATCAATCAATTCCGTACTTTTCGTGGATTTCTCTCCTCCTCAGCCAACACGAAACCCTAACCCTAGCAAGGTACGATTTCCTTGCCCACATATATAATTTCGGATATAACTAAAATGTTAAAAATAATCGAATTATCAAAAAAAAATTATTAATTTATTTCGATTCGGTTCGATAATTCGGTTATATCCATTTTTTTCAGTCCTAATTTCGGCAACGACATATTTTAAAATGACTTAAAGTTAAAATTTAAGTTGACTTATAAGTCATTTTAAGTTGTGACTTTTAAGTAAAAGCGTTCGCCACCAGTTTGATTTATAAGTCAAAAATTAAGTTAAAACAAGTTGAAGGTGTTCGACTTATGATGACTTATAAGTTAAAATAAAATATAAAGATTACTAAAAAGACAATAAAAAATATATTTATTCAATATCATATCATAACAATCATTATTTTTTCATTAAATAAAACATTAAACAATTTTTCTAAACATATCAACTATAATCTTATTCCAAGTTAGAGATTCTTAAGGCAATATTATATCTCATTGCTTGCATAATTAAACTATTACTAAATGAAGTAGATCCACCCTAGTATACAGTATACAACATTGTCATCACCATAATTAAACCATTACTATTACTAATTGAAGTATTGAAAGAATCTGCTTGCAAGAACAAACATCAAAATGAAGGTTTGAAAATGAATTGACCATATGCACAATAAGAAAACCCTCTAGTACATGGGACAAAGTCAGTGTATATTTAGTACAAACTCTTGAACACCTGCACTGACCTCCCAAAACATTCTATGTCTTACAAATCTTGTTCTTACAAAGAGTTGCAACTATTTTAGGTCCAAAGTAAGAACAAAACTTCAAGAAACATATAGCAACAGGATAAGCTTTACAGATACATAGTACAACATTAGTTTTTTAAAATGAAAATGCAAATAAACAGTAGAGTTCTTGTACAAAATAAAATCGGACATGATACCTATACCACGTAATTATATATTTGAGAATTGCTATTACCTTATCACAAAGCTTTAAAGCTAAGTCATTGATTGCCCAAGTTTTATGTATGTTGGACCCAAAGAGGTTATAATCCTCTTATTTCAATTGTCCAAACAACTTCATTATGATAACAATACATACGAAAAGTTGAAAGAAACAGAGAGAGTACAATAAAAGGGATTTAAATTAACAACCACAAGAGCCCAATTACAAGATAAACAACTATAAGGATTTTAGATGTAGAGTTTTGAAACAAAACAACCATAGCAGAACACTATCAATATTTTATATTGTCTATTTGGAAATTGTGGGCAAGGAAATCGTACCTTGCTAGGGTTAGGGTTTTGTGTTGGCACGAGGAGGAGAGAAATCCACGAAAAAGTGCAATTGATTGATTGATTGAAGAGGGAGAACGACAGTGGGCGATTACTCCAACGACGCTGCACGAACCCCTAGAATCCGGAACCGTGTTAGGTAACAGGATTCGAGCCTTCTTGAGTCCTTCAAGTTGAGAGAATGTCCAAACCCTTTTGGTGCTTTTAGTGGAATTCCAAGCCTTTAAAGTCACCAAAAGGGCCCTTTGATCTTCCAAGAGTCCAAGTCTTCAGTCCCAGGAGAAGTCCCTTCCCAATGGAGGAAGAGATATTTATAGGGGTTTTTTGGAGAGTGGTCATGTGATAGGCACATGTCCTCGAGAAATTTCAAATTTACCCTTAGTCATCAAAGTAATGCCCAGATCGTCTCGCCTTCTAGCCACCAATCCAATCCTCAATCAATTCCCAAAATGAGTCACCTCCACGTGCTTCCGCCTCGGGACACGTGAAAGATTCTCTCAGATCTTGCTTCTTTTTTTTTTTTCTCTTCCGCCTTTCCATTTAATCATAATACTGAACCTTAATTTGTGCATTTAATTCAATTAGGTCAATTGAACCCTAATTTGCACTTGGGCCCACATTTGCCCCTAGCGAGAGTCGCTTGGAGTGACGATCGCAAAATACTTTAACTCTGTGAATACTTGCTTCAATTTTCCGAAAAATGCTCGATCTTGCAAGTCCCGAAAATGAAAATCATAGGAGACGTAACCTCATGGAGAGCTCTCCCAATATATCTTTGGAAATCCTCTATCAAATCTTTCCAAACCTTGCATAATATTTGTTTCCTAATTAATTTTTATATGTATATATATACATATATTGAAACTAAATCAAAATAAATTATATATTTGTCAAATAAAATCAAATCTTATTTTGATTTGTAAATAAGATCAAATCCTTCTTTATAGAAAATCAAATCATTCCTATTATTTTGGAAACAAAATCAAATTATTTTTATTTATATACTTATAAAATAAAATTAGAAGAAATTATTTTACTTAAATATTTTTTGAAAATCGAGAAATATTTTTTTTAAATAAGAATAATTTAATTTGATAAAATAATAATAATATTATTATTTTTTAAAACGCAAGATCTTTTCCCTTAATTGGTGATACCGCCAGTAGTCATTTATGGGATTGACAGAATTGATTCCACTGACAAGTATAGCAAATTAGCAATTGATTTTGTCGGACATGTATTTTAGAGAAAAAGAAGAAAAAAAAAAAAAAAAAACTAAAGGGAAAAAGAAGCAATTGCAGAGTAATAGTGGTAGTGAAGCTTCTGGGAAGATAAACAAATAAAACAATCATGAAGAATTGATGTTTAAAAATCAACACATTTACAATTCAAAGTGAAAATGAGCGCGAATTCTTCCCGTGAACGTGAGCTTCATTTTCAAAACCAAATCATTATTTTAGCTTTGACAGAATTCCTTGTGAAACTGTGATTGGTCATTGCAAAATATTTCCATATAAAATAAAATAAAAGTTCTGCAAGTCGATACTAAAATGATCAATCAAGGCATCTTTTTGATTGGCTATAATTCTAACTTTCCATAAGTAATATTATGGGAAGGACTCTAGAATAATGGTATGATGCTTGGGTCACCGTCGAAATGATAAACAACCTCTTTTCTCAATTTATAAAATAGATATACAAATGACAAATCCTATATCCCATGCATATAATTCTCTAGTTATGATTGAAGGCGTAATTCAAGAACGCCTAATTGTCTAGTTAATTTCCTTATATTTATCACAATTACCCATGTAATTTCCAAATTGTAAGACCCCATAAAATATTCCTCGTTCATATATATTTTTCGATGTCCGCTAATCTCCTAGGGAGAACTTTATTAGCAATTCATGAGTTTTTTTTTTTTTTTTTATTTTTTTGTTTTTTTTTTTTTTTTTATCAAATTCAACACATACTTATTAATAATTAATTCGAGTAGTACTCCGATAGTATGATCTGAACAAACTTTATATAGAATTCCCTAAAGATATATAGGCATGCTCAAATTACTCAATGGAGCTAATATATAAAATATTGTTTTATAATCTATATGTATGCATAATTGATTGACTTTTGTAAAAGTAATAATCATGTCATATGATACATTTATAATTAAAACCCATAGGATCTTACTCCTTATATATATATATATGCAATAATCTTCCTAATAAAATTTTTTTTTCTCTTGATACACCAAGTCTTTCCTTTTATCAAATCAAAATTAATTTTTATTTCCAAAATAAAATCAAATCTTAATTTTATAAAATCAAATCTTAATTTTATTTTTTGAAATTAAATCTTTCTTTATTTTGGAAAATCAAATCAAATCTTTCTTAATTTGAAAAGAGATTTTTTTTTAAAACAAATCAAAATCATAAAATCATATGAAATAAATTAAAATCATATGATTATGCATGATAGCCATAGTCCCTTTCTATTCACGCCAAAGTTCGGCGGCCGAACCCTTAGTCCAATTTTTTTTTTTTTTTTTTTTTTTTTTTTTTTTTTTTTTTTTTTTTCGTCAACCCTATACAAAAATGAGGTAACCATTTTTTTTTGAATGTTTGGTAAACCTATTTTTTTTTTTTTTTTTGAAATAAAATAAAATAAAATCTTATTTTATTTTTTTCAAAAAATAAAAATAAAATATATAAATAAATAAATAAAATATTTACTTATCTTATTTTTTTGAGAGGTCTTGTTGCTCCCATGATTAATTATCGTCTTGCTTCTTTTTGCCATAAGAAAGATCCGTTGAAGCTATATATGCCTTCACCTCATCCAATGACTATCGATTAACACCTCATTGAAACTAAAAGAAAATAAGCCCATGAAAAGAATGAACATGATTAACCCCACTCTTGCTTCCCCAATGCCAATTATTTGGTTCCTTTCAAATCGCTCTGCTATATCCCATGAGTCATCAAGTCACGTAGCCTTCTCCACTCCTTCCCCGTCATTCTTGATCGATCCTGGCATTACCCAAGTGATTCTACACAATGATTCAATGAGAACACAAGCGCCCAAAGGCTCCTCGTGGTCTCGAAAATAAAAGAGAAGATATTCCACCATCTCTTCTTCACAATAGCCCATAAGACCATCAACAATCAATTCTCTTGGGATAGAAATCACCTCATTCAGACCGACAAAATCCGAGACTCGTATATATATATATATATATATATATATTTTTTTTTTTTTTTTTTAGATCGAGGAAATTGATTATAACCGCCTCTAATTCATAATTGCTTCGATTGTTGAAGGTGACTTACTTTCAAGAAAAATCTTTGTTTTCATAATTCTTTTATTTAGTTGGAATTTCAAACTCTTTTCATGTATAATTATTTTATTTTGTCGATTGATTGTTTGTTTGTTGGTTGATGTTTTGTTTAATTTTTTCTTAATTGTTTCATCGATTTCTCTTTTCAGTGATTGTAGTTTTTCTTTTAAGACCATTTCACCTTAACAGATCTTGGCTCTGATATTCTCAAAGAGAAAACAACACCGCAAGGAGGAGGATTTATTCCGAGCCATTTCACCTTAACAAGGTCATTGGCTCGGATATTCGGAAGAAAGGAAACACCGCAAGAGGAAGGATCTATTCCGAGCCATTTCACCTTAACAAGGTCATCGCCCTGGATTATTCGGAAGAAAGGAACAACGCAAGGAGGAGGAATTTATTCCAGCCATTTCCCTTAACAAGGTCCTCGCTCTGATATTTTGAAAGAAAGGACAACCCCGCAAGGAGAAGAGTTTATTCCAGCCATTTCACCTTAACAAGGTCATTGCTCTGGATATTTTGAAAGAAAGGACAACATCGCAAGGAGGAAGAATTTATTCCAGCCATTTCACCTTAACAAGGATCTTAGTTCGGATGTTCCTGTGAAGTAGCATTCATTCCAATCAGCTTGATTCGACGAGTAAGGAGAAGTTAAATGTAAGAGGAGAGCTCCTTAGGTGGCTAAATCCTACGGTCAACCTCTTAGGGAACCGACCTAATGGCCTCCTTTTTCACATTTCCGCTTCTTCTTTTACCCTTTTTATTTGAATGGCTCCTAATGCTTGTGCTTTTTTCTTCTTTCGTGTGTTCATGATCTTCCTTTCCGAATCCAAGGTGTCCGTGATCTTCCTTTCCCAAATCCAATCTTTTTATTTAAGTTTCATACCTCTCTCTGTTATGGTAAACACTTAATTTCAAATGCTCATTCACTTTCTTTCTTTGTTTCTAGAATTCTCATGTTATATTTTCTTGTTGCAGCCAACTCCAGCTTAACGCTCCACGTAATCTCAAAACTACTAAGGAGGTTCCTTTCATCGCCGATCGGGGAAAGGCCCCTTTTATGGGTCTTCCGACGCTTTCTCGGGAGCAAGTGAAGAATTATGATCGTCTAACCTTTCCTCCTCCCGAGAAAGCGGCTATTTCTATATGCTACGGCCATGCAAGTTTAGACAACTTTCCTCGCTCGCTCGCATTCCTCGATGTGTATAGAAAAATAGAATACCCCTACAAATCCCATTCATTTCATATCCGACTTATCCAATCGCCTTCGTGGGTGGCAACATTGGACCGACGAGGTTCTCGCAAAAATCTGATTATGTGGATATACCAAGAGGGTCGACATTTTGCGCCAGATTCAATTATCACGCAGGATCTTCGTGATCCCATGTGACCAAGATGCTCTTACCGCCTTGATTTCACGTTGGTGTTCTTCCACATGTACATTTGTCACCGCTGGGGGAGTTCACCCCAACTCGGAGATGTCTATGTCATCTACCAAGAAGCATTTTTGCCCACAATGTGAGTCACGCCTTTGGTGAGATGATCGTGCAAAATATTTTTAAGTGTCAAGTCTTCACTTCTTGAAGCTTGATGTTTTACAAGCCTTAAAAACAAAAGTCCAAGGAGAGTGAACCTCAGGGGAGCAAAACCTGGAGGGCAATCCCTAGAGGATCTCTTCAAGGATATCTAGGTATCTCCTAACTTTCCTCGACACATCTCCCTTCTATGCTAGGTCGGATCTTTTATTTCCAATCATCATGTTGTTGCACTTCGCTCGAAGTCACTTCACGCCTCCATGAGGATGACTTACTTTATGTAAACTTTAGGAGCTTCAAGATGACATACATAAATCAAGACCAAGCTTTTGGGAAATCGAGTCACCACCCAAGACCTTGAAGGCTCGATAGCCTCTAATACGAAGGCTCATGGTACCACACCATTGTCGACTTTGAAGGCTTTAGTTATTCCCTTCTCTTTAGTTCGATGTCATGGCCTTTAGATCATAAACTTTCATATTTTTTTTTCATTTCAGATATAAAAATTTATGTACATATATTTCATTTATCAAATTGTAGTTTCTTTTATCCTTATTGATCGCTTTTAATTTGAACGATTCTTTAAAACTCAATATTTAACATCAATCTTAAGTTGTTCAATTAAGACTCCAAGACACCAATAGGCCTCATAAAAAACAAGAAACATGAATCTATTCAAGAAAAACATGTTGTTTTTTATGCAAACTAACACTTGAATCTATACTTCCTTTTTTTTTTTTTTTTTTTAAGAGATTAGAAAAAATATTCAAGCATAAGTGGAAGTTTGACAATTTATTGATAACAAAATTGCTTTTAACGAAAAGCATAACGCTTCAAATAATAAATCCTCGATTACTTTTGAAGTTGAAAGTATAACTTGTTCGGTTCGAGGACTTATAGTCAAAAAGCCTCGATTACTTTTAAAGTTAAAAGTATAACTTTTTGGGTCTAAGGACTTATAACAAAAACCTCATTCACTTTTAATGATAAAGTGTAACACTCGAGTGCCTCATCACTGGTCGCCCAATTTCTCGCAAGTGCGCTTTACGAGACTTGAAATCGGTGCCTCATTCACTTGAGTCGCCCAGCTTCTTGGCAAGTGCGGTCTCACGAGGACTTGAAATCGGTGCCTCGCCACTGGGTCGTCCAATTTCTTGGCAAGTGCGATCTACGAGACTTGACCACCATTTAGAGTGGACCACCATCTGGGTGGATTGGATATATATATATATATATATATATATATATTTTAATTCACAATTCTGTGCTCTCCACCTTCGGTCATCCAATTACTTGGCAAGGGATACTCCCGAGGACTTAAACCGCCATTTTTGTGGACCACCATCTTGGGTGGATTTTTAATTCATCCGTAGTTCGAGTTTTTCGATGGTAGAGCCAGATTTGGGTTCACGACTTCGGATTGAACCATAGGTGATAGTGTTACACGCTTTCTCTCCTAGTTCAATCTCCCCACCGCCGCCTTCTCACGGTATATCCTCCGCAGATCGTAATGATCCATAGTGGAATGTCCTGCGATTGGTGGTATACACGTAAGTCCTGGCTTCTTTTCATCTCTTCCGTTATAACCAACCCGGGTCTTGAGGCTTCACCACTCCATGCTCAACCCATTGTTCAGATAGGCTCTCAATGCCTTCTCGCCGCATGTAATAGCCTCCTAATCGGCATTTCTAGTAGATATACTGTCACCATGCTTTTCTCTCGCTTTAGCTCAATTTTCTCATTCTTCTCCCTTCTTTCCCCTTGTGGTTTTGATCGAGAATCACCAAAGCCACTTATTTCATCCTCTTGCTCTTTCCATGTAACCATCGCATGGCCGGTGGGAAATGTCATGATTCCTCCCAAGTCTTGTGCAAAAGATGAGAGGGTCGCAAATGAATCACAAGCTTTGGTAATGAGGTGGGGCTTGAAGGCGCCTAAAGCACCATTGTTGCATATACTAACCAAGTTCTTTTCTTCAATCGGCTCGCACACCTCTCGCGTTCGGGCCCTAAACCTCACAACATAATCGACAACTCCTCATTCGGTTTCTTCTTGAACCGCATAAGCTCCACAATGGTTACCTGCTTCGCATTATAGAAAAATTTCTTGAAAATTGTAATTTTAAGTCATCCCAATCATGGATCAATTCTTCTCCAATTCAGTAGTACCAACTAAAGGCACTATCCGTCAAAGTCTTGTTGAATTCCCCGCATCAACAAGTTGTGGTTGTTCACTTCATCATATCCGAGCCACGGAGACATCACTCTACTAACCTCGCAATATGTTCCCTAGCATTTCCTTTTTCCCCGTTGTATTTTGGAAATTGCGGCGGGTGCTCAATATACCCTCGTTGGGTAAGGTTGCCTCCGAATGTGCGCAGGTAAGGAGGAGTAAAGTCCAACTCCGAGGGTCGAGATGTCTGTCTGCGGAAGTTGATTGATCACGCCAATCATATCATCCTTCGCACATACTGCTTGAAGCGTGAACTCTCCGGGGTGTTGTGATATATCGCCGACGGCGGTGTGTATGGTAGAGAAATTGGTTGATGGACACTTGCATCATGAATAGTCGCACCGTGGTGGAAGTCATTGGCTCATTCACCGGACATTGCTTGAAATGGTTGGCATTTGCACCGTGAAAAGAATGGAATAATAGTAGTGAGATGATGTTTGCACGAGGTCGGCTTACTTCCATCCTAGGTTGTGCACGCCACCACCGCTCGGGCTTCCAAGTTGATTATCGAACCAATTGACTTTCCGCTAATGGAGGTACAATGTGGTTCTTTTCGTTGTTGCTACCATTATTGTTGTCTTCCACACCTACTTGTTCCCCATGCAAACTTCCCGAACATGGCCTTGAAAAGTGGGAATCAGATCAATCAGCCGCGGAAATTCCCCATCTCCCCGATCTTGCTTCCTCTCAGATTTCCAACATCATGGCCATCATCATTCCTTGCCTTTCTCGTGCTTCCTTCAATGCCTTGAGCATCTCCAGCTTACGCACATCATTCGCCGGGTCTCCACCGCATCCTCGCCTTTTTCTTGCGTTGGTTTGTTGTTGATTGGCCATATGTGGTGACGCCGAACTTCCTTCCGCGCCTTCAATAAGTGGTTGGTCAAAATCCAGTTTGCTCCTTGGAAAGCTTGAGTGGCTTGCCTTGAACTGGATCCGGAGGTAATGCCGCTTTGTTGGTGAAGCAGCCTCTTCTGTAGTTCTCCCACTTCGAGTTGTGGGCATACCTTCACGAATTCTACACCTCCCCAAAGAGAGTCGCCAAATAAATGTGGGCAAGGAAATCGTACCTTGCAAGGGGTTAGGGTTTTGTGTCACGAGGAGGAGAGAAATCCACGAAAAAGTACTGAATTGATTGATTGATTGAAGAGGGAGAACGACAGTGGGCGACATCTAACGACGCGACGTGGCGTAACTCCCTAGAATCCGGAACCGTGTTAGGGTAACAGGGATTCCAAGAGCCTTCTTGAGTCCTTCAAGTTGAGAGAATGTCCAAACCCCTTTGGTGCTTTTAGGTGGAATTCCAAGCCTTTAAGTCACCAAAAGGGCCCCTTTGATCTTCCAAGAGTCCAAGTCTTCAGTCCCCAGAGAAGTCCCCTTCCCAATGGAGTGGAAGAGATATTTATAGGGTTTTTTGGAGAGTGGTCATGTGATAGGCACATGTCCCTGAGAAATTCCAAATTTACCCTTAGTCATCAAAGTAATGCCCAGATCGTCCCCGCCTTTTAGCCACCAATCCAATCCCTCAATCAATTCCCAAAATGAGTCACCTCCACGTGCTTCGGCCTCGGGACACGTGAAAGATTCTCTCGAGATTCGCTTTTTTATTTTCGGCTCTTCCGTCTTTCCATTTAATCATAATACGAACCTTAATTTGTGCATTTAATTCAATTAGGTCAATTGAACCCTAATTTGCACTTGGGCCCACAGAAATAAACAAGTTTCTTAAATTGATGAACATCATCTTACTTGTATTCCATCTTCCCTGTTGTTGGGTCTAAGATCACCCACCTCTCATTTCATTTCCTCAGTAAAAGAAAAAGATAGAAATAACGAATCCATAATGAAGGATTTCCTCCAATCCCTATTATATCGCAACTATTGCCCCCTAAAAATACCCGTTGTGTGATCTATGTGGAGGGAGTCGAAGAATCGTTGTGTAGAGTTCGCTCCTTGATGCTTTGTAGACTAATCTTTTGGATGAACAAAGTTTGGCCATGGAGTTCTTTGCTATTTATATTGTTTATGGAGGAATTTACACCAAGATAAGTTTTTGCTTCCTAATGATCTTAGGAGGATATACCAGGATAGAGTGTTTTGCTGGATTCCCTTTATGTTGGATCTATTTATTTGCTTGTTTCTGATTTTTTTCATGTTCAAGTGTTTATACAACAACTATATGGCTCTACGCTCTCTAGCACTTTTCCTTTATACTATATTTCTTATGAGAAAAACTGCACCCATCCCAAATGTCTAATATATTATGAATCTATAAGGTAAATAACATCTTTAAAGCCAGAATTTAGTATAAATTGAAGAAAACTTAATTGAATTGATAGTATCAATTCAAAGGGGATAGTAATTCCCCTTCAGCTAGGGAATGTAATTACACCATTCACCAGAAGCTAAATGACCAATTCATAACCATCCACTATGCATAATCTAGGGAAAAAATTCTCAAAACAAAAACCAATTATATGTATAAAAAGGCACAAACTTTACAATAATTTATTAATTAGAAACCAACCTAGCTTCAAAAAAAGAGAGAGATTATGTAGAAGGTACTGTTTCCTATCGTTTAAGAAGAGGACCCTCTAGAAACTAAATTTAAACATATAAATTTCCCCAATTAATAACAACAACAAACATTGCAAATGCATACAATAATTTCAAAAATAACAAAAATTCTCCCAACCCACCCCCTAATGCATACAATAATTTCAGATAAATCACAACAAAATTCAAATCCCAACTTAAAATAGGAACTAACAAAAAGATTATGGTTTTTGCAATAAACTACAAATAAACAGTTCAAAAAATTCTAAGGAACACAATTCTTCTCCCACTAATTTTAACAAGCTTGAAATTAAACAAATAAAACTTAAAATCAGCGAGCAGATGATTTTGATCGAGAGAACAGATCGAGGGGAGAGAGAGAGCAGAGATCGAGTACAGAGAGAGTAGAGATCCAGCTCAGGCTGCAGTGCATAGATAGTAGATGTGACACCCCAAAATAGGTATACATCACCCATTCTGAGTCACCAGAAAATACACTACTGACAACTCCATTTATATGATTGTCGTGCAAAATACGACGACACATATATTGAGAGTTTCAATACAAATATTGTAACGTATATAATACGACAATATTCATACTCAAATTATTACAATGCCATCTAAAGTACAACAATAAATATTTCAACTCCCAAAAGGAACACGAGAAGATTTCTGTCCTCCTCATTCTATGGAGTGCATTTTTGACGCTTCCAAATTCAAGTAGGCATCCCCCTATTTGGTTCACCAAATATAACTATTAAATGATGTATAAAATATGTCACACATATTTTAAGTTCTCAGTACAATTATTATGTCACGCCGTTTCATAATTTGATTAGGCTTGTGACTAATTCGTCTCACCCCTTTATACCCATGTTTTCTCTGCTAGTCCCAGCTACACTTTTATTACCTGAAAGGGGTGGTGAAGTAAAAGGGTGAGCACAAATAGCCCAATAAAGAATATTATGACTTAAGATAATTAAATTATCAAACTAATTCAGATATTTAGAACATATGGTAGAAGATAAAAGTTTTCAACCATAATAGCAGCGGAATCAATAATCTATTAGAAGATTCAAGTAGAATATAATGTCTACTATCTCCTCTAGATTAAAAGTCCATCGTTAATATTTCATTCTTGTAATACTCATCAACAATTCTTTGTTATACCCAAGACAAAGAGAACTCTCATCACTTGTCTTCACCTGAACCACCACAAATTATAATTAAATCACAATTCATATTTATAATCATGTAAATCAACAGTCCATCTTTGTAATACAAGCCTAAGATATACAACTGTAAAATCAATAACGTTGAGACTTAGCTCAATAGTATCACGACCACGAATTATCCATGCACTACGGGCCAAGGATATTCGTGTTTTCACCAATAGTCATGATTATACATAATAATCCTTGGTCATAATCATACCAATCAACAGTCCATCTATGCACAACTGGCTAAAGATGACTTTTACCACATCATTTGTAACATTACGGTCATGATTATACCGAATAATCCCTGGTCATAATCATACCAAGTCCATCTATGCATTGTAGACACTCGAAATTTTCTGTACTACTGTCACTAACATTGCAGGAGGACAGATTTGTCTTTTAAGAAGGAACCCTGAAAGACAATCCATATCCATACCGGATACTACCGGAAGTTCAGCATCAACCCCGGATCACACTTTTGGAGTAACAATTCCAACCTCGGAGATAACCCCGAGGCGTGCAGATCCAATACCGGAACACACACCGGAGAAGACCGATTAATCTCGGAGATAACCCCGAGGTATCCGGTCTCGGTCCCCAACCATGGAATAGCCACCAACCTTGGTAATAACCCCAAGGAATGCAGTTTTGACGATAACCCCGAAAATGCTTGTTTCAAATGCGACCAGCTTTAATCTCGGTGCTCACAACGAGATACACTGTACCAACCCGGCGATAACATCGGGAAGATAGGCACACCTCAAAGATGACAATAAGGACCTTCAACAATTGCGGTGCAGCCCAATCTCGGTGCTTCGAGCAACGCTGATGACGCCCAATCCGGCGATAACACCGGTGAGGGGCCACATCGTCATCTAGCCAACGCAATGCCATGCCACGTCGTCTCAACATCTCTACGCAACGATGTCCCACAAGACTAACCAATCCCGAGTAACTATTGTGCGGGGTAATAGATGAAAGTTGAAGCTTGAAGACCGGGTGGCACCGGCCCCATCTTCAACGACTTCAGACAAACTCGATCCCATGCCATCGTCATAACTCTCGACAACCATGCTATCCAAATAGGTCCTGTATACCTCAAAAGGATGCCTAGATTGCACTTCTTAAAGTTTGACTGGACATTACAGTGCCTGAGTGCACGTACTTCGAGACGACCCGACCCAAAAAACCCGGGCCCACCCGGGTTGCCTCTGGTACACCTGCGGCTAAATCATCTATAAATAGAATGCTTGGGCTGCCCATTTTGCAAGAAAAAAACGGCGAGGAAGCCTTGCCCAATTTGCTTTGCACTCACCCCATGCAATGTACTTTCTCATTTTAAACACATGTGAGCTCATATATAGCCCTTTTGTACCTACAAAAGCCAGTGTTTATCCACTCTAAAGATATAAAAGTCTTCTTTGGCAGTCAACTGTAAGCCTTCTCACACACTTTAGAGTCTTTCTCTTCATCTCTGCACACACCCTTCTTCACGCTGAGAGTCTTGTTATATACAGATTTGCCTTGACTTTGGTCCGTGGTTTTGTTTCACTTGTATATATATATATATATATATATATATTTATATATATATTGACTAACATTATCGAGTTATGCCTCGATTGAGCCTGAACTTGATGCGGCCCGAGCGTTTATTTGCTTTAATATATATATATATATATACATTTATATATATTAATCGCTTGTATATATATAACTTTGTTCGATGAGCCTGATTTCGCTTAGAGCGCTTACTCGCTTTTATATATATATATATATATATATATATATATATATTATATATATATGAACTGTGGTCTGACTCTATTCGATGAGCCCGGATTTTACATCCTATGCGTTTACTCTATTTTTGTATATATATATATATATATATTTATATATATAACCGTGGTGGGACTTGATTACGATGAGCCTCGATTTTACATCCTATGCGTTTACTACTCGCTTATATATATATATTACATCACCCATCTATATATTTTACAACTTTTATATAGTCGATACATGGTATGTAATTTAAATACAACTTACTAATATAACTGCTAGTGGATACATGGTATAATTTAAATACGATATAAATACCGTGAGTTTGAATACAAATATTGTCTACTAGATATTATACAAACTCAAAAGGAGTCCTCATTACAATTATTATCACACTATTTCACGTAATAGTGAGGACTACTAATGCTATCCTCCGACCATTACTCCGCTCCCCGACTCGTCCCCAAAAATATATTCTCATTTCAAGAGAATAAAGAAAGAAAGGGTGAGCTCAACTAGCCCAAGAAGAAATATTATGACTAAGATAATGCGTAATAAATTATCATTAGCTTACAATAATGTTAAAAACCGATAAAATATAATAAACATCAAGTTTAACTACAAATGAACCAAAGAATCCATTAAAAGAGTCAAGTAGAAAATAAAATCTACTATCTTTTATGATTTAAAAGGTTTTTCATCATCATATAGCCGAGACTCACTTTTAATAAATATTCCACATCATCGAATCACCCCCGCACTACTACCAAGGATATTCTTTTAAGTATCACCACACAATTATTCACGCACTACGCGCCAAGAATAGTCAGTGTATTCATTAATGGTCATGATCATGCCAACAACTCGGCCCATCAATGCACTACGCTAATCGAGGATTTTTATCACATCATTTGTAACATTACTACCCATGATTACACCAATAGTCTCTCGTCATAATCATACCAAGTCCATCTATGCACTACAGTCATATGACTTTCATCACATCATTTGTAACATTACATGATTACAATAATAGTCTCTCGCATAATCATACCAAGTCCATCTATGCACTATGTGCCACATATGACTTTCAACATAATATAAATATGAGGATGATGACAATGATATAAGAATTCAATAAAACAAGTTCAAGAATTATTTTATCCAGAATTATTAACGCCCAAATTGTCAACATGATACTTTTTTTGTAGAGTAAAATTCAAGAATGATCGTAAGAATATTTCCATGAAAAGATATCGATGAAACGCAAATATCAAGGATATTCTACTAATTTCATGGAGTATAGAAGTCAAAGTTTTAACCAACCGGGTATAATAAAGAATGGAATAACAAAAGAAATCACCATGCATGCGATAGATCGCAGACAAAAAAAGTTATTCCAATGTAATAATAATAATGGAACCAGTCCGTGAAATTCACACCGACATGATGTTCCAATGTAATAATAAATGTAATAATAAATGATGGAACCAGTCCCATGATAAGCATGCATGTGATATTCCAATGTAATAATAAAGACAAAATAATAAAATGGAACCAGTCCGTGTAAAACACACGCATGTGATATTCCAATGTAAATAATAATAAAGATTTTAACCAGTCCTGTAAAAACACATGCATGTGATGTTCCAATGGAATAATAAAATAAGAATGTCACCAAGTATAGGTAAACCACAGATACAAAAGTATTCCAATGTAATAATAAAAAATGAATAACAATAAGTTCTCTTCATGAATAAGAAAGAATAACACCCTCTTTACGAATACAACAAATAATATTCCCTACCTTAGAAGAACCGAATATCGAAAAGTGAAGTAGCAGTAATACTTTTCTTCTTTCTTCTCTATAGTTTCTCTCTGTAGTTTCAATGAATTCGTAAGAAATAATGAAGGAATGAGCTTTCTATTTATAGAAAAACCGAGGGTGGCTTTGGTCTTAACGAAAAGGCAAAATGACTCTTAATAATATCAAGAGACAACTACTATTCATGAAGGGGTAATTAACCTTCGAAACAAATCAAAGAGGCGCTTAACTCTCGTAATATCAAGGACAACTACTATTTCAAGAAGGTAATTACTAATTACTATATCGACGAAGGTAAATACTATCGACGGGTAATTACTATTACTATTCACAAAGGTAATTACTATTCACAAAGGTAATTACTATCGACGAAGGTAATTACTATCGACGAAGGTAATTACTATTCATTCACAAAGGTAATTACTATTTCAAAGGTAATTACTATCGACGAAGAGACTCTTAGATGATGACATATGGGGCCCCCATAAAATAATCAAACTTACCACAAACGCCTCATAATGTACTTTTATATACATCAAGGATCAATAAATATTACCACAAATCATTTTATTTTTAATCAACACATTTTTAATCTTTCAACAATTATTAATCATTTATAACTTGTCGCCTCAATTAATAATATAACATATTATACAGATGATACCGTGATAATAATCAATCAATAATATAAGAGATATGATGCAAAGAATTATCGTAGTAATAATCGAGTATAGCTAAGTGACTTCACGTAAGATCAATAATCAATACCGTGTGCTACTATGCAACCACGCCAGACATCGCATTTTTTACCACCGGTAGTTCAATAGCTTTAATTCAGAATACCTCCGCCGTTATTTTTATAGAAAGATAATTTTGTCGCTTTTCTAACTACGACAATACTTCCGCTTGGGGGTCCACTAATGATTGAGCCGTCGTATTTAATATTCCCCACAAAAAGAATATTCCCCACCAAACGAATATTTTATAACAACTTGCTTACTTTGCAAAATTTATAAATATTACCCACAACTATAACATTATATCAAATTTATTCCATAATATTCAAAAATAATATTTATAGAAAATTCATCTTTATTTATAAAAGTCGGGTCTTACAACCTCCCTTCTTATGAAATTTCACCTCAAATTAGGGTACGACTGGTATGTCAAGAGGTAAGGATACCTTGATTTCATTTCGATTCTAACTCCCAAGTCATTTCTCAACATCGTGGTTCCTCCACAAAACTTCGACTTGAGGTATAACCTCGAGCGTAGAATATGTTCCTTCTTATCCAAAATTTGAACAGAACCTCTTCATACGCCAAATCTTCCGCTATTTCGTCCTGGCTCTAACTCAATAATATGGTTCGGTCTTTCACATATTTACGTAATATGGATATGTGAAAAACGTTATGAACACGAGACATATTTCAAGCAGAAAGTTTAGTCTATAGCCCACGCCTCCTACTCGATCGAGGATTAAAATGGACCGATGAATCGAGGATTAAGTTTTCCTCTCTTCCAAATCTTGTAACTCCTTTCCATGGAGCAACTCTTAACAACATACGATCTCCTATATCGAATTCCACGCCCTTTCGATGAAGATCAAGATAACTCTTTTGTCGATTTTGTGAGGTTTTTATACGTCATCGATCGTTTGAATCTTTTCCGTAGTCATACGCATCAACTCCGTCCCCAACAACGCTGCTTCACCCACCTTCATCCCAAAGATACCGAGAACGACACTTTCTTCCATACAACGCTCAATGGAGCCATGCCAATACTTGCTTGATAACCGTTGTTGTAGGAAAACTCCACCAATGGTAAGAACTTGTCCCAACTCCCTTTGAAATCAAGGACACAGTAGTCTTAATAGATCTTCAAGAGTTTGAATAGTCCTCTCCGATCGTCCGTCTGTCTCGAGGATGATATGCCGAGCTAAATCGTAAGTCCGTGCTCATAGCTTTTTGCAAACTAACCCAAAATCGTGAAGTGAATCTTGGTCTCGATCGTAAACTATGGATACCGCAAGATACCATGCGCCTTACAATCTCGCTTATGTACATACGAGCAAGACGCTCAAGTGTATAAGTTTCTCAGACGGTAAGAAATGAGCAGACTTGGTCAATCTATCAACAATGACCCAAATCGCATCAACGCCTTGAGAAACCTTAGAAGACCGTGAACGAAATCCATGGTAATGTGCTCCCACTTCCATTCTCGAATTTCAAGTGGTTGCAATGGACCTTTTGGTACTTGATGCTCCGCTTAACTCGCTGACAAGTTAGACACCTCGAGATAAACAATATATCTCTCTCTTCATATTGCTCCACCAAAATGTATGACGAATATCATGATACATTTTGGTACTCCTGTGATGGATTGCAAATGGTGTGTTGTGCTTCCATCATGATATTATACTTTAAATCGTGGTCGTTAGAACACAAAGTCCGGAGTCGACTCAAGTATTCCTTCTTCATCGATTCTTGCTTCCTAAGATAGCACCTTCTTGCACTTTCTTCCTCATACGATCGCCTCCGTGTCCTAGAGCTTTCGAGCAAATTTTAACTTTATCGATTAAAGTCGGCCTCTACTCAGATACTCGCTTATCATCACACGCGTCCCTCGAGTCTTTAACTCTATCTCCATCCTTTGCAAGTCACACAAAATGGGCCTTTCATACGACAATAACGCGCACTCAGATTTCAGCATATGATCTTCTACTCAATGCGCCACCTACCACGCTCGCTTTTCCAGATGGTATCGATGGTATGATCATAATCTTTCAATAGCTTCCAAGCCAACGCCGTTGTCGCATGTCGAGTTCCTTTTGAGTGAAGAAATATTTGAGGCTTTTATGATCCGTAAAGATCTCCACTTTCTCCCCATACAAGTAATGCCTCCAAATTTTAAGTGCAAGATAACAAATGCTAACTCTAGATCATGAGTAGGATAATTCCTCTCATATTCTTTGAGTTGTCGCGAGGCATAGGCTATAACTTTTCCATGTCGCATGAGAACACATCCCAACCCTTTGCTCAAGCATCATCAGAGATGACAAATCCTCCGAGCCGATGGTATCACGTAATAAAATAAAATAAGTCTCCTCTTAAGTTCTTGAAAACTCTTCTCACATTCTTCGCTTCCAACCGAACTTTTTGATCTTTTCGAGTCACCGAAGTCAATGGAGTAGCGATTCGAGAAAATCCTTCCACGAATCTCCGATAATAACCAAATTTAAACCGAGAAAGCTACGATTTCTTTGCCATCGATTTAGGTTGTTCCCACTTTTCAATAGCTTCAATCTTTGGCATGGGTCAATGATATTCCATGACTTGATACCACGTGCCCAAGGAATGCTACTTCTTCAAGCCGTAACTCGTGATTTCTTCAACTCGCATAAAGCTTATATTCACGGTTTTTTTGAGTGTCACCTCAAGTGTTGCTTTCCGATCTTCACTTCGCTTTTGGAATAAATAAGGATGTCATCAATAAAGACGACCACAAAGTGATCTAAATATTCCTCAATACTTTGCTCATCATATCCATGAAGGCAAAGAGAGCATTAGTCAATCCAAAGGACACGACTAGGAATTCATAATGCCCGCATCGAGTTCCGAAAGCCGCCTTTGAATGTCACGGCTCTAATCTTCAATCGGTGATATCCTAACGAAGATCAATCTTTGAAAAGAATTTGGCTCCTTGCAATCGGGTCAAACAGTCATCAATACGCGGCAATGGATACCTATTTTTGATGGTGACATGATTCAACTCCCGATAATCAATACAAAGTCGCATACTCCCATCTTTCTTCTTCACGAATAGAAATGAGCACCCCAAGGAGAAGTACTAGGACGAATAAAGCCAATGTCTAACAATTCCTCGCAGCTTGGGTCTTTAACTCCTCAAGTTCAATAGAGCCATTCGATATGGGCTTTGAAATAGGTTTTGTACCGTGTTCAAGGTCGATACAAAATTCAATTTCACGCCTCGGGGTAGGCCAGAAGTTCTTCGGAATACGCCAGAAATTTATTAACAATAGAAATATCGCTCAAAACCGACGATTTTTTTGTTTAAATCAGCGATATGAGCTAAGAAAGCTTGACATCCGCTTTTTCAATAAACGAATAGCTTTATGGCTTTGAGATGACCGTGATTGATTTTAATGGTTTGGTCGTTTGAATTCGCATAATAGGTTGATTAGAATATGAAAGCTAACAACCTTACGAAAAATAATCAATTTTTGCATGATAAGTAGTTAAACCAATCAATCCCTAGAATCACGCCAAATGCAAGTATTTTTAATGAAATAAGATCGACAGTAATGTGAGGGTACCGATTTGAACCAAACAAGACTTATAAACAAAGGGATGTAATGAAGGTTTCTCCCAACTGAGTTTCCACAGATAAGTCAAAGTCTAATTTCTCCTGAGTCAAATTTAATCGATGAGCGCAAGTAGAGAAATAAAAGAATGGGTAGAACCCAGATCAAATAAAGTATAGACTTCATTAGAGTTTATGATAAGCTTACCCGTGATGACCTCATTCGTTCCTCCTTTCTTCTGGAGGTCACAACAAACGCCTCCTCAGACTACCGGCTTTGACTTTTCTCGAACTACTTTGCTGCCTCCATCCTAGTTGAATTTGTCTTCTAGAAACGACAAAATCGAGCTAAGTGACCTTCTCTTCCACAATTATAACACGCTTTGACTGACATGGCGCAGCTTGACCGATGTGTCCTCTCCTCCGCATTTGAAGCATATGATAGGTGGTCTTTCTCCTTCCTTAACAACGGTGTCAGTGCCGACGCCTTTCCATCATCATTGAATCTCCTTTTCTTGAAATGTCCATTCTTATTGTTTTGGCCCCGATTACCACCGGCGTGGTTACCATATCCGCCCGCTGATTCCTCCACGCTTGTTGTCACCGCTCGATGACTACTCTCACCGGTATTATAATTTTGCCTACCGCTTCTTTTTAGTTACATAGGCTGACTCGTTATCGCTACCCACTAATCGAGCCCTATTTACAACATCTCAATACAAACACAATTTATGAGAAATAAGATGTCGACGATTCCTACTTCAAACCTCTTAAAAACATTCGCGCATTCTCTCTTCATTATCCACCAAGTGGGACGAAAACCGTGATAACTCCGCAAATTTTGCCTCGTATCATGACACCTGGCCATATTGTTTTGTTCCAACTTGATAAACTCCACCTCCTTCATGTGGCTAATACTTTCGTGAAAGTATTTGTCGCTGAATGCCTCCCGAACTTCTCCCAAGATATCTTCAAGACAAGAAGTCGAGTACGCTTTTACCGATTCCCACCAAGAATCCTCCTCCGCAAGCAACATAAAGGCGAAGTGGAACCTTTGCTCTCGAGCATCCCAAGACATCAAATATCTTGTAATCATGCTTATCCATGCTTCCGCCGTAAGTGGTTTTGCTCTCCTTAAACTCCGGTGGTCCCAGCCTTGAATTGTTTAATGCGGTGACCGCCGAGAGTTTTCCGTGTTTCCACCCCACGCTTTTGGACAGAGTCGCCTCATCATTTGCATAAATCGCATAAAGCCTCCGAACATTTGATCATTCATCATTTGGTCAAGGTTGTTGTTTGCATGAGGATTGTCACCTTCCGATGCACATTATCCTCGATTATCGATATGCAGAATCAACGATCGCTCAGGCTCCATCGCTATTCTCAACATTCTCGTATGTCATTTTCGTGACATCGCCACAAAACAAAAGGTTAATTGACATGTAACAAATTATCTCTATATTCCGACCGACCAATAAAATAAAGACATAAACTTAGTAGGTCATACTAGCGAAGGTATTCCCCGCCTCCCTCCTAGTACTATTCTCACATCTTAGCCAGTGGATCATATCCCTAAGCTCGATACTAAACCGTGACGCCCCAAAATTAGGTATACATCACCCATCTTGGGTAGTCGATACATGGTACGTAATTTAAATACAACTTACTAATATAACTGCGTGGTACAATACGACATAAACCGTGAGTTTGAATACAAATATTGTCTACTAGATATTATACAAACTCAAAAGGAGTCCTCATTACAATTATTATCACACTATTTCACGTAATAGTGAGGACTACTAATGCTATCCTCCTGACCATTACTCCGCTCCCCGACTCGTCCCCAAATATATTCTCATTTCCTCAAGAGAACAAAGAAAGAAAGGGTGAGCTCAACTAGCTCAAAGAAGAAATATTATGACTAAGATAATGCGTAATAAATTATCATTAGCCTACAAATAAAGTTAAACCGATAAAATATAATGAACATCAAGTTTAACTACAATGAACCAAAGAATCCATTAAAAGAGTCAAGTAGAAAATAAAATCTACTATCTTTTATGATTTAAAAGGTTTTTCATCATCATATAGCCGAGACTCACTTTTTAATAAATATTCCACATCATCGAATCACCCCGCACTACTACTACAAGGATATTCTTTAGTATCACGACCACAATTATTCATGCACTACGCCCAAGAATAGTTGTGTATTCATTAATGGTCATGATCATGCCAACAATCGTCCCATCAATGCACTACTACCAATCGAGGATTTTTATCACATCATTTGTAACATTACTACCATGATTACAATCGGTCAGTCTCTCGTCATAATCATACCAAGTCCATCTATGCACTACAAAGCCATAGATGACTTTCATCACATCATTTGTAACATTACTACCATGCACCATCTCATAATCATACCAAGTCCATCTATGCACTACAGTGCCACATATGATTTCAACATAATATAAAATACGAGGATGATGACAATGATATAAGAATTCAATAAAACAAGTTCAAGAATTATTTTATCCAGAATTATTAACGCCCAAATTGTCAACATGATACTCGCTTTTAGAGTAAAATTCAAGAATGATCGTAAGAATATTTCCATGAAAAGATATCGATGAAACGCAAATATCAAGGATATTCTACTAATTTCATGGAGTATAGAAGTCAAAGTTTTAACCAACCGGGTATAATAAAGAATGGAATAACAAAAGAAATCACCATGCATGCGATGATAGATCGCATGCAGCAAAAGTTATTCCAATGTAATAATAATAACGGAACCAGTCGTGTGAAATTCACACCGGCAGTGATGTTCCAATGTAATAATAAATGCGAATAATAAATGATGGAACCAGTCCCACAGATAAAGATGTATAGGATATTCCAACTGTAATAATAAAGACTTTATAATAAAAATGGAACCAGTGTCCGTGTAAAACACACGCATGTGATATTCCAATGTAATAATAATAAAGATTTTAACCAGTCCTGTAAAAACACATGTATGTGATGTTCCAAATGTAATAATAATAGAAGAATGTCACCAAGTATATAAACCATGATACAAAGTTATTCCAATGTAATAATAAGCAATGGAATAACAAAAGCTTCTCTTCATGAATAAGAAAGAATAACACCCTTACGGTACAACAAATAATATTCCCTACCTTAGAAGAACCTAATATTGAAAAGTGAAGTAGCGTATTACTTTTCTTCTTTTTCTCTCTATAGTTTCTCTCTCTAGAGTTTCAATGAATTCGTAAGAAATAATGAAGGAATGAGCTTTCTATTTATAGAAAACCGAGGGTGGCTCTTGGTCTTAACGAAGAGTCAAAATGACTCTTCGTAATATCAAGAGACAACTACTATTTGCATGAAGGGGTAATTAACCTTTGAACAATCAAGAGGCGCTTAACTCTTGTAATATCAAGGGACAACTACTATTATTTAAGAAGGTAATTACTATCGACGAAGGTAAATACTATCGACGGTAATTACTATTCACAAAGGTAATTACTATTCACAAAGGTAATTACTATTCATCGAAGGTAAGGTAAATACTATCGATCGACGTAAGGTAATTACTATATCACAAAGGTAATTACTATTCACAAAGGTAATTACTATCGACGAAGAGACTCTTAGATGATGACATATGGGCCCCCATAAAATAATCAAACTTACCACAAACGCCTCATAATGCACTTTTATATACATCAAGGATCAATAAATATTACCACAAATCATTTTATTTTTAATCAACACATTTTTAATCTTTCAACAATTATTAATCATTTATAACTTGTCGCCTCAATTAATAATATAACATATTATATATGATGATATCGTGACAATAATTGAATCAATAATATAAGAGATATGATGCAACAATTATCGTAGTAATAATTGAGTATAGCTAATGTGACTTCTCACGTAAGCATCAATAATCAATACCGTAAAGCTACTATGCAACCACGCCAGACATCGCATTTCTTTACCAACGGTAGTTCAACAGCTTTTAACTGTAACACCTCCGCCGCTATTTTTATAGAAAAATAATTTTGTCGCTTTTCTAACTACGATAATACTTCCATTGTGGGGTCCACTAATGATTGAGCCGTCAGCATTTAATATTCCCCGACAAAAGAATATTCCCCACCAAACGAATATTTTATAACAACTTGCTTACTTTGCAAAATTTATAAATATTACCCACAACTATAACATTATATCAAATTTATTCCATAATATTCAAAATAATATTTATATTTATATAAAATTCATCTTTATTTAAAATGATGGTTTCCATACCCACGTCTTATTCGGATAATAGTTTCTTGAAAAGAGGCGTCACCGTGGTAACACGGATGTCTGGGGTGCCTAACACCTTCCTCCAGCATAACCAAGTCCTCGGACCCTAATGAATCTCTTGTTTCACCGAATTGGCTTAGCAGTGTCACATCACCGGGTCAATGTGCAAACCTTTTCTCCGGTTGTGTTGGTACAACCATTTAAAAAACCAATCAAGCGACTCTTAACAAATCCATCGTCGACATTATACATATCGGACCTTTTTCACTTGTTTTTTCAAACAAATCTCATCTAAAATGAGAACACCAAAGAACAAGTAACTGAAAGGGACATCTAAAAATCCCGACGTCGACATGCATTACGGGCCAAAGATGACTTTCATCACAATATAAGCACGAGGATAATGACTGGTATATATAATGAATAAACATAAATAATCAGAATAATAAGATAACATAAATCTTAGTGATTTTTAACTTAATTATCCAGAGTCCAAATTGCTAATATAATATTAGATGAAACACAACTATTAAGGATATTCTAATCCTTTCAGGACTTTTCACCATTTAATGATAAACTGGATAAACGAATAATAATATCTTACCATAATATGGAGTATGAAAGAAAATGATATTCCTTTTACCATAAAAATGATACCCTCTTACCACAATAATGATATCCCTTACTTTAGCATGTGACTTAATTCTGCTTTATGTGAAATTGATCAACTTAAACAATGCTTGCATTCCTTATCTACACTTGGAGTAACATTACACTCAATAGAAATACTCACAATATTATACTCACAATATTAAAGTAAAAGAATTCTATATTTTTAGTGTAGTGATGGTGTGTGTTTAGTTACTCAACCGAGTAACCTATTTATACTAAAAATTTAGTAAACAACTAGCACACCCGCTTTGACAAAATATCCAAACGAGGTATATAATAATGATAGTGGAATTTATGGTCCCACACAGAAAATTAAACCAACTTGTACACGTTTTAACAAATTTTGTTGAATAATAGAGTTGTGGTCCATACTACTTTAGAAAAAGTAGAGTGTCGGCAAGTCCTACCAAATTTACTTTTGTAAAAAGAAAATAATTGAACAAACGTCTGTATATCATACTTATCTTTAATCAACACATTTTATTCATCAATTATTTACACATTTTCAATCTTTCAACAATTATTAACAAAGACTCACAATACTGTTAACTGGTTTAATTATATCATATCAAATAATATGAGTCACTGTTGTCGACGTTGAGATTTTTATTTGTCCCTTTTCTGTTCTTGTCTTTTAGTGTTCTCATGTTAGGTGAGATTTGTTTGAAAAAACAAGTTGTGAAAAGGTCCGACATGTATATGTCTACAATTGGACTGTAAGAGTCGCCAGTTGGTTTTTTAAATGGTTGTGTCAGGAATAAGCATGTGAATGTTATTCCTAGTTATATATGATTTGATTATGATATATATGAATGAATATGCAAGTATTCTTGCATTAAGAAAAGTTGTAAAATCCTTTGATAGATAATAGAAACATGTGTACAAGGACATAGAATGAATTGATCAAGTATGTTAGGTTGATCCTACATAAGTAAAACAACTTTGTAAAGTCCTTAAAAAGAAATGATGTACAAGGACTATAAACATAGAAAGATCAAGCATGTTAGGTTGATTTTATGATGTAATAGATAGGCTTGTTTGATCGTCGAGCACTGCACCAGAAATCGTAGTCTGCCAAGAGAGTTAAGGAAAACTCGAGAGCTATCAAGGTAGAATCGTAGTCTGCAAGATAGTAGATCTCGGAGTTCATAGACTGCCAGGAGAGATGAGGAAGGATCGTAGTGTGTCTAGGAGAACTTCCTCAGGGCCGTAGTCCGTTGAGAAAGTCATGTTCAGAATCATAAAGACAACCTGCCTACGAGCCGACCGAACATCTGCTGAAGCCAAGTCAGAAACATAGACTACACTCTGAGTCGTAGAGTCTATTGATTACATGCAGAGATCGTAGTCGAGCAAGATCAGATGAAGACAACAAGCACAAGACAGAAATCGTAGAGTGTCAAGATCTGATCTAGGAGTCGTAGTGTCTGCACAGCCAAAGCTGAATCGTAGAGTGCAAAACTAAGACCTCAACTGTTGTACTCACAATGCCGAGGCAGAATTGTAGAGCAAATACGATTCTCAACAAATGAGAACTCCCAGAATATCCAAAGGAATGAAGCCTCTGGTTGGCACTGCATAGATACATCCCACCTGAAGGAAACCAGAGAGCACTCAACGAATGGCATTCAAGCTAACAGAAGATCTAAGCACCAACCCAATAAGCATCAAGATTGAGTTGTGAAGCCATTCGAGATGAAGTCTTCCACAAGGAGATCAGAAGAAGACTTCAATACTGACTAAGGAAAAGTTAGCAAGTGCAGTAGCTGTCAAGCAGACAGAAGACAACGATCTTGGAAGCTACCAGGATCGTAGTGTTTGCTAGACAAAGAAAGAACTGATGGAGTGCATACAGAGATATTAGACAGTTTCTGAAGAACAAGGCTAAAGTGATTAAGCATTGGGTCAGTCCATTGATGATAAGTGAACGGGAGATCACAAGGAGAAAGCGAACTGGACACGCCATAAATCTGAAGTGTCTTGCTATTCAGAAGGGGCCAAAACAAAGAAGTCAAGCCATCAGTATCTGAGAGCTGTTGAGGCAAACAGAAGTGTTGAAGCACTGTAGAAGAGAAGGAAGAGGTGTTCTACATTGAAGATCCAATCAACACTCTTCAAAATCGTAGTGTTGTCTCTACTAGTCAACAAGACACTACGATCAGGTCCATGAAGATATGCATCAGAATCGTAGAGTTCGAATAGCTGAAGACTGAAGCATTGGCAATGGTTCAATCTGAAGGGTAATATTCAGACAAGAGCTTATTGAGAGCATCGATGTAAAAAGGACAACCTCTGATCGAGAAATCAGAAGGAGGAAATAAAGTCTTCGACCTGCCCGAGGCATAAAACTGACATCTAGGATGGGGTAGGCGAAACAGTAGACTGCAATGTTAGAAAAGTTATGACATGTCACATCTGCAGTCTACCTCTGTCAACTCGAGATCTGTGAAGATATTTTAATAGCCTTCAACGGCTACTTTCCAACGGAAGGATTGGGAAGGAGTATAAATCAGGAAGAGCTTCAAAGATCTAGGGTTGCTGGAGTTGCCGAGTTTGGAGTAACGGTGGACTGTTCTAAACCACGTAAGATAGTGAGTCTGAAGGCTCACTCTACGATCCACCAAGAACACTCAGAGACATACAAAGAACAAAGTAGAAGTGAGAGTTCTACAATGTAGAAGTGAGAGTTCTACTACATGAAGAGTGTTCTGAACTGCCGAGAGAAAGAAGAGCATCATGTCATCTTTGTGTCCATCATGGGAAGACTCTAAGTATCATAGAGAAAAGCTCACAGTCATCTTAGCAAGTCCATCATGAGAAGGCATCAAGTATCAAGAAAGGAGATCACAAACGTCATCATGGTGGCAAGCATGAAAAAGTTCTAAGTACCTAGCAGAAGAGCTTACAGTCATCTTAGAAACACATCATGTGCAGCTATCATGTATCAAGAGGAATGATCTTCAAGGCAGTTATCAAGGGATCATCCGAAGTGATTGAGTAACTGAAGAAGCTGAGCATCACGCAACACTCAACTGCACTTCAAGGGTGATCACGCCATGTCAAGCAAGTACGTAAGATGTTCGAGCATGAAGACATCTTAGCAACTTCAAAGACAAACTCCAACAAACAAACAAACAAACAACTCAACGAGAAGCTGTGGCTGAGGGTCCTTTGTCCAGAGGGACTAAATGAAGTTCCAAGATCATTGGGCTTGAAGAGTTCCTAGGGAACTAGAGGAGTTCCAAGGCTCACGGCCTCAAGAGTTCTTAGTGAATCAAGTCCTAAGGTCACTGGCCTTGATGGAATCTTAGTGATTCGTGGTGCCGCCTTTCCTTAGTGGAAATCTTGCTAGTTGAAAGAAGAAGAGTGGATTAGGAGCTTGAGTCTATGAACCACTTAAAACCCCTTGTGTCTTTTACATTATGTCATTTACATTATGTCTATTAACTGCTATAATTGCTTTGTATGTTTTAACTGCTTACCATTGAACTAACTCTACGAACAATGTATGTATGATTATGAATATATCAATGAAGGGAATATTTTATTTATTCCGCTGTGCTTGAAAAGATTCTTATATTTATCATATGCTAAATAATTAGCAATACAAAATAAACCAGAAAAGTATTTGAAATTAAAAAGGATCTATTCAACCCCCCTTCTAGATCTATATTCAAAAGCTAACAATTGGTATCAAAGCAGGTTCTCATGCTATATTCAAAAGCTAATCGTTTTGAGTCTGATCCCAGGCACAAACATTGTTCTAAACTTAGTTTAGTAGTGAGTCACTTGTTATATGCAGATGAGCTCATACGTTGGAAATATTGTGTACAGGTAAATGTGTATATACACCTGAAGTTGCTCAGATTGGTCCATGTTCTCAAATATTATATCAACAAGACCAATCCTAGCCTGCAGTCAATCTTGTAGTCTGAAGACCAGACGAGATAGCCCAAGAGACATCAACAACACAGAGTCAAGCATCCACCAGCCTGAAAGATGAAAAGGCCATATATGCTAAGAAATGCTTATCCAGAGAAGAAAGAAGTTCTTCTCAAACATGTGTCTGGCCAACCAGCAGCTGGGTGCAAACTTTGTGAATTGAAGGATGTCAAAGAACTATTGATGCTGAGATTCTCAGGATGTATCTTCAAGACTACGACTGATTGATTAAAGGCCAACAAGAGCAATAAGCTGTCAGGAGCAAATATGAAACTATGCACATCAATGCCTAAACTCAAAGATATTAAAGGTAAAACGATCGTTAAGAAACCGACAAAGAAAAGGTACGGTTCCTCACTATTATAAATGTGTACATCATAAATGCATCTTCTTATGAACTATAACAATATTCTGTCAAGGAGTCATAATCTACCTAAAAAGGTGAAGAGAGAAAGCACCCTAAGGATGGAGACTCAAATGCCTATAAACCTTCTCTCCATCCATGTTTTAGGTTGAAGATGACATCTTGAAGGAAATCTGAAATGGGTCATAAGAGCATCACAGGCCAAATTAACTCTATGTGGAATAATCTTTGCTGATGGGTTAGTATGCATGAACAAACCTATGTTCTAAGTGCTTGATAACCCACTGAGTATGATCAGTTCTACAAGTGTATTTTGATGATTTGTAGAAACTGATCACCTCCATGAATCAACAAGATACACATAAATCGTAGAGTTGATTTTCACTTTGTGAACACTCAAACATTGTGAACATAACTCAGCAAATGATGAAAGAATCAAAGAGAAAGAGTGTGTTATTAAAATGACAAATCTTACACACACTTACCTTCATGCATCTCAAAATGTATTATCTAAAACAAGTTGCATGCATGAATATGACCGTTGATAATAAATGTGATGATTATCCAAATATGAGGAACATGGGTTTAGAAAACTAACCTAGCAGGACCCATTTAATTGTGGGTACCAAAAATAGAAATGCATCTAACCTGCAAGTACTTGGTCTGTCTGACCACACTAAGGAATGCTGAAGCAGAAGACTTCAGATAAGAAGACTCAACCAGCAGAAGGCTAAGGACTATTCAGAGACGATTCTGATAAAATTCCTATATGTCCATGCCCATCCTCAAAGACCCACTAAGCTCACATGACTGCTAATCTGTATATGGAAGAAGGCCATGCAGCCAAAGATGAAAAGGGTCTTATATGCTCAAATCAGGCAAAGCATGCTATATTTGAAGAATCCTCAAAGAAGCTCACATCAGAGGATCATCGAGCATCAGTCAAAGAGGAGCTCATTACGGGAGCAGAACTTCACACGCACAAGACTGTCAAAGAAGACTACGTTCGTAGTGTTGTCAAAAGATCGTAGAGTGATCAGTCCTGAAAATATCCATGCCTATGATACAGGGAGATCTAAGTGATAATGGTGATTCTAGTCAGAAGGAGATATGCAAGGCTGCCTTCTAATACACATGTAGAAAAGGGAATCATATCTATATGAGAAAACAACATCAACCATGGGGAGCAGTGATCTGTTGAGAAACAACAACACTGGGATATACTATGAAGCAATGTACCAGCTGCAGAGTCTCAAAACTTTATGGCTGATGAACCAAATGAAGATCCATAGTCAATAGGAACGTCTCAAAACGTACTACTGATAACCTATCAGCCACCCAACTCAAAATTGTGGAGTGCCTACGATCAAACATCTGACCACAGTGCAGAAGCAAGAAGACACCACGATTACAGCAAATGTAATTGTCCAAAGTTGGTAGAGGACCTCCCCACTAGAAAAGGTCAAATGAAATATCAGTGCAAATCACTTCTAAAGTATTACACCTGGAAAGCGCCTTAGGGACAAACCTGACCCTTAGTTCACTCTAAGAGGTTGGCCCTTCCTGAGCTACCTTGACCCAGAAGGAATGCTAAGTAAAGTTCATCTCAAGGACCAAATCAGTCAACAATCGTAGAGTCGAGGTTGAAGAGAACTCCACGATCGTAGTGCAACCTCAGCAATCGCAGAAGCAAACTCGACGATTGCAGTCCTACCAGAGGATAATCCAGTTCACGAGGAACTTGGAAAATGGGACAATTGCTCAACCATTCAGATTATGAGGAGATAAGTTCGAATATATCAGTGATCAAGCTGTGCTGCATCAAAATGAGGATAAATGTCAAAACCATCCACTGCAGCATCTCTCAAAAGTTGATCGTTGAGTCAACAAAGGAAAACGTAGAGTCCATAGCTACTTTACCATGCTACTCTACGAACCAAAGAGGTCAACGATCAATCCACGTCAATAAAATGTCTACTCTTTTGAAAGAAATATCTAACTGAAAAGTTATGGGGAGTTACGGCTCATTACTGGAAATCGTGCAACCAATGGTTGGTTGACACATCACTGATTATGCAGAGTTAGAAGGAACTGTCATTAAGACAAATTCAAAATCTGCAAACAGTTATCAAAACCATCGAACCTTTCTCCCTCCCATTTTCAAACCCTAGAATCCTCATCGAAGCCAAAATCTATTAATCTTACCCAAATCACAATCAGCCATCTATCATAGAATCCTCTGAATCATATACCCATATTCCTTGAACTATTCAAATAGAAGATTGACGAGTAATCACTGGCATTCAGCTCGGAACCAAGTTATTTGAGAAATCCGAAAAGAACTTCATAGACATTCTCGAACTTGTTAAGAAAGCTGGATTCTCAGAATGTCTTAAGGCAAGCACTCGAGTATATGTTGACCTGGTTAAAGAGTTCTACTCAAATGCTTCCATAAACTCCGAAATCCTTTCTACCAAGGTCAAAGGTCAGTCTCTAAAGCTGAAATCTTCTGACATCAATCAATGCTTAGGCTTTCCTGACCAAGGACTGAAGAGCCTTGATGATATTAATATGGAACAAGCAAAAGAGATCATGGGGTACCAAAGAAACCCTAGTCTGAAGGACATGAAGAAGAAGGAGTTTCCAGATGAGTTCGAGTTTCTTGCAAAGATAGTGGGTAAATGTATATTATGCAAGGATACTGTAAGACCCCGAAATTTTTAAATAAAAAGGAATTTCCTTTATTTATTATTTTGAAATAGTAAGGGTTGATTTGATTAATGTGGATAGTTAGGGGTAAAATGCGCAAATATTTTAAATAAGCAAGTGGTGATAAAATATTCATTATTGTCGGGGAATATTCGTTTGGTCGTGGAATATTAAATCTTTGTCGGGAATATTCGTATAAATATACAACGACCATGTGTGGCCCCATAACTTGAAAGTGATTGGATGAAGAAAACGATAAATATAAGTTGTTTTAAAATAACAGGAAGTTATTACCAAGTTAATCTTGTTGAATACCCGTGGTTAAAACACACTAATACGCGTTGTTGAACAAGAAGCACACGGTATTGCACCAATTATTGATTCTTACGTGAAGGCACTACTCAATAATGGTTACAGATAATTCTTCGCTCAATATTTTATTGAGTTAATAATTGCACGCGTTGATATTTTATATTCTTTGTTGTTTCAATAATTGTCATTACACAAAGATCTTTCATTATCGAAGCAATAATTCATATTATCTAAATAATATTATTAGATAACATTATTGGCAATGTCTAGAAAGTTCTGTCTAAGGAGAGGTTTGGTCACCTAATTGCGGCCAAAGAAGAAGAAATTCTTATTGAAAGCCCTCTTCCTGAACCTGCCTCATTGTCAATATTGTGATTCTGTAATATTATTTGTGAATAATTAATTATTGATTTATATGATGAGGAAAATATTGATTTTATGTGGATATATATGGAGAAAATTTTAAAATGACAATTGTTGAAAATTAATATTTTATCTTTTTTTACGATAAAATAATTCATTTAAATATATTATTTTAATAATATATTAACTGTGATATTTTTACAACGAATGTGGGATATATGAGTATACGAGGAGGAAGAGTATTTTTGTTGCAATAAATGTTTAAAACATGTTAAACATGTCGGTGGGACCCCATTTATCGAATCGAAATTTGATTATAAATTTCAGTAAAATCGCCTGCTTGTGGATTTCGGTCAATTTCTATTTGGAATTTGGAAAAACTTTCTTCTGCAAAGTTGTAGAGAATTGAATTTCCTATAAAAACTCAAGCGAGATTCGAATTTTCTGATGAAAGGGCTATTTATTATGAATTATTGAAGTTCTCAAGTCTCAAATAATTAATTTTGTAAGTTTTAATTATTTATTTTATGAAAAACGTTTTTTCATCATTTCTTTCTAGAAGGTGGCATGTGGGAAATGCTAGGATCTGAATTCTAAGGTTGGCGTATGAATTTGATATATATATATATATATTAATTTATTAAATTTTCTACTTTGGTGTTCTAAGCAATTTCCTATAAATAGGGTGCTTAGGTTAGAATTGAAAATCACACCAGAAACTGAAGTTTTCTCTCTCTATATTATCGAGTTTATTCTTGTGAGTATTTTGAGTATACTTTGAGTATTATACTATGCAAGTCCAAGTCAAGTCATAGCTTATATCCTGTTTTTTAATTTAGAAGATCGATCTTTCGAGGTAAGAATATTATTTTTTTTAGAATGATATTATTTCTTCAATATCATTATAATTTGAAATGTTGATCTGAAGTTTTATCAAATTTGGAATTTTTTCATGTCTGGTTACTATTCATGGGTTACTATTTATGAGTTACTATTCACGAGTTACTATTCATGAGTTACTTATTCACGAAGTTACTATTCACGAGTACTATTCATGAAGCGTGAAGATGTTTTTGTGGAATTTCTATCTTTTGGTGTGAGTTACTATTCACGTGATACTACGGACTATTCACGATATCTGACTTATTCAATTTAAAAATAAAATTTCTTCTTTTTGTCCAAAATATCTATTCGGATACTAACTCCGATTGATCCATGTTTTGATCATTCTTGAATTTTACACCACTATGATTATTTTTGAGGTATTTTTGGACGTGGATAAAACCAAGTACGAATCCTTAATCCTTAATCCTTGTCATTTTGTTTCACCGGATTCGCTTTTTAAAAAAAAATATTTTCATCATCCTCGGTCTTAAATGATGATATTATGGAATATCTTTGGCCCGTAGTGCAAAGATGAATGATTTCTTAAGAATATCTTTGGCCAGAGTGCAAAGATGAATGATTTCAAGAATATCTTTGGCCAAGAGTGCAAAGATGAGCAGTGTTTAAATGAACATGACCAATCGATGAATATCTTTGGCCAGAGTAGTAAAGATGAATATTTGATTCCGTATGTATATCGATTGATGTTACAGGATAAAATATTGATGATGGACCGTTAAATTCATAGATTATAGTAGATTTCATTCTCTACGAACTCTTCTATGAATTATTATTTCACTGCGAATATTGATCTGAAACTTGTTGTCATTGTATTCTATCGATTTTTCCTCAAAGACTAACGATAATTTGTTGTATATTATCTTAGTCATAATATTCTTTACCGGCTAGTCGAGCTCACCCTTTTCCTTGTTGTTCCATTTTTCTTCTCGGAGGCGAGAATGTAGCGAGTACTAGTCGGAATATGGAATGAAGGTTCTAGAGAGAGTTGTTTAGTAGTCCTCACCATTTTTGTAAAATAATGAATCAATAATTATGATGGGGATTTATTTGCATGTGGATATTGTCTGTAAGACAATATTATATTTAAACTCACAAGATATATATTATCGTATTTCACACGACATTTGTATTATTGAAGTTGTAGTTTGCTTTTTGTACCATGTATTTGGCGACTCGAAATGGGTGTTGTGTATACCTATTTTGGGGCGCCACAGCTTGGTATCGAGCTTAGGATATGATCTCCAAGCGAGATCGGGAATAGAACTAGGAGGGGAGAGACGAGTAAATCCTTCGCTAGTGTGTCCTACCTAAGCTTATTTGTTGGTCGGGTCATATTATAGGGTATTATGTGATATATTGATTTATTTAATTAACCCTTGTTTTATGATAGTTTTTAAGAATGGTCATTGAGAACGTTAACGGTGGAGTAAATGAGACCGTGGAGATGCCTCAGACTTACCAACGAGGAGAACGTGTCAACAGTCGGGCAATGTTCCTCCCGTGAACAACACCACCGAAAGCGATGATGAACTGGGGATGTTTAGAAGCTTTTTGCGCTCATGCAAAATCGATTTAGAGGAGACTCGTGTTCAAAATACGAGGAGAAATGATAGCAATTCACGGGTGGTCACAAACCAAGCAGTTCAAAGAGTTGGGACCACCGCACTCAAAGCCGGATCCGATTAAAAGCGAGACGTGGGTCAAACAAATTACCAAGATATTCGATGTCTTGGGATGCACGGAGGAACAGAAAGTTCCATTCGCCACCTTTATGTTCCGTGGCGAGGCAGACATCGGTGGGAATCAGAAGCGTACCCATCCAAATTGCACTCGGCATGTCGCCGGAGACGTTTGAAATGCAGTTCAATGACAAGTACTTCCCGAAAGTATTCGGCTATATGAAGGAAGTGGAGTTTATTAGACTAGAGCGTAATAACATGACGGTGTCCCAAAGACGAGGAAGTTCATGAGTTATCCAGTTTGCACCTCATTTGGTGGAGAATGAGGAACGATGACGCGGATGTTTCGAGAGGTTTGAAACCCGACATACGCCGCCAAGATCTCATTTCTCATAAATTTTCTCTATTCAGATGTTGTCAATGTGGCTCAGTTGTTAGAAAGCGAGATAACGAGTACGCTCAACCGAGGGACCATAACCAGGATCATACACCGAAGATAGCGATCATCGTAATAACGATAACCAACGGAGAAAGAAGAATACGACAAAGCGAACCACTCGGTGGTAATCGTGGCCATGAAAATAGAAGAAGCGAAGCCTGGGAGGAGATTTTAAAAGAGGAGATTCAACAACGACCATGTGAAGATGTCGGCCACCAAAGAGTAACTAGTTTTAAGGGAGGAGAACGACCACCCATTATATGCTACAAATGCGAAAAGAGGGACATATCACCAAACCGCCTACAAACAGCTTCAAGGTATGCTATAATTATGGAAAGGAAGGACATATCGCCGAGATTAGACAAGAATAAACCTAGTTCAATGGGGACGGTGACAAAAGATCGTCCCCAAAAGTCAAAGTCAACGATTCCAGGAAGAGCGTTTTGTTGTGATCGGTCAAAATGCGAGGAACCCGAACGGTTAGTACGGGTTAGTTAATTATAAATTCTTACAAGTATATACCTTACTAGATATTGGTTCTACCCATTCTTTTATCTCTCTTACTTACTCAACGTTTGAACTCGACTACGGAGAAATTAAACTTTGACCTATCTGTGGAGACTCCATTAGGAGAAACTTTCATTACATCCGTTGTTTAAAAATCTTGCTTGATTCAAGTTGGCACTATCACATTACCGTTAACCTTATTTCTATAGAGATATTTGCTTTTGATGTGATTTTAAGGTTAACTACTCATCATGCCAAATTGATTGCTTTTGTAAGGTTGTTAGTTTTCATATTCCTAAGCAACCTCGTTATTCAATTCAAGCAATCAAACCATTGTAGTCAAACATTTTCATATCAAGCCATGAAGTCATTCGCTTATTACTTGGATGTCAAATTTTCTTAGTCCATGTTATGGATTTGAATAAAGACACGCCGATTTGAATAATATTCTCGTTGTTATTGATTTTTTCCGGACGTATTTTCTCAAGAATTTCTTGGCTTACTCCCAAAGCCCGATATTAAATTTTGTATCGACTTTGAACCCAGACAAAACTCATTTCTAAAATCTCATATCGAATGGCTCTATTGAACTTCGTGAGTTAAAAATTCAACTATAGAATTTGGTACCGAGCCTTTATCTTGTGACTTCCTTTGGAATTCACCTAAGCCGACTCTCTCGTAGGGGCGCCATATTCGTATGCGATAGTAAACTGATAGGTGTCATTGTGACGTGCTATCCAAGATTGGGATATGAGTCACAGTTGAGAGCAACCTAAGTCAGTTATCGAAAGACGTAGCTTTCTAGGCTTAGTTGGTTATTATCGGAGATTCGTTGAAGGATATTCTCGAATCGCTATTCCATTAACGCAGCTGACTCGTAGAGATACAAAATTCGAATGGAGCAAGGAATGTGGGAAGAGCTTCGAAGAACTCAAGAGGAGACTCATTTCAGCACATGTTCTGATCATGCCATCCTGGAAAAGCGAACGTGGTAGCGACGCAAGTGAGTAGAAGATTATATGCGGAACGAAAAGTGCGATGATGTCAAGTATACGATAGAGCCAACTTTAATAGAAAAAGTTAAGGTTGCTCAAGCCACCGACCCGGAGTTGATGCGTATGAAGAAGAAAGTACAAGAAGGAGCTATTCCGGAAGCGAGAATTGATACTTCGAGTCCACTCTAGACTTTGTGTTCCTAACGACTCTGATTTGAAGTACAAGATTATGATGGAGGCACACAATACGCCATTTGCAATCCATCCTGGGAGTACCAAAATGTATTATGATCTTCAACATACATTTTGGTGGAGCAATATGAGGAGAGAGATCACGTAGTTTATCTCGAGATGTTTAACTTATCAACGTGTAAAGGCGGAGCATCTTGTACCTAAGGGTCCATTGCAACCACTTGAGATTCCGGAATGGAAGTGGGAACACATTACTATGGATTTCAAGCATCTGGGTCTTCCCGCGGTTTCTCAAGACATCAATGCTATTTGGGTTATTGTTGATAGATTAACCAAGTCTCGCTTATTTCTTACCGATACGAGAGACTTATTCCTTGAACGCCTTTTCTCGTATATACGTAAATGCGATTGTGAGATTGCATGGCATGCCAAGATCCATAGTTTTAGATCGTGACCCAAGATTCACTTCATGATTTTGGGTTAGTTTGTAAAAAGTTATGGGCACGAATTTACGATTTATTTATCTGGGCATATACCATCCTCAAACGGATGGGCAATCGTAAAGGACTATTCAAACTCTTGAAGATATATTAAAACTCGTGTCCTAGATTTCAAAGGAAGTTGGGATAAGTACTTGCCATTGGTGGAATTCTCATACAACAATAGTTATTAAATAAATATAGGCATGGTTCCATTCGAGCATTATATGGACGAAAAATGTCGCTTCTCCAAAGATGTTGGGATTAGGTGGGTGAAGCAACATTGTTGGGACCCGAAAGTTAGTACGTATGATCACCGAAAAGATCCAAATGATTCGACAACGATATAAACCAAAAGACAAGATCGACAAAAGAGTTATGCGGATCTTCATCGAAAGGACGGGAATTTAATATTGTTGTGAGTTGCTCCATGGAAGGGAGTTACAAGATTTGGGAAGAGAGAAAGCTCAATCCATGATTTATCGGTCCATTTCAAATTCTCGACCGAGTAGGAAATGTAGCCTATAGACTTGCATTACCTCCGAGTATGTCTCGTGTTCATAATGTGTTTCACATATCTCGTATTTCGTAAATATGTGAAAGACCCGAACCACGCGTTATAGAGTTAGAACCCCATTTTGATAGCCAAGACTTAACGTATGAAGAGGTACCGTCAAGATTTTGATAGAAGGAGCATGTCCTACGTACGAAGGTCATACCACAAGTTAAAGTTTTGTGGAGAAACCATGCTATTGAGGAAATGACCTGGGAGTTGGAAACGGAAATGAAAGCGAGGTATTCTCATCTTTTCAAAACACCAGGTACGTACGTCAATTTCGAGGACGAAATTTCATAAGGAGGGGAGGTTGTAAGACCCCGAAATTTTTAAATAAAAAGGAATTTCCTTTATTTATTATTTTGAAATAGTAAGGGTTGATTTGATTAATGTGGATAGTTAGGGGTAAAATGCTAAATATTTTAAATAAGCAAGTGGTGATAAAATATTCATTATTATCTAGAATATTCGTTTGGTCGTGGAATATTCGTAACCGTTTGGAATATTCGTATAACTGTAAGCAAATGCATGTGGGCCCCATAACTGAAAGTGATTGGATGAAGAAAACGACAAATATAAGTTGTTTTTAAATAATCAGCGTAGTTATTACCAAGTATCATCGTTGGAATACCCTATGGTTAAAACACACTAATACGCTGCGTTGTTGAACAAGAAGACACCAGTATTGCACCAATTATTGATTCTTACGTAAGAAGGCACTACTCAATAATGGTTACAGAATTACCGCTCAATTATTTTATCGAGTTAATAATTGCTTTGCGTTGATATTTTATATCATTGTTGTTTCAATAATTGTCATTACACAAGATCTTTCATTATCGGCAATAATTCATATTATCTAAATAATATTATTAGATAACATTATTGGCAATGTCTAGAAAGTTCTGCCTAAGGAGAGGTTTGGTCACCTAATCATGCCGCCAAGAAGAAGAAAAATTCTTATCGAAAGCCCCTCTTCCTGAACCTGCACTCATTATCAATATTGTGATTCTCAAATATTATTTGTGAATAATTAATTATTGATTTATATGATGAGGAAAATATTGATTTTATGTGGATATATATGGAGAAAATTTTAAAATGACAATTGTTGAAAATTAATATTTTATCTTTTTCGATAAAATAATTCATTTAAATATATTATTTTAATAATATATTAACGGTGATATTTTTACAACGAATGTGGGATATATGAGTATACGAGGAGGAAGAGTATTTTTGTTGCAATAAATGTTTAAAACATGTTAAACATGTCATGGGACCCCATTTATCGATCGAAATTTGATTATAAATTTCGTAAAATCGCCTGCTTGTGGATTTCGGTCAATTTCTATTTGGAATTTGGAAAAACTTTCTTCTGCAAAGTTGTAGAGAATTGAATTTACTATAAAAACTCATGAGATTCGAATTTTCTGATGAAAGGGCTATTTATTATGAATTATTGAAGTTCAAGTTCAAATAATTAATTTTGTAAGTTTTAATTATTTATTTTATGAAAAACGTTTTTATCATTTCTTTCTAGAAGGTGGCATGTGGAAATGCTAGGATATGAATTCTAAGGTTGGCGTATGAATTTGATATATATATATATATATATTAATTTATTAAATTTTCTGCTTTTGTGTTCTAAGCAATTTCTATAAATAGGGTGCTTAGGTTAGAATTGAAAATCACACCGTAAACCCAAGTTTTCTCTCTATATTATCAAGTGTATTCTTGTGAGTATTTTGAGTATACTTTGAGTATTGCTATACTATAAGTCCAAGTCATAGCCTATATCCTGTTTTAAATTTAAAGTACCGATCTTTCGAGGTAAGGAATATTATTTTTTCAGAATGATATTATTTCTTCAATATCATTATACCAAAATGTTGATCTGAAGTTTTTATCAAATTTGGAATTTTTTCATGCTCAAGGGTTACTATTCATGGGTTACTATTCATGAGTTACTATTCACGAGTTACTTATTCATGAAGTTACTATTCACGAAAGTTACTATTCACGAGTACTATTTCATGAAGCGTGAAGATGTTTTTGTGGAATTTCTATCTTTTGGTGTCTGAGTTACTATTCACGATACTGCAAGACTATTCACGATACTAACACTATTCACGATACTTGACTATTCATTCAATAAAAATAAAATTTCTTCTTTTGTCCAAAATATCTATTCGGATACTAACTCCGATCAGATCCATGTTTTGATCATTCTTGAATTTTACACCACTATGATTATTTTTGAGGTATTTTTGGACGTGGATAAAACCAAGTACGAATCCTTAATCCTTAATCCTTGTCATTTTGTTTCACTTTGGATTCGCTTTAAAAAAAAATATTTTTCATCATCCTCGCCTTAAATGATGATATTATGGAATATCTTTGGCCCAGAGTGCAAAGATGAATGATTTCTTAAGAATATCTTTGGCCTCAGTAGTAAAAGATGAATGATTTCAAGAATATCTTTGGCCAAGAGTGCAAAGATGAACAGTGTTTAAATGAACATGACTAATCGATGAATATCTTTGGCCCGTAGTGCAAAGATGAATATTTGATTCCGATGTATATCGATTGATGTTACAGGATAAAATATTGATGATGGATCGTTAAATTCATAGATTATAGTAGATTTCATTCTCTACGTAACTCTTCTATGAATTATTATTTCACCATGCGAATATTGATCCGAAACTTGTTGTCTATTGTATTCTATCGATTTTTTCCTGTTGAAGACTAACGATAATTTGTTGTATATTATCTTAGTCATAATATTCTTTATCGGGCTAGTTGAGCTCACCCTTTTCCTTGTTGTTCCATTTTTCTTCTCGTGAGGCGAGAATGTAATGAGTACTAGCTTCTGGGTATGGAATGAAGGTTCTAGAGAGAGTTGTTTAGTAGTCCTCACCATTTTTGTAAAATAATGAATCAATAATTATGATGGGGATTTATTTGCATGTGGATATTGTCTAGAAGACAATATTATATTTAAACTCACAGTATATATATTGTCGTATTTCACACGACATTTGTATTATTGAAGTTGTAGTTTGCTTTTTGTACCATGTATTTGGCGACTCAGAATGGGTGTTGTGTATACCTATTTTGGGGGCGTCACAGATACTGCACATGATACTGTGCTTGATCAGGAGTTGAAGATTATGTCAGTAATAGTTCTGAAGAAACGAATTAACTTTGGAGCTATCTTGTTCGATCAAATCTCTAAATGGGTAGAAAAGGATGAGCTAAAGAAGTCTACAGAAAAACCTCTGACAAAGGTGTTTTATGGAAGACTGCTGAGCATTGTAATGAAGAAGAAGCTGGGAGGCAATATCAAGGATGATGAAGGAGAGCCTCTGAACGTTCACAAAGTGATGTCTCCACAACTATTTGTGAATTGGAAGAAAAACCCAAAGGAGAACAGAAGGCTGACAACTGGGAGCAGTAGCAAGGCCTCTAGAAAGAAAAGGAAGGCAAAAGAGGTAGAAAGCTCTGAGTCTGATGACTCTAAACCAACAACAACCACACCAGCCAGAAAGAAATCCAGAGGTGTGAAGAAAATCAAGGTCCCATCAAGAAGTCTCTCTTCCAAAGACAAAGATGAAGAAGAAAAAGCCCTGACTACTAAGACCACAAAGAGAAAATGCAAAAGGTTGCTTCAAGGACCATCAAATAAGAAAGCTAAGGCGGTAAATAAACCGGCCCCAATTTCCCAAGGAAGTATATCTGATGGAGAAAAGGATGTAGATTCAGCAGAAGAAAAAGAAACAGATGTCAAGACTGAGTCTCCTCAGACCAAATCTAGCAATGAAGGTAAAGCTGGATTAATGAAAGAAAATGCAACATCTTCTGATGAAGAAGAATGCTCAAGCCCTGTAGCTACCTCTCAAAGCATTCACTCTGATGATGATGAAGAAAAGCTAAAAGCAGATTCAGGTGCATCCCCAAATGCAAATATTCCAACAAGCCCAGATGATGGGTCAAATGATGCTGTGTCTAGAAAAGAAGAACATGCCCTCTCCAATCCTGAAAGCCCCCATGATGGCTCAAAGAAGAAGGGTCTGCCCCTGCCAGTGCTGAACCCCAAGGAAGTTCGTCTGTTGAACCAGAGGAGTCTGAGTCTGAAGAGGAAGAAGAGTCTGACTCTCCCAAAACTAAACCTCCAAGAAGAAGGAAGAGCTATAGACTGCCAGCCAAATTTGCCTCTAAAAAGAGAAGTGATCACTCCAGTGCTATCATTAAACTAAGTGATGATGAGTTTGTATCAAAAGATGAAAGTTGTGAAGATAGAACCAGTGGTGAAGAAGATGAATCAGAGGAAGATCTTGCTGAAGAAGATTCTGGAAATGAAATGCAGTAAGAAGGATTCACTGTTGGAAATGATCAAGATGGTTCAGGCTCCGAAAGAGAAGAAATGGAAAATGATTCCAATTCTAAAAATCAGAAATCAGAGGAACCAGAATTCTATCCTGTCCTCTCTCCAGCAAAATTCACTAGGAGAATAGTGGTAGAAGTCACGAATGAATCACCAGAAACACCACCAGAAAGATGGGTGAACTATGGAAATGAACAGCTTAAGGTAGTGAGGATGACTACGTTTGAGGTGTTTAAAAACTGGAACAACATGGAGCTAGACTGCACGACAATTCTCTACAATCCTGATGACCTGCTAATGAGATGGTTCTTCCAATGGATGACATGGCTAAAAGCACATACTGAAAAGGATGCAAGTTACTTCAGTTGGTGCTACTCTCATTTTCCAAGCATGGAGCTGGTAGCACAAAACTTCCCAAGGGTGAAGAAGTTTGCCACCAAATTGATCACAAACTAGCCTCACTACAAGGTCTACAGACATGCCGACAGTCACTATATCCCCTACGATCGTAGAGTGGACTCTCAGGGAAGAAGGATCATGACCAAGGAGATGATCGTAGAGTCTGTTCACTCTACTACTGATGGTGTTCAAGTTCAATACCGGAAGCCTCCATCTGCTCAAGCACTACTGACACGCATTCCTTCATCCTCAACCAGCGATTGGAACTCAACGATTCTTCAAATTCTCAACACCTTTGAAAATCTGTCCAAGGATGTAGATCGTAGAGTTCAATCTAATGCTCGACAGGAGACTGCTCAACTAGATGATCAAGTATCTGTGGAGAAGGAGCTGATGAAATTTTTTGATGAACTGATTGAGAAAATATCTCTATTCATGGAAGAGTCATGTGTCGGCAAAGAAGGGAGATAATTCATTCCAGAATAGACTTCAAGCTACTATAGCTGATGTATCTCTCAAACTCAAAGAGGGAGATAACATCTATCTGAAGGTCATGAGTGATCAGAAGGCAGATGCACTACGAGCACAGAAGGCCAATGAAGAGCAGATATAAGTCCTCTCTGACAAGATTGACAACATGAATCAGTCTTTCTTTGTGCAACTTGAGCTAGGCCAACAGGAACTCAAGTTTGAAGTTGCAAACTCCTCCTACCTGATGGAGCAACTTATGTCCAACATGGAGCAGCTCTCCCAAATAATTTATGACAAAAAGGGGGAGAAAAATAGGCATAGAAAGAGGCAGAGCAAGAGGCATTCAAAGAAGGGAAAGAAGAGCAGAAGGAAAGGAGAGAAGAAGTCAAAGAAGAAGATAGCAGAAGAAGAGGCAGAGTCATCTTTTGAGGGGGAGCTGAAGAATGATGAACCTATGTATGCCGAAGCTGAGGGGGAGCCAGAAGTAGAAGTTAAGCACACATCTGAGGGGTAGCAAAACAAAGCAGGAAAGTCCATATCTCAAGGGGAGAAGAAGCAAGAAGGCCAAACAGATGATTAGCTGATCAACAGAATCCTGGAAACATACATGGAGACAAAAGAGGTACATCTCTTTGCTCATTTGTCCTCAAATAAGATAAGAAATAACAAAAAGAAGGTGCCAATTTGACTGTCTCAAAAGTTAAATTTTTTTACATCATTATGTTCAGCATGGTTTAATACTAACATTTACTATAATATTTTTTATCAAGTCATTTGAGCATACATATTCATTACTATGTGTTTAGATGCATTTCATGTGATAAGTCATTTTTCAACGGATAAAAATTGGAAAAGAAGATATGCATACGTTACCAGGACAGTGTAGAACACTTGTACGGTGACAGAATTTGCAGAAAGACGTCTGAACTCAGTAGATCTAAAGAAGAGCTCTCGGATTTCCTTAGCGGCGCAATATGAAATGACTTGAGAATGCAAATTGCAACATTCATAGCCATCCACGGTTGGCCGTAGGTCCACCTATGGCTGATGCAGGTGTACCTGCGACATGCCTACATGGGTCCCACACCTCCGACCCGGTCCAGTTCGAGTTCTCCCAGACTAAAAAGGTCAAATCAGGAATAAAAATGCTACGCGATTGAAAGCGTAAATAGCTTACAATCCCGGTTTTCGGGACTGAACAACTGGTCCGCACATTACTCATTGGTGTTCGCCCAAGCACAGGGTACACTATGCTGATGATCTTAAATATTACAAGTCACGCTCGGCAATACCTTATGCAGGTCCAATGCCGCCGATTCATGGTCGTCATCCTAATTCTCAATCAGATCCTCGGCGGGGGCATCACGCATTCTCAAGAAGAGATCCCTGACGGGGGCATCACACATTCTCAAGAACATATCCCCGGTAGGGGCATCACGCGTTGCATATGTCGAAGTACATATCCCCGTCGGGGGCATCACGCGTTGCATGTGTCGAAGTACATATCCTCAGTGGGGGCATCACGCATTGCATGTGTCGAAGTACATATCCCCAGCAGGGGCATCACGCGTTGTCATATGTCGAAGTACATATCCCCGGCGGGGGTAGCACGCATTGTCATCCATTGATGCACATGTCAACGAAGGTCAAGCGGCCTTGACATCACTGTAACTATTGGCAAGTAAATCCAATGAAGCGTCGGAAACCATTTGATGATTGTAGCCGTTGATGCACACATCAGCGAGGATCAAAGAAACCCCGATGGGGGTTACAACGCGTGTTTATCTGTTGATTCACACGTTAGCGAAGGTCAAGTAGCCTTGACAATCTGCCCAACAGGGTTTATCCGTTGATTCACACGTCAGGGAAGGTCAAGAAGCCTTAACAGTCTACCCAACAGGGGTTTTATCCAGTGACATGCACGTCAGCGAAGGTCAGGCAGCCCTGATAACACATACTATTGGCAGTAAATCCAACAGAGCATTGATATGTCCTGGCGATACAAATCAGGAAAGATCAACATCATCGAGGAGGATTGATGATGGAATATGTTATACACATCCTCAAACAGACAAAGCTTTATCCCCACAGATCTCTTATACACGAGAGGCACCTCTTTGGAATAAAGTCTGTATCAAGGATTAAGGACTTTGGTGATAGCCCCAATGTCAACATCCTAAAAGATTTGGATCACACATCCAAACTCGTCATCATTACCAATCCCCGGTAGAAGCAACAGGGAGCCGACAATCATCCCCAACATGTGGGAAAACAATCCATATGCATCATACATTTGCATCATGTTGCTGCACATAGCATCATGTTTATCTTATTGAATTTCAAGTGTCTAGGATTCTTTATCCTATCCATGCCATTGCATCGCATGAATATGATAAAGAGGGGCATCTGTAGACACTCGAAATTTTTTGCATACTTGTTACTGACATTTCAGGAGGGCAGATTTGTCTTTCAGAGATAACCCTGGAAGACAGCTCATATCAAGTCTGGATACTACCGAAAGTTCAGTCTCAACCCCGGAGCACACACTAGGAGTACCAGTTCCAACCTCGAGGAAACCTCGAGGCATGCAGTTCCAATACTGGAAATTCCACCAGAAAAGGCCGATTCATCTTGGAGATAACCCCGAGATATTCAGTCTCAGTCCAAGACATAACACTAGGAGTAGCAGTACCAACCTTGGAGATAACCCCAAGGAAGGCAGATGCAGTTCCGGAGATAACCCCGGAAATGCTTGTTTCAAATGCATGCAATCAGCTTCAACCTCGGCGCTTACACCGAGGCACTTAGTATAAGACCCAAATATAACACCGGGAAGACAGGCACACCTCAGAGATGACATTGAGGACCTTCAACACGTGTAGCAGTCCAATCTCAGAGATAACCCTGAGCAACGTCTGCTTTATCAGCTCAAACTGGAAATAACCCCGATGAAGGGCAAAGTCATCATCTTGCCACCTTGACGCCATACCATACCATCTCAACATTCCATACATACATTTCTACACAACAATGTCCCACAAGAACTAAGGAAAACCAATCCCGAGTGACTATTGCGTAGGGTAACAGATAGAATTTGAAGCTTGAAGACTGGAGGGCATGGTCCCATCTTCTTGACTTCGTACAACCTCTAATCTCATGTCATTACGTAACTCTTGACAATGGCGGTCCGAAATAGGTCTCACATACCTCAGTCGAATGCCCAGATTATAATTCTGAAAGTTCGAGCGGACATCACATTGCATGCGTGCACGTACTTCGAGATGGCAGACTCATGGAGTCGGGGCACCCCGGCAAATTGTAGTACATCTGCTGCTAGCCTCGTGTACACCATGGCCCCCCTCTATAAATAGAGGGCTTGGGGTGGCTATTTGTAAAAGAAAAAGGCTAGGAAGCCCTGTCAAATTTGCTCTGTACTCACCCTATACAGAGTGCTTTCTCATTTTAAACACTTGTAAGCTCACATATAGCTACTCTTTTGTATCGGCGGGAGCCGAGTGTTCATCCACTTCAAGTTATAGAAGTCTTCTTGGGCAGCCCACTGTAAGCCTTCTTACAGACTTTAAAGCATTTCTCTTCATCTTTGCACACACCATTCTTCACGTTGAGAGTCGTGTTGTGTGTGTTTATCCGAACTTCGGTCTATGGTTTCATTTTAGTTTGTATATATATATATATATTTATATATATATGGACTAACATTATCGAGTTATGCCTCGATTGAGCCTAGACTTATGTCTGGAGCTGTGTGTCGAATTTTATTCGATGAACCTGGACTTTACATCCGGAGCGTTTACTGCTTTAATATATATATACTTATATATCAACTGTGGTCGAACCTTGTTTGATGAGCCTGGATTTTACATCTGGTGCGTTTATCGCTTATATATATATATATATATATATTTCGTCCCGCCTGGAATTTACTTCATGGCGGTTGATCGCTTTTACAGCTTTCTTTACATTTCGTCCCGCCTGGAGTTTACTCTGTGGCGGTTGATTGCTTTTTACAACTTTATTTACATTTCTGATCCCCCATGGAGGTGCTTCGTGGTGGCTGATCATGTTTATATATATATATATATATATATATATATTTTATATATATACCTGCTTATTGCTTTCATACAAATTGCAACAACATGTGAGCCTAGAAATCACGTGATCACAGATTCAGTCTATTGAATCTAGATTTGGTTCTCGTGATGGACATTTTCAGCTGTAAGCAGCTTGTAAATTTATTCACGATGTCTGGATTTCCTTAGATGGTTTTCATACCCATGAGGAGTTCGACACCATTTTATACATTATTTTCTCAAAGATTCTTTGCATCTTGAAAATAAAAGCAATCAAGCCGAACACTTAATAAAATTGAAGTGTAAAAGGTCTCAATTACTATTGAGCACAAGGGTTTAAAAAACCTTTTTTTCTAAAACATCACTGCAATATCTTGCTTAAAATTAAATTTTTACATAAATTCAAACCCTATGTATATAGGTGTGAACGAGGCCTCGCACTACTTCTAAATAATAGCACATTGACCCACACACACACACACACATTAATATAACAGTTTCTTGAAAAGTGGCGGTCACCGTGGTAACACGGATGTCGGGGGGTGTCTAACACTTTCCCTTCGCATAAGTAAGTCCCCAGACCCTAATGAATCTCGGTTTCACAGACCTGTTTAGCAGTGTCACATCACTGGGTCAATGTGCAAACCTTTTCTCGGTTGTGTTGGTACAACCATTTAAAAAACCAACTGGTCACTCTTAACAGTCCATCGTCGACATGATACATGTCGGACCTTTTTCACTTGTTTTGTCAAAAAAATCTCACCTAAAATGAGAACACCAAAGAATAAGAAACGAAAAAGGAGCAAATAAAAATCCCAACGTCGACAGCAGCGCCATGCTTAGTTCATTCGGCCGCGCTACGGCGTGAGACTTCAGTAGTTCCTGGACATCTTTGAAATGCTACGCCCACTTATGGTTCTTTGGTTGTACCTCAAGCACGCTGCAGACCTCGATGCCAGCATCGCTTTTGCGATTTCTTACATAAACGAATTTCCCGGACTCCTAAATTATTCATTTTAAGTCAAAATTGGCTCATTCAAAAGCTATTAGCTCACAAATCACATACTCTACATGTTCATGCAAGAATTTTCCATTTTCGAATTCGTTAACTCAAAATTCACCTATTAGTTCATTTTATGATAAATGTTCTTGAACGTTCAACGCTTGTTTCTTCGTTCTAAGTCAGAATTCGATCATTTTTGATTCCGCAACTCTATAATGCCAAATAAGACTATACTCCATCGAAAACCAACGTTTTCGAGTTAAATGTCAAAATTTGACTTCCATTCATAGAACTTTACGATTTCGACGATTAACGTCTAATCTCGTGGATTTCGCCATAACTTCGTTACTTGAGATTTTTAAACCGTTTCAAATGGATTCAATCCATCATACTAACATCTTAAACATACATATTTTAATAACTTACACATGATAAGTTCTTACAAGTTCTTCCTTAGTTCATAGCTTATATAAGTATTCATGACTAATTAAGGCTTAAGTCCTTTGATTAATCATTCCTACTTCTTCTTAGCATACATGTTCTACCAATACTCACTTCTCTAATAATTTAAGAGAAAGAGAATCATGGTTTAGGTTCTTACCCTTGAAGATCACTTGATTAAGCTTTGTTCTTCTTCTTGTTTCTTGAATTACAAAGTCTAACTTTTCTAGCTTTTTCTCTCTAACCAATAAGTACATATGATGTTGGATGAAATAAAAACAACCAACAAATGAGCTAGCATCCTTCTATTTATAGAAATCACAAAGTGAGGGCTTAATGGTCAATAAGCCATCCACCTCCTTACTATTCATAGCTTAGCCATCAAGTTTCCTTGATCACCACATTTACTTGGCCATTACTTAACTTATTCATCAAATAACTTATCCTTTACTTATGTGACGCCCCCAAAATAGGTATACAACACCTATTTTGAGTCGCCAAATACATGGTACAGAATACAAATACAACCTTAAATATACAAAATGAGCTGTGAATTTTAATACAAATATTGTCTTCTAGACAGTATTAAAACTCAAAATAAGTCCTCAATACATTTATTATCACACTATTTCATAGAATAGTGAGGACTACTAATGCTATCATCTGGACCGTCACTCCATTCCCCGACTAGTCTCTGCTACATTCTCATTTTTTGAAGAGAACAATGAAAGCAAAAGGGTGAGCTCAACTAGCCCAGTAAGAAATATTATGACTAAGATAATGCAAAATAAATTATCATTAGCCTTCAACAGTGTTAAACTGATAAAATATAACAAACATAAAGTTTAACTGCAGCGGAACAAGCAATCCATTAGAAGAGTCAAGTAGAGAATAAAATCTACTATCTTCTATGATTTAAAAGGTTTTTCATTACTTTTATCGCTGAGACTCAACTTAATAAATAATCCACATCATCCCTGCACTACGGCCAAGGATATTCATTAGTATCACGACCACAAATTATCCATGCACTACGGGCCAAGGATATTCGTGTATTCATCAATGGTCATGATCATGCCAACAATCATCCATCAATGCACTACGGCCAATGAGGATTTTTACCACATCATTTGTAACATTATGGTCATGATTATACCGAATAATCCCTGGTCATAATCATACCAAGTCCATCTATGCACTACACGCCACAGATGACTTTCAACATATTATAAACATGAGGATGATGACAATTCAATAAAACAAGTTCAAGAATAAATTTTAAAGATTTATAAGCTAATTTATCCTAAACTCAATAACGTCCAAATTGTCAACATGATACTGCTTTGTGGAGTAAAATTCAAGAATGCTCAGAAGAATATTTCCATGAAAAGATATTGGATGAAGCGCAAATATCAAGGATATTCCACTAATTTCATGGAGTATATAAGCCAAAACTTTAATCAACTGAGTATAATAGAATATATAAAACCGCAAATGGATTTTTGTAGCCATGCGGTAATCCACGTAGACAGATTATTCCAACAGAATAATAAAGAATGGAATAACAGAAGAATTCACGAGGCGTGCGTAATCTGCATGCATGTGTTATTCCAATGTAATAATGAAGAATGGAACCAATCAAATACATAACTTACGACGAGAAAAGGATATTCCAACAGAATAATAAATAATGGAACCAGGTCATGCATAATCCGCACAGAAAGGATGTTCCAACAGCATAATAAAGAATGGAACCAGGTCATGCGAAATTCGCACAGATAGGATGTTCCAACAGAATAATAAAGAATGGAATAACAACAGAATTCACCAGGCATGCGATAGACCGCACAGATAAGTTATTCCAATAGAATAATAAAGAATGGAATAACAGAAGAATTTTACCATGTATGTCGTACTTCGCATAGACATGTTATTCTAACATAATAATAAAGAATGGAATATTGATGAGTGGGATTCGTACCCGCAATTTAGCCCTTTTTGTTGCTTAATGTTGATGCCTATGTTCAATCTTTTGATTAGGTTGCTTAGTTATTTCACTGTATCCCATTTTAGTTCTTTTCAGGTTTGTCTTAAGCTTTGTTGCATGTAAAGTGGAGCCGCAGCGCCAAACTTGGCACCCCAGCGCTAGGATTCGCACCCCAGCGCCAACATCAAGCAAAGCTTCTGACCTTTTGCGCTTTGCTTGACTTGCATGTCATGTTACCAAATTTTCTTACTTCTACGCGCCGTATCTCTCCCAAATACCATTGACTTTGTTAATGCTCATACCAGTAATGCGAGTCCGATTTCAGACAAAGAATTTGTATTTAAGACCTAGATCAATGGGAGGACAGTATAAATACTTAGCGAAGCTGCCGCTTTTAAACGAGGGGGGATATCAGATAGATATGAGAACGAATTTATTATAACTTTGATTAGTTTCTTTTCTATCTTTTATCTTTCTAGAAGAGAAAGAAGCTTGTAAAGGGAACGAGAGTTATTGCACCAACATTCAGAGTCTGCTTGTGAAGAATAGATTTGGCGGAAGAACACTTCTTCATACAGGGGTTTTCTTATTCCAAATCTCCTATTCCTTGGATTTATCTGATAATGTGTTGTGTATTAAAAATGTGTGTTAGTACCATAGTTATGAACTAACTCCATTTTTAGGATTGCAATGTAACCTTTTGTTTAGCTTAATCAACTTTCTCTCTTATTTTATAAAATGAATCAATTTGGAATGGGTTTTTGTATTTTGAACTTACTGTCTGATTGCTTGATAAAGAAATTAGTATTGATAGTGATGGACATTGATGAATGGATATTACTGTCTATCTTTAAATACAACAGCACCTGTTATGACCATCACATTGAAATGGTGGCTTAATGTGCTAATAGGATAGACATATTCTTATTTGCCTTGTGTGACCTTGGGGATGAGCTTAATGACCTTGACCTAGTTAGCATCACCAATAGACATGTTGTGTTCTAGCTAGTTAGGGATGTGCATTCGTCCTTCGACAAAAGCTTTTGCCTATATTTAACCTCGGTTGGCCATTCCTTGATTCGTTTGTATCTTAGAGAGTTAGGAGATTAGGTGAAGCCTTAGGGGAGTTGTAATCATATCTTAACTTCCTAGCACAACTACTTCTCTTAATTAGATTTCCTTATTGAAATAGCTTAACCAACCATTTCTTTCACTCGTTTAGATAAGATTTGTAATGACTTTATCTTAGTATTTGTTTTCTGTTAAGACTTCGTCCTCGTGGGTTCGATACTCTACTTACATATATTACTTGTGGACCGCATATACTTGCGCGTGTTTATCGATTGCTAAATCGACCAACAAGTTTTTGGTGCCGTTGCCGGGGACTTAGAATTAATTATTTTACATTATTAAAACTAAGTCATTACGATCTTTCTTTAAACTGAATTTTCTGTTTAATTTCTCCTTTTAGGTAGTCCTCATTATTTATGCCACCTCGGAAGGGACGAAATACAATTCCTCTCGATCCCGAGGTTAAAAGAACATTCAGACGACTGCAGAGAGAAAAACCCGAGGATATACCTGCCCCTATCATTATGGCTGAGGAACTTCAGAAATCTCTGAGGGAGTACGCTATGCCTCATATTGACGATCTCCAGACGAGCATTCAAAGGCCCGCCATCCAAGGCAATAATTTCGAGATCAAGCCGAGCACCATTTAAATGTGCACCAACATTCAGTTTGGGGGACTGCCGAATGACGACCCCAATGATCACCTGATAAATTTTGTGGAGATCTGTGATACATTTAAATGCAACGGAGTGTTTGATGATGCCATCAGACTCCGGTTGTTTCCATTTACGTTAAGGGACAACGCCAAGAGCTGGCTTCATTCACTTCCGTCTGGCTCCATCACTACATGGGCCGACTTGGCTCAGAAATTTGTGGCAAAATTCTTTCTGCCTGCCAAAACAGCTAGGCTCAGGCATGACATCACGTCCTTTGTTCAGTTTGAATCTGAATCTTTGTATGACTCGTGGGAGCGGTTTAAGGATCTGCTGAGGAAATGCCCACACCATGGTCTGCCAGAGTGGCTTCCCATCCAGACCTTTTATAATGGGTTGTCCGGATCTACTCGTTTGAGTATTGATGCCGCATCTGGAGGGGCATTCATAGCCAAACATCACACAACTGGATATGAGCTGGTGGAGACAATGGCGGCCAATAATTACCAATGGTTGAATGATAGGCAAGCCCTAAGAAGAGCAGCGGGGGTTTATGAAGTAGACTCTTTCACTTCGTTAGCGGCTCAGGTAGCAGCGCTAACGAAAAGGCTAGACACCATAGGACCTTCAGCGGTTCACAACGTGCAGAGTGTCGTGGTTCAATGTGAATTATGTCAAGGGAGCCACCCAACTGATCAGTGTGTGATAAGAGCTAAGTCAATTCAATTTGTTTCCAACTACGGGAGGCAACAAAATACCAGTCTTCCCACTCATTACCACCTGAGTTTAAGAAATCATCCAAACTTCTCATGGGAAGCAACAACAACAACAACAACAACAGTTCCAACCCCAACCCACCTCAACCTTCATCTACCAGTGCGTAATTATGTTAACCTCCGAGATTCCAACCTCGTAATCAGGCCTCAACCCACGCCCACAGAGCACTCAACACCGCCACCATCCTCCACCTCAACAGAAAGGAAGCCCGGTTTAGAAGATCTTCCGCTCAGATACATAGCCCAGAACGAAACCAGAAGTAACAATCAAGAAGCCTCCATTAGGAATCTTGAGGTGCAGATGGGACAATTGGCTACTGCTTTAAACAGTCACCCACCAGGCGCATTACCTAGTGACACTGATGTCAACCCGAAACGGGAAGGCAAGGAGCAGTGTAAAGTAGTAACCCTCAGAAGTGGGAGAACCACTAAAGTGCAAAGTGGAGAGGGTATTCCAGGGGAAGATGAGGTAGTGCCCGAAGAGGAACCTCCTGTGAAGGAAAGTGCTGAGATAAGTGGGGGTGAAGAAAGTGGTCAAGATAGACCTCCAACACCATCTCCTCCAACGACTTTGGTCAACCAGCCTCTCCCTCAGTTGCCTTTCCCCCAACGGGTGTAGAAACAGAAACTGGATAAGCAGTTTTCCAAATTCTTGGAGGTGTTCAAAAGACTGCACATAAATATCCCATTTGCAGAGGCATTGGAGGGAATGCCTAGTTACGTCAAGTTCATGAAGGATATTCTATCCAAGAAACGAAAAATGGGGGACTATGAGACGATGGCACTGACAGAAGAGTGTAGTTCCATCCTTCAAAACAAGCTTCTGCCGAAGCTAAAAGATCCAGGAAGTTTTAAAATCCCGTGCACCATTAGGGACCAGTTTATTGGGAAGGCTCTATGTGATTTAAGGGCTAGCATCAACTTGATGCCCCTCTCCATTTATAAAAAGCTGGGCCTCAATGAAGCCAAGCCGACAAGTGTCACCCTTTAATTGGCTGATAGATCTCTGACATACCCGAAGGGAATTGTGGAGGATGTGCTAGTGAAGGTTGACAAGTTCATATTTTCGACAAATTTCATAGTCTTTGATTTTGAGGAGGATAGAGAGGTCCCGATAATATTGGGAAGGCCGTTCTTAGGAACTAGGAGGACCCTTATCGACGTCCAAAAAGGGGAGTTGACAATGAGAGTTAACGATCAAGAAGTGACGTTCAATGTCTTCCGATCAATGAAGTATTCTAATACACTTGAGGATTACTTCCAGATTAATACTATTGATAGTTCAGTGAAGGGGGTTTTCTCAGAAACTTGCATTCAAGATCCTCTGGAAGCTACCTTAATTGGGGCTAGTAATACAGAAGAGCCCTCCCATGTGGAATGTGCTAAGTGGCTCGATGAACCTCAAGGATCGAAGCAATTCCACTGACAGTTCGAGTCTCTAAATGATAATGAGGCATCTAATTCCAAAGCTCAGCCGTCCATCATCGAGCCTCCTGTCCTTGAGCTTAAACCTTTGCCTACTCACCTGAGGTATGCTTATTTAGGTAATTCATCTTCCTTACCTGTGATAATTTCTGCTTCTCTAACCAAGTGTCAGGAAGAAAAACTTCTGCTTGTGCTCAAGAAGTACAAAACGGCCTTAGGATGGTCGATCGCTGATATAAAAGGGATCAGCCCAACTCTCTGCATGCACAAAATTCTTCTGGAGGAAGGCTCAAAGCTGTCTATAGAGCATCAGATGCGGCTAAATCCCATTATGAAAGAGGTCGTCCGAAAGGAGATCATTAAGCTGTTAGATACGGGCATTATCTACCCCATCTCCGATAACCCGTGGGTTAGTCCTATCCAATGCATGCCAAAGAAGGGAGGAATGACAGTTGTGTCCAATGATAACAACGAACTGATCCCCACTAGGACGGTGACTGGGTGGAGAGTGTGCATGGATTATAGGAAACTTAACAAATCAACGTGTAAAGATCACTTTCCCCTTCCTTTCATTGATCAAATGCTTGACCGATTGGCAGGGCACGAATACTATTGTTTGCTTGATGGGTACTCGGGGTACAATCAGATTGCACTTGCTCATGAAGATCAGGAGAAGACGACATTCACATGTCCTTATGGGACCTTTGCCTTCCGGAAAATGTCTTTCGGGCTATGTAATGCTCCCGCAACATTCCAGCGGTGTATGATGTCAATCTTCTCTGACATGGTTGAAAAAACCTTGGAGGTCTTCATGGACAACTTCTCAATTTTTGGGAGCTTGTTTGACAAATTTAAATGTTGTTCTCCATCGATGTGTCGAAACCAACCTGGTTCTAAATTGGGAGAAGTGTCACTTCATGGTCGAAGAGAGCATTATTTTGGGTCATCGGGTTTCAGTCAGCGGAATTGAGGTTGATAAGGCAAAGATAGATGTGATCAATAACCTTCCACCGCCCACCTCAGTAAAAGGGGTAAGGAGTTTCCTCGGGCACGCCGGATTCTACAGAAGGTTTATTCAGGACTTCTCGTGCATCACCAAACCATTATGCACTCTTCTGGAAAAGGATCAGCCTTTTCAGTTCGATGCCGCCTGCCTAAGCGCTTTTGAGTTATTAAAGAAAAGGCTTGTCTCGACACCTATTGTGGTAGCTCCAGACTGGGCCTATCCTTTTGAGCTGTTGTGCGACGCGAGTGACTTTGCTATAGGGGCAGTGTTGGGCCAGAGAAGGGAGAAGGTCTTTCACACCATTTATTATGCCAGCAAGACATTGACTGATGCTTAGTTAAATTACACCACTACTGAGAAGGAGCTGCTGGTGGTGGTTTATGCTTTTGACAAGTTTCGTTCCTACCTCATTGGAACGAAGGTGATTGTATACACTGATCACTCGGCCATCAAGTATTTGATTGAAAAGAAGGATGCTAAGCCGAGATTGATAAGGTGGGTTCTGCTTCTTCAGTAGTTTGATTTAGAAATCCAAGATAAGAAAGGGACAGAAAACCAGGTTGCCGATCACTTGTCAAGATTGGAAAACACCACGCCTTCGAAAGACGCTGAAAAAGCCATAAATAACTTTTTCCCGGACGAGCAACTTTTTGTGGTCAATGACAAGGTTCTGTGGTATGCGGACTTTGCCAATTATGTTGCTTGTCAAGTTCTTCCCAATAATCTGAGCTATCAACAAAGGAAGAAATTCCTCAAGGATGCCAAGCAATATTGTGAGACCCCAGATTTTATCAATAAAGATATAAATTTTGTCGAAATAATTTTTCAATATTATGGTGTGAATTTGAGATAATATTATAGTTGTGGGTAGTATTTATAAATTTTGCAAAGTATGCAAGTGGTTATGTTATATTCGATTGGTGGGGAATATTCGGTTTAGCGAGGGAATATTCGTGACAACGACTCAATCATTGGTGACCCCCACAATGTAATTATTGTTGGATTGAGAAAACGACAAAATATATTTTATTGAAATAACGGCGGAAGTTTTACCGTGGATACCGTTGAACTACTCGGTAGTAAAAAGTACGAATAATACGTGTGGTTGCATAAGTAGCATTACCAGTATTGATTATCGATGCTTATGTGAGAAGTCACTCATTTGATTCCATTATTGTCGATTAATAATATGAATTATTATAGAGATAATGACGCTTTTGTTTTATTCGTATTATTAACGTAATAAAATGTAAACATCTTTTTATATAAAAATGTAATACTTTATTAAAGTTATTCTATAAATAGAATATATTATATTTTATTATGCATAGTGTTGCATAGTGTTGTTTTCATATAAGTGTTGCATAGTGTTTGCATAGTAAAATGTTTTTATATAAATAGAATATATGATATTTTATTTAAAAGATTTTGCTTTAAATATGGACCGTCGATTAAAGTAAATCAATCTAGACTGCTTCATGGATTAATTACTATGCATTCTATTTTCCTATAAATAGAAGCTCATTCCTTCATTATTTTCTTACGAATTCACCGAAACTCTAGAGAGAGAAATTATAGAGAGAGAAGCTATAGAGAGAAAATCTATAGAGAGAAAGAAGAAAAGTATTCTCGCTACTTCACTTTTCCAATATTCATTTCTTCTAAGGTAAGGGATATTATTTGTTGTACCTGTAAGGGGTGTTATTCTTCTTATTCATGAAGAGAACTTACATTATTCCATTCATTATTATTTTGTTGAATAACTCCGTAAAAAGTGGCATACCCTATACATAACCTCAGTATACGCCAGATACCCTATACTTGGTGAAATCCTTATATTATTCCATTCTTATTTATTCTGTTGGAATAACTCAGATACGCTGTGAAATCCCTATACTTGGTGATCTTCTTCACGTTATTTCATTCTTTATTATTCTCGTTAGAATATCCCGTCTGCGTGTTTTTACATCTGGGACTGGTTCCATTGTTTATTATTCCGCATTTATTATTCTCGCTGGAATATCCTCGCTCTGTGTGTTTTACACCTTACCGGTTCCATTGTTTATTATTCAAAGATTTATTATTCTCATTGGATCATCCTGCTTGCATTGTGAATTTCACCGACCGGTTCCGTTATTATTATTCTATTGAATAACTTGTCTATGCGGCAATACCGCATGCATAGTGATTTCTTTTGTTATTCCATTCTTTATTATACCCAAATAAGTTAAAACTTTTTGACTTCTATACTCCATGAAATTAGTAGAATATCTTTGATATTTGCGTTTCATCCAAAGATCTTTTCATGGAAATATTCTTCCGATTATTCTTGAATTTTACTCTACAAAAATGTCAGATGTCATGTTGACAATTTGGACGTTAATAAATCCTAGAGAAATTAATTCTTGAACTTGTTTTATTGAATTCTTATATCATTGTCATCATCCTCATGTTTATATTATGTTGAAAGTTATCTTTGGCTTACGTGCATAGATGAACTTAGTATGATTATGACCAGGGTTCATTCTGTATAATCATGGCTTGATATAAATGATGTGACAAAAGTCCTCAAAGGTATTCTGTAATGCAAGTCGATGATGGATAGTTTTTGGTATAATTATGACCGTGGGTGATTAAGATAGTCATGACCATTGATAATTTGATGAAAATCCTTGACCGTGGTACAGGGATGATTAGATATTGTGGTTTATTCATTAAACTGAGTCTTAGTGATAAAAATTGATGAAAACCTTTTAAAACCTAAAAGATAGTAGACTTTATTTTCTACTTGACTCTTTTAATAGATTGCACATTCCGCTGTAGTTAAACTGGTTGTCTATTGTATTTTATCAGTTTAACACTGTTGAAGGCTAATGATAATTTATTCTGCATTATCTTAGTCATAATATTTCTTACTGGGCTAGTTGAGCTCACCCTTTCTTTCACTGTTCTCTTCAGGAAATGAGAATATAGCTGGGACGAGTCAGGGAAAAGAGTGATGGTCCCGAAGATAGCATTAGTAGTCCTCACTATTCTGTTAAATAGTGTGACAATAAATGTAATGAGGACTCCTTGAGTATGGATATTGTCTAAATGACAATATTCCTATTAGAACTCTCAGTTTATGTATTGTCGTATGTTACACGACATATGTATAATTAAGTTTGTATTTGAATTTATGTACCATGTAAGTGGCGACCCAAGATGGGTGACGTATACCTAATTTTGGGGGCGTCACAGTTGGTATCAGAGCTTAGGGATATGATCCCTAGCTGAGATGTGAGATAAGAACTAGGAGGGGAGAGACGGGAATTCCTTCGCTAGTATGACCTACCTAAATTTATTTGGTATTTAATTGGTGGCACGTAGTATAGGGATAATATGTGATATGTTAATTAACCCTTGTTTTGTGACATGTGTTTGAGAATGACATCCGAAAATGCCGAGATAAGCATCAAGCACATGAGAGTGTTGATTCACTTTCAAGCAAAAGGTAACGACCAACAACACGATAATAATCATATCATTGGTGGCAATTACCTATCGTAACAATGATAACCATCGTGGGGAAATTATCATGCTAAGAATGGTAACCACTTTTGGTAATCATGGCAAAGATAATAGAAGTGGAAATTGCAAGAAGAGAAGGTCATTTAGCCCAATTACATTTGTGCACCAAAGTCAAGTCTAGTCGGGACGGTGGCACCATAGGTGGATATGGACAAAACAAAGTCGTTGGTTTTAGGAAGTGCATTTTCATGATTTCTCAAAAGTGAGTAAACCGAACGGGTTAGCACGGGTTAGTTAATTATAAATTGCGAAGTCTATACCTTATAAGATACCGGTTTCTACCCATTATTTTATCTCTCTTGCTTGCGCTCAACGCTTAAATTTGACTCAGGAGAAGTTAGACTTTGACTTATTGGTTGAAACTTCGTTAGTAGGAGCCTTCACATTACGCTTACTATTTTTAAATCTTGTTTGATTCAAATAAACACTTTCACGTTACTCGTCAATCTTATCTTTTGAAAATACTTGCCTTTGATGTGATTTTAGGAATCAATTGGTTAACTACTCATCATGCTTTTCGTAAGGTTGTTAGCTTTTATATTCATAACCAACTTGTTGTGCGAATTCAAGTAACCAAACCACTAAAGTCAATTATTGTCATATCAAGCCATAAGTAAAGAGCCCGAACCTTTCGTTGTTGACTTCCTTGTGTGGAATGCACCGAAGCCAGGCTTTCTGTAGGCGACATCGTGAATGAAGATGGCAAGTTGATAGGTATCATTGTGAGGTGCTATCCAGGTTAAGGGATAGAAGTCACAGTTGGTATTAATGTGACGTACTATCCAAGTCTTGGACGAGAGTAACAGTTTTGAATGATATTTCTATTATTAATAAATTTCCTGGTGTATTCTTGAAGACTTTCTAGCCTACCCTAGAGCGTGAGATCGAATTTTGTATTGACCCCAGTACAAAAACCCATTTCTTAAACCCTCAAATATTTCTTCAACTAAAAGGATCTGTTTACGTGGATTATGATGAAAGTCATAATAAAAGCATTGGACTAATGAAAATCATGGGTATACGTGGTATTAGTAAGTGTTATAATGAGTTATGTTGGTTATTATGAGAAAACATGAAAGTTTCTTAGAAATCACAAAGAGTTGAAAATCAGATTTTGTGAAAAACGTAACATGAAATTCAATTGACCATATCTCCTAATATATTTTGAATTTTTGAGTGTGGTCAAGTCCTAGAGTTAGATCTATGAGTTACCTAACTAATTCAAGTGGAATTACTGGAAAAGGTGTTGCAGATTTTTGTGTGGACTGATTTTAGCAAAGGAGTGCAAAGCAGCAAAAACCAAAAAAGCTGCTGCCATGATTTTAGAGGGGCTGTTTCAGCTACTAAATTTATGTGAAAAATTCTGGCCTTTTGGGACATGAAAATATATGTTATAAAGTACCTCCTGTCCAAAAATGAGCTCATTCTGACTTAAAATGAGCAAGTTATGACAATTTCAATATTTAGGTTTTTCCGATTTAAACGATATAACCGGAGTTCTACAACTCAGTGACCATGAAATTTAAATCGAGGCTCACATTAACATGTGTAAGGTCCTGCCAAGATTTGAGAATTTCTGGAGTTAACCTTGAGGTAGCTAATTTCTTAAGGAATTAATTAGAAATTGATTTTTGAAAATAGTAAATGAATTTTAAAAATTCTTAGAAAAATGTATGTTCATTATGGGACTATATTATGCTAAATCCCTGAAAAGAAATATATTTTGGACTGATTTGGTATTTTTCATGAAAATAGTTTAATTACTGAACATATGAGTTAAATATGTTATGTGAAGTAACAAAGTTGAAAATAGGATTTTATGGCGAGAGAATCCTATATAGAGTATATGCATATTTTTTTTTTGATGAGGATTTGATAATTGGTGATGATATCTTATGAGTATGGCATTTTGAATGATTAAATGCATTATATGGTAAAGCGTAAACAATTGAAATAAATTGTTTATAAATTTAAGAAGTGATTAAAAATTGTTATAATATTAATGATATTAGATTATAAGATTATTAAGTGATTGATAACATGGGGATATTCTTGAATCTCGGATAAATTATATTATAAATGTTTAATATTTATCCTTTATCTCATTTGATTGATTCTTTATATCATTGACATGATCCTCATGCTTATATTATGTTGAAAGTCATCTCGTGGCTCACGTGCATAGATGGACTTGGTATGATTATGACCGTGGATTGTTCGGTATAATCATGCCACCGTAATTGAAAACACGATTATCTTTGTACGTAGTGCATGGATAATTTATGGTCGTGATACTAATGAATACATCGATTATCTTTGGCACGTAGTGCATGGATAATTGTGGTCGTGATACTAATGAATACACGATTATCTTTGGTCGTAGTGCATGGATAATTCATGGTCGTGATACTAATGAATACACGATTATCTTTGGTAGTAGTGCATGGATAATTTGTGGTCGTGATACTAATGAATACACGATTATCTTTGGTAGTAGTGCATGGATAATTTGTGGTCGTGATACTAATGAATACACAATTATCTTTGGTACGTAGTGCATGGATAATTTGTGGTCGTGATACTAATGAATACACGATTATCTTTGGTAGTAGTGCATGGATAATTTGTGGTCGTGATACTAATGAATACACGATTATCTTTGGTCGTAGTGTATGGATAATTTGTGGTCGTGATACTAATGAATACACGATTATCTTTGGGTCAGAGTGCATGGATAATTTGTGGTCGTGATACTAATGAATACACGATTATCTTTGGTAGTAGTGCATGGATAATTTATGGTCGTGATATTAATGAATACACAATTATCTTTGGTAGTAGTGCATGGATAATTTGTGGTCGTGATATTAATGAATACACGATTATCTTTGGTAGTAGTGCATGGATAATTAAGTGGTCGTGATACTAATGAATATCATTGGCACCAGTGTGCGGGGATGATTCGATGATATGGATTAATTATTGAGTAGAGTCTCAAAGAATGAAATATTAATTCATGGATGTGGTAAAAGTCATCTTTGGCCGTAGTGCATTGATAGACTTGGTATGATTATGACCACGGATTATTCGGTATAATCATGACCGTAATTGAAAACACGAATATCCTTGGCGATGGGTGTGGATAATTCGTGGTCGTGATTCTATTAAGTCGCGTCTCAAAGATTATTGGTTTTACATTGTGTATATCTTTAGCTTTGTAGTGCAAAGATGAATTGTTAATGAATATCTTTGGCGGATTACGAAGATGAATTTAATATTTTTAACGATAAAGGTATTCAAGGTATCCTCACCTCTTATCATACCAGGTACGTACCCTAATTTCGAGGGCGAAATTCCATAAGGAGGGGAGATTGTGAGACCCCAGATTTTATCAATAAAGATTTAAATTTTGTCGAAATAATTTTTCAATATTATGGTGTGAATTTGAGATAATATTATAGTTGTGGGTAGTATTTATAAATTTTGCAAAGTATGCAAGTGGTTATGTTATATTCGATTGGTCGGGGAATATTCGGTTTAGCAGGGAATATTTGTACAACGGCTCAATCATTGGTGGACCTCACAACAGAATTATTGTCGGATTGAGAAAACGACAAAAATATTTTATTGAAATAACGGCGGAAGTTTTACCGTGGATACTGTTGAACTACTCGGTAGTAAAAGTAAAGTAATACGTGTGGTTGCATAGTAGCACACGGTATTGATTATTGATGCTTATGTGAGAAGTCACTCAGTTTGATTCCATTATTGTCGATTAATAATATGAATTATTATAGCGATAATGACGTTTTGTTTTATTCGTATTATTAACGTAATAAAATGAAACATCTTTTATATAAAATGTAATACTTTATTAAAGTTATTCTATAAATAGAATATATTATATTTTATTATGCATAGTGTTGCATAGTGTTTTGCATAGTGTTGCATAGTGTTTGCATAGTAAAATGTTTTTATATAAATAGAATATATGATATTTTATTTAAAAGATTTTGCTTTAAATATGGACCGTCAGATTAAAGTAAATCAATCAGACCGCTTCATGGATTAATTACTATGCATTCTATTTTCCTATAAATAGAAGCTCATTCCTTCATTATTTTCTTACGAATTCACTGAAACTCTAGAGAGAGAAATTATAGAGAGAAGCTATAGAGAGAAAATCTATAGAGAGAAAGAAGAAAAATATTCTGCTACTTCACTTTTCCAATATTCAGTTCTTCTAAGGTAAGGGATATTATTTGTTGTACCCGTAAAGGGTGTATTCTGTCTTATTCATGAAGGAGAACTTCATTATTCCATTCATTATTATTTTGTTGGAATAACTTTAAAAAGTGGCATACCCTATACATAACTCCGTATACGCTGACACCCTATACTTGTTGAAATCCTTATATTATTCCATTCTTATTTATTCTGTTGGAATAACTCAGATAATGTGGATCCCCTATACTTGGTGATCTTCTTCATTATTCCATTATTTATTATTCGTTAGAATATCCTATCTGTGTTTTTTACCTGACCGGTTCCATTGTTTATTATTCCGCATTTATTATTACTCGTTGGAATATCCTATCTGTGTGTGTTTTACACCTAATTCACAGTTCCATTGTTTATTATTCAAAGATTTATTATTCTGTTGGATCATCCCATCTTGTGTGAATTTCACCGACTGGTTCCGTTATTATTATTCTATTGAATAACTCGTCTATGCATGCAACCGCATGCATGGTGATTTCTTTTGTTATTCCATTCTTTATTATACCCAAATTGGTTAAAACTTTGACTTCTATACTCCATGAAATTAGTAGAATATCTTTGATATTTGCGTTTCATCCAAAGATCTTTCATGGAAATATTCTTCCGATTATTCTTGAATTTTACTCTACAAAACAAAGATCATGTTGACAATTTGGACGTTAATAAATCCTAGAAAATTAATTCTTGAACTTGTTTTATTGAATTCTTATATCATTGTCATCATCCTCATGTTTATATTATGTTGAAAGTTATCTTTGGCTTACGTGCATAGATGAACTTAGTATGATTATGACCAGGGTTCATTCGGTATAATCATGGCTTGATATAAATGATGTGACAAAAGTCCTCAGTGGCCCGTAATGCAGTGATGGATAGTTTTTGGTATAATTATGACCAGGGGTGATTCGGTATAGTCATGACCATTGATAATTTGATGAAAATCCTTGACCGTGGTACAGGGATGATTAGATATTGTGGTTTATTCATTAAACTGAGTCTTAGTGATAAAAATTGATGAAAACCTTTTAAAACCTAAAAGATAGTAGACTTTATTTTCTACTTGACTCTTTTAATAGATTGCACATTCTGCTGCAGTTAAACTGGTTGTCTATTGTATTTTATCAGTTTAACACTATTGAAGGCTAATGATAATTTATTCTGCATTATCTTAGTCATAATATTTCTTCTTGGGCTAGTTGAGCTCACCCTTTTTTCTTTCACCGCTCTCTTCGTGAAATGAGAATATAGTGGGGACGAGTCGGGAAAAGAGTGATGGTCCCGAAGATAGCATTAGTAGTCCTCACTATTCTGTTAAATAGTGTGACAATAAATGTAATGAGAACTCCTTGAGTATGGATATTGTCTAAATGACAATATTCCTATTAGAACTCTCAGTTTATGTATTGTCGTATGTTACACGACAGATGTATAATTAAGTTTGTATTTGAATTTATGTACCATGTAAGTGGCGACCCAAGATGGGTGACGTATACCTAATTTTGGGGGCGTCACAAATATCTTTGGGATGAGCCCTTCCTATTCAAGCAGTGTTCCGATCAAATTCTGCGTAGATGTTTGCTTGAAGAGGAAGTTGAAGGTGTGCTACATCATTGTCATTATTCTAACTATGGCGGTCATTTCAGAGGCCAACAAACTGATGCTAAGGTGCTTCAATTGGGATTTTACTGGCCCACCCTATTCAAGGATGCCCACGCTTATGTTATGAACTGCGACAGATGTCAAAGGGTGGGCACCATATCAAGACGACATGAATTACCCCTGGAAAATATCCTAGAAGTGGAGCTATTTGATGTTTGGGGCATCGACTTCATGGGACCGTTCCCATCCTCCTTCAACAATCTTTACATGCTAGTGGCAGTGTATTATGTTTCAAAGTGGGTGGAAGCAGTTGCCTTGCCGACTAATGATGCTAAGGTGGTGCTTCAGTTCCTAAAGAAGAACATTTTCACCCGTTTTGGCACACCTCGGGCCATCATCAGCGATGAAGGGTCACACTTCTGCAATAAATATTTTGAAGCCCTTCTAGCCAAATATGGGGTAACTCATAAGATCGCCACTGCATACCACCCACAGACCAGCGGTCAAGCTGAAATTTCAAATCGGGAGGTGAAACGTATCTTGGAAAAGATCGTTAACCCAAACCGTAAAGATTGGTCTAAGAAGCTTGACGATGCATTATGGGCAAACCGCACAGCTTATAAAATGCCTATCGAAATGTCTCCTTATAGGCTTGTTTATGGCAAGGCATGTCATCTCCCAGTTGAATTGGAGCACAATGCTTACTGGGCTATTCAAAAGCTCAACTTTGATCTTGAAGCGGTAGGGAAAAGCGATCACAGAATCGAATGAATCTGATGAATTTAAATGCGCAAGCGTATAAAAACGCTAAGTTGTACAAGGAAAAGACCAAGAGATGGTATGACAAGAAAATCCTCGAGAGGCATTTCGAACCGAGCTAGAAGGTTCTTCTTTTCAATTCCCGGCTAAAATTATTTCCGGGAAAGCTTAAGTCTCGATGGTCGGGCCCCTTCACAGTCGCCAAGGTTTATTTGCATTGGGCTATAGAGGTTGAGGACCCAAATTCGGACGCAAGCTTTAAGGTCAATGGGCAGAGGTTGAAGCACTACTGAGGCGGCGCAGTTGACCGGTAGAATACCTCCATTACACTTGGAGACCCGGTGTAAAACGGGATGAAAGTCAAGCCGACGACTCAAAATCAAGCGCTTGATGGGAGGCATCCCCATCTCAGTATCAACAAATTGTTTTATCTGTCTTTTCTTGATCTTTGATTAGCAGTTTTATTATGTAGTCTGTTTAGTTTATGTTTCTTTGTTCATTTCATCCCTCTGTAGTTTGTGTTTCAGTTGGTTTGCTGTAGTTTGTGTTTTAGTTATTTTTATTGGTTTGCTGATATGTGGCTCTGTATGCTTGTGTGTAGGATTAACTGAGGTCACACCGCGGCGCCGTGCTTTATTTGATGAACCGCGCCCCGGCACCATTCACCGCGCCCCGGCGCCATTCACCGCGCTCCGGTGCCAAGTCTTCCCCCCAACGCCGTAACTTTCTCTTGCTCTCGCGCTTCAGCACCATGCAGATCTGAGGCCGCGCCTCGGCGCCAAGGATAGCGCCCCGGCGCCACATTCAGTTACTGGTATTAATTGAGGCGTTTTGGTCTCTCTCGTTTCGTTTTTCTCTTATTTTCTCTCTGCTTGCGACCTTAATCGCTAGAAATTACGACTGCTCACCCAACGATACCAAGCTTTCTGCCGTTTGGGCAACCAACTGACTCAACGGTTCATTCTTCGCTGAGGTTCACCTATAAAAACAATAGCAGGTGCGGTAATTTGGCCAAGCTCTTTGCCTTGTATCTTATTACCTTTTCCTTCTACAATGGCTTCCAAGCATCCTAGAACCATTATTGGTCCTCCTCCTCCCTCTTCTCGTAGTCAGATTACCCCATGGGACCCCGTCAAATTTCTATCCGAAGAAGCGTACAAACGCTACACCCAAAATTTCAAGTCTAGAAGTCTTGTGCCAGAGCGTGGCCTACATCCTGATGACAAATTGGATGGCCAGATGCATTCCATGATAAGTGACATGAAGTGGGTACACTTCACCATACCGCCGGAGTCTGCTGTGGTAGCGGTGATCAAGGAGTTTTACGCTAATGCCATTCCGGATGGTCCACCGGTTGTGCCTGTTAGGGGAAAGCTTATCCCATTCGATGTCAAAGCCATCAATGAAGTGTATGGCACTCCCAATTTTGACAAGAAGGACTACAGGGAGAATGGGATTCTGAGTTATCAATCTGATGACCTTATTAGCAAGCATTACAAGCCTGGTACTGTCTGGAAAACTAACGACTACACTGCCGAGCGCATGTCTTTTCCTTCGCAGGCTCTCAGTTGTTATGGTAAGGCTTGGTATGCCTTTATCTGTGCAAACCTTCAGCCGACGCGTCATGTGAGTGATGTCACTCGGGAGCGGGCGACTCTCCTCTATGCCATTGTGATGGGGCTAAAAATTGATGTGGGAGCCTTGATCAACGAATCCATCAAGAAGGCCATTAAAAGCAAGGTTATGTCTAGCCTTCCCCATCCTTCTCTTATTACAAGGCTTTGCAAAAGGGCCGGTGTCCAGTGGGAGGCAGAAGATGTTACCCTCCTGCCCATGTCAGTTATCGATCATAAGTTGATTAGTCGTTACGCCGTTTGGGATGGTGCACCATCGCATCCCCGCGGTGAGGGCTTTTTTCCAGCACTGCCACCGCCGCCTTCTGCTGACCCGCAGCCCTCATCTACGGCAGGAACCTCCAGTCAGGCGCCAATTCCCCCTTCTTCCGATACCATTGATTCGGGGGCCCTTGCTCAGATAATGAATAGCCTAATTTTTTTGCATTACAAGGTTGACACGGTTGCCCAGTGGCAGAGCCAGTTTCATCACTATCATGCTGAATTCGCAAATACACTATCCAATATCTATGCTACTCAAGGTGGCGAGGACGCGGACTTCATGCCATTCTCATTTCCAGCACCTCCACTCTATGCTCCTTATCCACCATGATTCTCGCCACCGTCCCAAGAGGACCATGGTACCAAATTTCACCAACGTGGAGGACGATGATGATGACGACTTGGAGTTGTTCGGTGCTGATGAAGACTTTGGCCTTGGTGGTGATGACGGCGAGGATGCCAATGTTTGACGTTGCAGTAATGGCCAGTGAGGGCACTGGCTCATGTTCAAGTTTGGGGGAGAATTTATGCTAGTATTTTATTAATATATAAATTGTGTTATGACTATCATATTTCTATTATTGTGTTAAGTTGGTATTTGGGCTCGATAGCCCCAGACTCTTGTTTAAATTATTATCTATCTATTGTGTTATTATCGTTAATATCTTTTGGTTTTGGATGCATGCTTTAATTTATCTTGGATGCATGTCTCTGCTTAGTAGTATTTTATGTTTATTTTATTATATGTTTTTGGTTGTATATCTTTTGTTTGGGAATATCTTGACTAAGTCAGGTATTGTCTTGCCTTAAGCCTATTTGTTTTGGGTCTTTCACTGATTTAATTGGTATACTCTTGCCATGTGATATGGCTTTGCCCTGTGATGATAAGGGCACTCTATAGTTTAAATTTTGCCTTATTATATTTTGTCTTGCCCTTGCCTTGTTTCGGTAATTGTCCATTTGTTGGGTGAGGGTAGTTAGCGTTAAGTGTTTTTTTTAGCCTTCGACGGAATGTCCTGCATTTATATATCTTTTTCCTTGGTTTGTGGCAATAGTTATGCGGTTTTGGGGTCTGTGTTTGTTAACTTGAGACTGTCTTGGATCCATCCGTTTAGCGAGCTGTTGGGTAAAATCTATATACGCATAACACGCAAGTATGCGTGGTCAACAAGTAATAAAGTGATGAGTAGAGTATCGTTCCCACAGAGAATTATTTAACAAAAATCACCAAGTACTAACCCGTAACAAACTCAATCTTATTTAAACGAATAAATTTCAAATTATATAAATTAAACTACTATTAAATTCCACTAGTTAAATTAAGATAACGGAGATTTAAGATCACAACTTCACTTATTGCTTCATTTAAGTTAACACACTTCTCATCAATTATTCTCTATCCTGAATTATTAATTAAGAACACTAAAGCAGATAAAACCACCTCTCGAAGCATAATACCCATATTAATGTCAATCCACAATTAAGATAGAAATCCGTTAAACACCTTAGTCAATTAACACACTATATCTCTATGTGAATTACAATTGAAGAAGGTTGAAGAATAAGATCTCTATCCGATTACATGTCATGTCAAGCGTATCTCTACCTTAACAATAATCAAAAATCAGCTATTGACAAAATTCATGACACATGCTATCATGATAAGATCTAAATCAATACTTCATCTCTCGAGTTCATATAGATTATCACGGTAATTGATGGCAAATCAATTAAACAATTAAGTCCAAATCATAATAGACAATCCTCACAATAGAATATAATAATTGATAATGAAGAATATTAAAATAAACTACACAATAAGATCCATTGTAATCTCAAACAAAGAATTAGTTCATTGAATTAAAACTAAGAATCCACACTTGAAATAACATTAAAAGATAAAAATAAGAGTAGAGTAAAGAATAAATCTGTTGTCAGCAAATCTCCATCTCCCTCAAGCTCCTGCTCTTGATCTTCAATGGTCTTCAAGTTGCTTCAATCTCCAAATCTAATTAGAACTAGTGTTTTGATCTAATTTACTCTAATCTAATCTAATGGAATCCTCTCTCTAGTCTCTCCTCTCTCCTCTCTCTAATCCTTGTGATTCTCCTCCTTTTAGAAGTCTCTTCATATGTCTTTAAGTCCTCTTGGAAGTTCTCTTGGAAGTCCTTGTGTAAATCGGATCGAAACAATCATTCCTGGACTCAAATTGGAACAAAATTCGCACTTTTTTGGCGCATTTTTGGCTACCCCACCCCGGGGTTTATGCTGATTTGGGCCCGCCCTCAAAGCTAGGCTACTGTCTTGTGACACGGATGCCCACCCCGGCGGCGGTTTTGTGACGGCAAATTTTCTGCTCTGACGTCCCTTGGGAAAACGGCCATAACTTTTGATCCGAGAAGCGTTATGAGGCCTGCCACCTATCAAATCGAAGATATCAACGAGATCTACAACTTTCATTCTTTGATATTTCAGAAATAACTAACGGAAGAAGGTCGAAATTGAGATGAAAGTGACTGCTATGCAAATGACCATCCAAAATAGTGACGTTCGACGTCCGTTGGTACAAATATCATAACTCTTGCATCCGAACTCCGATTTTGATGATTCAAGATGTTCCGGAATGATAAGAAGAAGCTCTACAATGTAATCCAAGTTCCAAACCAAGAACATGAAATAAACATAAAAGCCCAAACGATGTCCGGATTGCCTTTCTTTGCGTTTTTATACCAATTCTTTGCGATTTCAACTCCCAAGCATATAAACTACAAAACAAACACAAAATGCATGAAAAGTAACTAAGAAACATGAGATTAAGCAAATAATTCAATTAATAGATACCGGATAAGTAGGTATAAAACCCACTTATCAAATACCCCCAAACTTAAACCTTTGTTTCTCCTCAAGCAAAAACACAAAACAACAATGCTATGCAATGCAACTAATCTACATGCCTACGAATCCAACAGTAATGATAGAAACAAGTCTATTCAACCGGCCTTAGAAAAATCAAGTAAACACGATAATACATCATATCAAAACTCATTAGTAATTTCCCAATCAATCATCAAATCTTAGACTGTTATCACTAATATAGTGCGTGTGTGCTCCACAATAATTTTAACTGATATAAAATCAAATTTAACACATAACAAGTCTCTTCGAAGGCATCATACAGTGTAAACAAAAGAAATCTAAAAACAAGCTAGATCCAACTAAAATCAAATAATTACCAATATCGAGGGTCAACAGTGGATACTTATGCTTCATTTTTCATCTACGGGGGCTTTTTGCTCTTATTTCCCATTTTATTCATTTTTTTCTTTTTTTTTTTGATGGATAGTGAGTGCTTTATGCTCCATCTCACGCTGTGTTTATGGGAGTTCATTTCACGCTTCTTCTCGACCCACCACAGACTCAATTTATTCAATTTATTAACTTTTTCTTTTTTTCTTTTTTTTAGCTTATATACCCCAAATATTCCCCCAAACTTAGGTTCTTGTGTAACTTTAGCCATCACTACTTGTTCTTGTCATTATTTCATTCAAACTAGCATTATCCTTTAGAATCCCATTATGTATCAATTTAAACTCAATCAATCAACAAGTTGTTTTTACTGTGCTATCCTTATTATACCAGTTTCAAACAGAAAAAGACTCAATTCATAACAAGAAATCACATCAAAGCTCTAATGGTCAGTATTATACTTGTCTACCCATTTCCAATCTCATCATTGGCCAAAATAAACTGTAAACTATCTAACAACTAGATTCATGTAAATGAACATAGTAACTAACTATTATTTTATTTTTTTTGAATTTTTGAATTTTTTTTTATAGTTATAAATACAAACTATTATGCAACTACTCTACTATGCAAACTATTATGCAATTACACTACATGAATGCAAACATAAATAATCCTAAATTATTTAACTCCCCCAAACTTAACAATTACAATGTCCTCATTGTAAAATAAAGCATGAAGTGGACGAGGACTTCCTTGTAATCATTTAAGCTTGTGGTGATGGTGGCGCTGGCGGCGACGATCATTTTCCTATCCATTGATCCTCCAATACCTGTAATGAAGAGAGACCACATGGATTAGAATAACACTTGGATTCCTATTTACTAAATAAACTAGGAAAACATATAAATAAATAAATAAAAAAAATTACTGGGTTGCCTCCCAGTTAGCGCTTGAATTATAGTCTTTCAGCCTGACTTTGTCTGGTCAACGCTATCCAAATCCTCTTCGGTAATTGAGGAACCCTCAATCCATCGGAAATAATGTAGCTTTTGGTAGGTTCCCATTTGTGATAGCCATCGCTTCCAAGTCACCTAGCATGCTCTGATTTGGTATGATCTCAATCAAGAACGTCCCACGGCTAGGTGTTTTCTCCATTGTGTATATGATCACTTTGGGGCATGAAAGCTTATCACACACAATGGGCTCTTCGCTCATCTTCTTTTCTCTTCCCACCATGGATTCAAAATTGTACTCGCTCTTATGTCATCAAGATCTTCGATCGATACGACTACCAACACATGACTTTTATAAATCTAACCCATTCTCAAGTGGGCATGATTTTGTAAATCGATCGAATAACTTTGATCTTTGGTGGAGACCCATTTAGATCTTCGTGGACCTTTATTTCATTATCCCCAATTGTCTCCACACTTTCGATATCTTGTGGCTCATCTAGTTGTAGATTTGGCTCGGGCACTTCATCAATCTCGGAATCCTCGTCATAACACCAATTGTTTTGAGGACAGTTGTTCAAGGCTTTGAGGATTTGATCTATCTGGTTCTGCAGATTATGAATTGACCGCTCTTGATTTATCCTCCTCTCGTCATTTGATGCTATAAACTTGGACAACAATTCCTCCAACTTTGACTTTTCTTCTTTTAATGGAGGTTGATATGAGAAATCTGGCGTGTATGTTGGATCCGAATAGAGTATCGGTCTTGATAGTTGTAGCTCCATGAAGAATCTCGTGATACCCCCAAACTTGATCATAATTATCATATGCATACCGATTGAGGTAGTTACCACCATACCTGCATCGCCCAAGATTCATGGTGCATTGATTACTACTCGGTGATTACGCCAAAGACAATAGTCACAAATAATCGCAATCCTTCGACTCCTATCAATTGGAAAAACGCCCAACTTCCTCGAAAGTTCTTCAATCTGGCAATCACATCATTGCGGAAAGCGTCATGCGAGTCCGCTAATCTCCGCCCCCCTCGGTCGAGTCATTCTTGCCATCCTTCGACTCATGGGCTCGAATAACCTCCAACGCCTTCGAAGTTGCCTCAATTTGTATTGGCTCTATAGAAGATGTATTAAGTCCATCAATCCTCGCTTTCCCTTGGTTGAGTCATGTTCGTATGGCCATTGATACGCAAAGTCATCCATGGTACCAAAAAGAGAGAAATATTGGAAGAGAATTAAAATAAAATTAAAATGTTTAAATTAAGACTAATTTGATTGAAATTAATATTGGTAAAAAAATATTAAACTAATTCCCCGGCAACGGCGCCAAAAACTTGTTGGGTAAAATCTATATACGCACAACATGCAAGTATACGTGGTCAACAAGTAATAAAGTGATGAGTAGAGTATCGTTCCCACAGAGAATTATTTAACAAAAATCACTAAGTACTAACCCGTAACCAACTCAATCTTATTTAAACGAATAAATTTCAAATTATATAAATTAAACTACTATTAAATTCCACTAGTTAAATTAAGATAACGGAGATTTAAGATCACAACTTCACTTATTGCTTCATTTAAGTTAACACACTTCTCATCAATTATTCTCTATCCTGAATTGTTAATCAAGAACACTAAAGCAGATAAAACCACCTCTCGATGCATAATACCCATATTAACGTTAATCCACAATTAAGATAGAAATTCGTTAAACACCTTAATCAACTAACCCACTATATCTCTATGTGAATTACAATTGAAGAAGGTTGAAGAATAAGTTCTCTATCCGATTACATGCGATGTCAAGCGTATCTCTACCTTAACAATAATCAAAAATCTGCTATCGACAAAATTCATGACACATGCTATCATGATAAGATCTAAATCAATACTTCATCTCTCGAGTTCATATAGATTATCACGATAATTGATGGCCAATCAATTAAACAATTAAGTCCAAATCATAATAGACAATCCTCACAATAGAATATAATAATTGATAATGAAGCATATTAAAATAAACTACACAATAAGATCCATTGTAATCTCAAACAAAGAATTAGTTCATTGAATTAAAACTAAGAATCCACACTTGAAATAACATTAAAAGATGAAAATAAGAGTAGAGTAAAGAATAAATCTGTTATCAGCAAATCTCCATCTCCCTCAAGCTCCTGCTCTTGATCTTCAATGGTCTTCAAGTTGCTTCAATCTCCAAATCTAATTAGAACTAGTGTTTTGATCTAATTTACTCTAATCTAATCTAATGGAATCCTCTCTCTAGTCTCTCCTCTCTCCTCTCTCCTCTCTCTAATCCTTGTGATTCTCCTCCTTTTAGAAGTCTCTTCATATGTCTTTAAGTCCTCTTGGAAGTTCTCTTGGAAGTCCTTGTGTAAATCGGATCGAAACAATCATTCCCGACTCAAATTGAACAAAATTCGCACTTTTCAAGATTTTTGGCTACCCTCACCCTACGGGGGGTTTATGTTGATTTGGGCCCGCCCCCAGCGGGCTAGGGGCTCTGCTTGTGACACGGATGCCCACCCCGGCGGCGGTTTTGTGACGGCAAATTTTCTGCTCTGACGTCCCTTGGGAAAACGGCCATAACTTTTGATCCGAGAAGCGTTATGAGGCCTGCCACCTATCAAATCGAAGATATCAACGAGATCTACAACTTTCATTCTTTGATATTTCAGAAATAACTAACGGAAGAAGGTCGAAATTGAGCTGAAAGTGTCTGCTATGCAAATGACCATCCAAAATAGTGACGTTCGACGTCCGTTGGTACAAATGTCATAACTCTTGCATCCGAACTCCGATTTTGATGATTCAAGATGTTTCGGAAAGATAAGAAGAAGCTCTAAAATGTAATCCAAGTTCCAAACCAAGAACATGAAATAAACATAAAAGCCCAAACGATGTCTGGATTGCCTTTCTTTGCGTTTTTATACCAATTCTTTGCGATTTCAACTCCCAAGCATATAAACTACAAAACAAACACAAAATGCATGAAAAGTAACTAAGAAACATGAGATTAAGCAAATAATTCAATTAATAGATACCGGATAAGTAGGTATAAAACCTACTTATCAAATACCCCCAAACTTAAACCTTTGTTTGTCCTCAAGCAAAAACACAAAACAACAATGCTATGCAATGCAACTAATCTACATGCCTACGAATCCAACAGTAATGATAGAAACAAGTCTATTCAACTGGCCTTAGAAAAATCAAGTAAACACGATAATACATCATATCAAAACTCATTAGTAATTTCCCAATCAATCATCAAATCTTACTGTTATCACTAATATAGTGCGTGTGTGCTCCACAACAATTTTAACTGATATAAAATCAAATTTAACACATAACAAGTCTCTTCGAAGGCATCATACAGTGTAAACTCAAGAAATCTAAAAACAAGCTAGATCCAACTAAAATCAAACAATTACCAATATCGAGGGTCAACAGTGGATACTTATGCTTCATTTTTCATCTACGGGGGCTTTTTTGCTCTTATTTCCCATTTTATTCATTTTTTTGCTTTTGAATGATGGATAGTGAGTGCGTTTTATGCTCCATCTCACGCCTGTGTTTATGGGGAGTTCATTTCACGCTTCTTCTCGACCCACCACAGGACTCAATTTATTCAACTCAATATCTTTTTTTTTTTTTTTTTTTTTTTTTAGCTTATATACCCCAAATATTCCCCCAAACTTAGGTTCTTGTGTAACTTTAGCCATCACTACTTATTCTTATCATTCTTTCATTCAAACTAGCATTATCCTTTAGAATCCCATTATGTATCAATTTAAACTCAATCAATCAACAAGTTGTTTTTACTGTGCTATCCTTATTATACCAGTTTCAAACAGAAAAAGACTCAATTCATAACAAGAAATCACATCAAAGCTCTAATAGTCAAGATTATACTTGTTCTACCTAATTCCAATCTCATCATCACAAAATAAATCAGAACTATCTAACAACTGGATTCATGCAAATGAACATAGTAACTAACTATTATTTTATTTTTTTTGAATTTTTGAATTTTTTTTTATAGTTATAAATACAAACTATTATGCAACTACTCTACTATGCAAACTATTATGCAATTACACTACATGAATGCAAAAATAAATAAACCTAAATTATTTAACTCCCCCAAACTTAACAATTATAATGTCCTCATTGTAAAATAAAGCATGAAGTGGACGAGGACTTCCTTGTAATCATTTAAGCATGTGGTGATGGTGGCGCTGGCGGCGACGATCATTTTCCTATCCATTGATCCTCCAATACCTACAATGAACTGAGACAACATGGATTAGAATAACACTTGGATTCCTATTTACTAAATAAACTAGGAAAGCATATAAATAAATAAATAAATAAAATTCCTGGGTTGCCTCCCAGTTAGCACTTGAATTATAGTCTATCAGCCTGACTTTGTCTGGTCAACGCTATCCAATTCCTCTTCGGTAATTGAGGAACCCTCAATCCATCGAAAATAATGTAGCTTTTGGTAGGTTCCCATTTGTGATAGCCATCGCTTCCAAGTCACCTAGCATGCTCTGATTTGGTATGATCTCAATCAAGAACGTCCCACAGCTAGGTGTTTTCTCCATTGTGTATATGATCACTTTGGGGCATGAAAGCTTATCACACACAATGGGCTCTTCGTCTATCTTCTCTTTCTTGTCCCACCATGGATTCAAAATTGTACTCGCTCTTATGTTATCAAGATCTTCGCCGACGATATGACTACCAAGTGGGCATGATTTTGCAAATCTGACCGACTCTTTGATCTTTGGTGAAGACCCATTTAGATCTTCGTGGACCTCTATTTCATTATCCCCAATTGTCTCCACACTTTCGATATCTTGTGGCTCATCCAGTTGTAGATTTGGCTCGGGCACTTCATCAATCTCGAAATCCTCGTCATAACACCAATTGTTTTGAGGACAGTTGTTCAAGGCTTTGAGGATTTGATCTATCTGGTTCTGCAGATTATGAATTGACCGCTCTTGATTTATCCTCCTCTCGTCATTTGATGCTATGAACTTGGACAACAATTCCTCCAACTTGGACTTTTCTTCTTTTAATGGAGGTTGATATGAGAAATCTGGCGTGTATGTTGGATCTGAAAAAGAGTATTTGTCTTGATAGTTGTAGCTCCATGAAGAATCCTGGTGATACCCCCAAACTTGATCATAATTATCATATGCATACTGATTGAGGTAGTTACCACCATACTGTATCGGCCCAAGATTCATGGTGCATTGATTACTCGGGTGATTGCCAGCACAATAGTCACAAATAACTGCAATCCTTCGACTCTTCTGGGCTGCAAAAACGTCCAACTTCCTCGAAAGTTCTTCAATCTGTGCTGACATTGCGGAAAGCATCGCGAGTCCGCAAATCTCCGCCTCCCTCGGGTCGAGTCATTCTTGCCATCCTTCGACTCATTGGGCTCGAATAACCTCCAACGCCTCTTCGAAGTGCCTCAATTTGTTTGTATTGCTCTATAGAAGATGTATTATGTCCATCAATCCTCGCTTCCCTTGGTCGAGTCATGTTCGTATGGCCATTGATACGCAAAGTCATCCATGGTACCCGAAAAGAGAGAAATATAGGAAGAGAATTAAAAATAAAAATAAAATATTTAAATTAAGACTAATTTGATTGAAATTAATATCGGTAAAAAATATTAAACTAATTCCCCAAAGAATTACGCCAAAAACTTGTTGGATAAAATCTATATACGCACAACATGCAAGTATACGTGGTCAACAAGTAATAAAGTGATGAGTAAAGTATCGTTCCCACAGAGAATTATTTAACAAAAATCACTATGTACTAACCCGTAACCAACTCAATCTTATTTAAACGAATAAATTTCAAATTATATAAATTAAACTACTATTAAATTCCACTAGTTAAATTAAGATAACGGAGATTTAAGATCACAACTTCACTTATTGCTTCATTTAAGTTAACACACTTCTCATCAATTATTCTCTATCCTGAATTGTTAATCAAGAACACTAAAGCAGATAAAACCACCTCTCGATGCATAATACCCATATTAACGTCATTCCACAATTAAGATAGAAATCTGTTAAACACCTTAGTCAACTAACCCACTATATCTCTATGTGAATTACAATTGAAGAAGGTTGAAGAATAAGTTCTCTATCCGATTACATGTCATGTCAAGCATATCTCTACCTTAACAATAATCAAAAAATCATATCGACAAAATTCATGACACATGCTATCATGATAAGATCTAAATCAATACTTCATCTCTCGAGTTCATATAGATTATCACGGTAATTGATGGCCAATCAATTAAACAATTAAGTCCAAATCATAATAGACAATCCTCACAATAGAATATAATAATTGATAACGAAGCATATTAAAATAAACTACACAATAAGATCCATTGTAATCTTAAACAAAGAATTAGTTCATTGAATTAAAACTAAGAATCCACACTTGAAATAACATTAAAAGATAAAAATAAGAGTAGAGTAAAGAATAAATCTGTTGTCAGCAAATCTCCATCTACCTCAAGCTCCTGCTCTTGATCTTCAATGGTCTTCAAGTTGCTTCAATCTCCAAATCTAATTAGAACTAGTGTTTTGATCTAATTTACTCTAATCTAATCTAATGGAATCCTCTCTCTAGTCTCTCCTCTCTCCTCTCTCCTCTCTCTAATCCTTGTGATTCTCCTCCTTTTATAAGTCTCTTCATATGTCTTTAAGTCCTCTTGGAAGTTCTCTTGGAAGTCCTTGTGTAAATCGGATCGAAATAATCCTTTTCGGACTCAAATTGGACCAAAATTCGCACTTTTCGCGCATTTTCTGGGCTACCCCCGTCCCGATGGGGGTTTATGCTTGATTTGGGCCCGCCCCGGCGGGCTAGGCTAATGTCTTGTGACACGGATACCCACCCCGGCGGCGGTTTTGTGACGGCAAATTTTCTCCTCTGACGTCCCTTGGGAAAACGGCCATAACTTTTGATCCGGGAAAAGTTATGAGGCCTGCCACCTATAAAATCAAAGATATCGACGAGATCTACAACTTTTATTCTTTGATATTTCAGAAATAACTAACGGAAGAAGGTCGAAATTGAGCTGGAAGTGACTGCTATGCAAATGACCATCCAAAATAGTGACGTTCGACGTCCGTTGTTACAAATGTTACAACTCTTGCATTCGAACTCCGATTTTGATGATTCAAGATATTCCGAAAAGCTAAGAAGAAGCTCTACAATGTAATCCAAGTTCCAAACCAAGAACATGAAATAAACAAAAAAGCCCAAACGATGTCCGGATTTCCTTTCTTTGTGTTTTCATACCAATTCTTTGCGATTTCAACTCCCAAGCATATAATCTACAAAACGAACACAAAAAGCATGAAAAGTAACTAAGAAACATTAGATTAAGCAAATAATTCAAGTAATAGATACCGGATAAGTAGGTATAAAACCCACTTATCACGAGCACTGGCCTATTGTCTCTCTAGTAGTTTTCCATGGGTGATTGTCATCTTCCGCGTTTATAATAGTGTACTCTAGTTTATGCTCTGTAATTTCAAGTTCTTAAAGGTTTAGATGCTTTAGCATTCTCGGCTCTATTGTTTTGAATAAAAAAAAATTGATACATATATATATATATATATATATATATATATATATTTCTATTTGTGTCCTACGGTGGGTTGAGATGGAGCGTGGAAACGCACTCGCCCATAAACGTAGGCTCGTGAAATCTATTTTGGACTTATGTTGTTTACATGGTCTTTGTGCTTGAGTTATTAGATTCTTAGGGGTGTTTTACACCTAGTGCCCTAAAGTCTTCTGGCTTGGGAGTCATTGATCAAAAGCTTGCTAATGAGTACTCTGTTTTGCCTCAAAGTAATCAAGTTTTGTCTAACTTAAATTTTTCTTAGCTATTCTAGAACTTTCGAGCCTTTCATGTTTTTGCGTCTTGTCTTTATCTCTTGTTATGTGTGTGAGTTGCTTGAGTGCTTATTGGTTAACACGGTCGACAGTATGATCTTCATTTGGGTTGAGGCTAGTTTAGATATGTGGTCTGCACACACACACACTGAGTGGATCAATTATAGTCTTTTGTTTTTGCTTTAGACCCGTGACCCTAAATCGCATTCTTATTGCCCTGTTCTTATGAAATTGTGTATAGTTATCTGATAGTTTGCTTGAGGGCAAGCAAACGCTTAAGTTTGGGGGTATTTGATGAGTGGGATTCGTACCCGCGATTTAGCCCTTTTTGTTGCTTAATGTTGATGCCTATGTTCAATCTTTTGATTAGGTTGCTTAGTTATTTCACTGTATCCCATTTTAGTTCTTTTCAGGTTTGTCTTAAGCTTTGTTGCTTGTAAATTGGCGCCGCAGAGCCAAACTTGGCGCCCCAGCGCCAAACTTGGCGCCCCAGCGCCAACATCAAGCAAAGCTTCTGACCTTTTGCGCTTTTTGACTGACCGTCATGTCGTGCCCAACAGCCACATTTAAGCGCCATCTATCTGCGTTCATGCCCTCAATACCACCAACGCGCCCGGTGCCATTGACTTCGTTAATGTTCACGCCGTAGCGCGAGCTCCGGTTTCTGTACAGTAACTTGTATTTAAGACCTAGATCAATGGGAGGACAGTATAAATACTTAGCGAAGCTGCCGCTTTTAAACGGGGGGGATATCAGATAGATATGAGAACGAATTTATTACAGCTTTGATTAGTTTCTTTTCTATCTTTTATCTTTCTAGAAGAGAAAGAAGCTTGTAAAGGGAACGAGAGTTATTGCACCAACATTCAGAGTCTGCTTGTGAAGAATAGATTTGGCAGAAGAATGCTTCTTCATACAGGGGTTTACTTATTCCAAATATCCTATTCCTTGGATTTATCTGATAATGTGTAGTGTATTAAAAATGTGTGTTAGTACCATAGTTATGAACTAACTCCATTTTTAGGATTGCAATGTAACCTTTTGTTTAGCTTAATCAACTTTCTCTCTTATTTTATAAAATGAATCATTTTGGAATGGGTTGTTGTATTTTGAACTTACTGTCAGATTGCTTGATAAAGAAATTAGTATTGATAGTGATGGACATTGATGAATGGATATTATTGTCTATCTTTAAATACAACAGCACCTGTTATGACCATCACATTGGAATGTGGGCTTAATATGCTAATAGGATAGACATATTCTTATTTTCCTTGTGTGACCTTGGGGATGAGCTTAATGACCTTGACCTAGTTAGCATCACCAATAGACATGTTGTGTTCTAGCTGGTTAGGGATGTGCATTCGTCCTTCGACAGAAGCTTTTGCCTATATTTATCCTCGGTTGGCCATTCCTTGATTCGTTTGTATCTTGGAGAGTTAGGAGTTTAGGTGAAGCCTTAGGGGAGTTCTAATCATATCTTAACTTCCTAGCACAACTACTTCTCTTAATTAGATTTCCTTATTGAAATAGCTTAACCAACCATTTCTTTCACCCCTTTAGATAAGATTTGTAACGACTTTATCTTAGTATTTGTTTTCTGTTAAGACTTCGTCATCGTGGGTTCGACACTCTACTTACATATATTACTTGTGGACCGCGTATACTTGCGCGTGTTTATCGATTATTAAATCGACCGACAACAACCCTTACGAGTATTGAAAGAAAATAACTCTCTTCATGAATACGAAAGAATAATACCCCTTACCTTAAAAAGAAGAGTATTCCGACTGGTAGGGCGAGGATATTCTTGAAGAAAACTTATACTGTTTTCTACGCTCAAAGCTTCTTAAAACTCTAAAGAAATACGTTCAAGATTATAGAAGAAGAATTCTCTGAATTTCTGGTGTGATTTTTAATTCTAACTAAGCATCCTATTTATAGAATAATGGAAAGGATACTATGCTGCACTATGCAATAAAATATAATATATTCTATTTATAATCAAATAAAACAAAACTTTATAAAAAGTATTCTATTTTATATAAAAAGATTTTACTATGCAAACACTATGCAGGCACTATGCAAACACTATGCATAATAAAATATAATATATATTCTATTTAAAATCTAATAAAACAAATAACTTTATAAAAGTATTATGTTTTATATAAAAAGTTTTCTGTTTTAATACATTTATAATAATAATAAAACAAACTTTATCAATATTATTATAATTCACAATATTAATCGACCAGGTCGTTCCCAGGAAAGAGGGGGTTTTCTAATAAGGATTACTGTACTTTTAACACCGGGTGTTTCAACAGTTAACGGTAAAACTTCCGCCGTTATTTTCATAAAGTTTTTTTGTCGTTTTCTTAATCCGACAATAATTCCGTTGTGGGGTCCACCAATGATTGTGTTGTTGTATGCGAATATTCCTGTTAAAACGAATATTCCCCACCAAACGAATATTATATAACAACTTGCATGTACTTTTGCAAAATTTATAAATATTACCCACAACTATAACATTATATCAAATTCATTCCATAATATTCAAAAATGATATTTATAGAAAATTCATCTTTATTCATAAAAGTTGGGGTCTTACAACCTCCCCTTCTTATGAAATTTTGCCCTCAAAATTAGGGTACGTACCTGGTATGTCGAAGAGGTAAGGATACCTTGATTTCATTTCAGATTCTAACTCCCAGGTCATTTCCTCAACATCGTGGTTCCTCCACAAAACTTTGACTTGAGGTATAACCTTGGAGCGTAGAACATGTTCCTTCTTATCCAAGATTTTAACAGGAACCTCTTCATACGTTAAATCTTTCGCTATTTCATCCGATTCTAACTCAATAATGTGGTGCGGGTTTTTCACATATTTACGTAACATAGATATATGAAAAACGTTATGAATACGAGACATACTTCGCGGTAAAGCGAGTCTATAGGTCACAGTTCCTACTCGATCAAGGATTAAAAATGGGCCAATAAATCGAGGATTGAGCCTTTCTCTCTTTCTAAATCTCGTAACTCTTTTCCATGGAGAAACACGTAACAACACATGATCTCCAATATCAAATACTACGTCCTTTTGATGAAGATCAGCATAACTCTTTTGTCGATCTTGTGAGGTTTTTATATGTTATCGGATCGTTTGAATCTTTTCCGTAGTCATACGTACCAACTCCGGTCCTAACAACGTTACTTCACCCACATCATCCCAGCATACTGGAGAACGACACTTTCTTCCACACAACGCCTCAAATGGAGCCATGCCAATACTTGCTTGATAACTGTTGTTGTAGAAAAACTCCACTAATGGTAAGAACTTATCCCAACTTCCCTTGAAGTCAAGGACATAGAGTCTTAATAAATCTTCAAGAGTTTGAATAGTCCTCTCCGACTGCCCATCCGTCTAAGGATGATATGCCGAGCTAAATCGTAAATCCGTGCCCATAGCTTTCTACAAACTAACCAAAAATCGTGAAGTGAATCTTGGGTCTCGATCAGAAACTATGGATACTAGCATACCATGCAGTCTTACAATCTCATTTATGTACATACGAGCAAGACGTTCAAGTGTATAAGTTTCTCGTATAGGTAAGAAATGAGCCGACTTGGTCAATCTATCAACAATGACCCAAATCGCACCTATGCCTTGAGAAACCTTGGGAAGACCGATAACGAAATCCATGGTAATGTGTTCCCACTTCTATTTTGGAATTTCAAGTGGTTGCAATGGATCTTTTGGTACTTGATGCTCCACCTTGACTCGTTGACAAGTTAGACACCTTGAGATAAACTCTGCGATCTCTCTCTTCATATTGCTCCACCAAAATGTATGTCGAAGATCATGATACATTTTGGTACTCCCAAGATGGATTGCAAACGGTGTGTTGTGAGCCTCCATCATGATTTTATACTTTAAATCATGGTCGTTAGGAACACAAAGTCTGGAGTTGACTTGAAGTATTCCTTCCTCGTCGATTCTTGCTTCCGGCATAGCACCTTCTTGCACTTTCTTCCTCATATGCATCGGTTCAGTGTCCAGTAGCTTGAGCGACTTTTTAACTTTATCGATTAAAGTCAGTTCTACTCGTATATTCGCCATCATCACGTTGGTCCCTGGAGTCTTTAACTCTATTTCCATCCTTTGCAAGTCATATAAAATGGGCCTTTGCATTGACAATATCGCACTCGTACCCGCATATGATCTTCTACTCAATGTGTCAGCTACTACGTTCGCTGTACCAGGATGGTATTGAATGATATGACCATAATCTTTTAATAGTTCAAGCCAACGTCGTTGCCGCATGTTGAGTTCCTTTTGGGTGAAGAAATATTTAAGGCTTTTATGATCCGTAAAGATCTCCACTTTCTCCCCACCAAGTAATGCCTCCAAATTTTAAGTGCGAAGACAACAGCTGCCAACTCTAGATCATGAGTAGGATAATTCCTCTCATATTCTTTGAGTTGCCGAGAGACATAGGCTATGACTTTCCCATGTTGCATAAGAACACATCCTAACCCTTTGCCCGATGATCATCAGAGATGACAAATCCTCTCGAGCCGGATGGTATTGTCGAACAGCAAGTCTTGAAATGAGTCTCCTCTTGAGTTCTTGAAAACTCTTCTCACATTCCATGCTCCAACTGAATTTTATATCTTTCCGAGTTAGCTGAGTTAATGGAGTAGAGATTCGAGAAAACCCTTCCACGAATCTCCGATAATAACCAGCTAATCTGAGAAAGCTACGTACTTCGGTCACTGATTTAGGTTGCTCCCAGCTTTGAATAGTTTCAATCTTTGCCGAGTCAACAGATATTCCATGAGTTGATACTACGTGCCCAAGGAATGCTACTTCCTCAAGCCAGAACTCGCATTTCTTCAACTTGGCATAAAGCTTGTTTTCACGAAGCTTTTGGAGTATCAGCCTCAAGTGTTTCTCATGATCTTCAAGGCTTTTGGAATATATGAGGATGTCATCAATAAAGACGACCACAAAGTGATCCAAATATTCTTTGAATACTCGGTTCATCATATCCATGAAGGCAGCAGGAGTATTAGTCAATCCAAAAGACATGACTAAGAATTCATAATGCTCGTCATTAGAGTTCAAGGCGCCTTTGGAATATTCTCGCTTTTAACCTTCAGCTGATGATATCCAGAACGAAGATCAATCTTTGAAAAGAATTGTGCTCCTTACAACTGGTCAAACAGGTCATCAATGCGAGGTAACGGATACCTATTCTTGATGGTGACATGATTCAACTCCCGATAATAAATACAAAGTTGCATACTTCCATCTTTCTTCTTCACGAATAGAACAGGAGCACCCCAAGGAGACGTACTAGGTCGAATGAAACCGATGTCTAACAATTCCTGCAGTTGGGTTTTTAACTCCTGAAGTTCAATAGGAGCCATTCAATATGGGGCTTTGGAAATGAGTATTGTACCAGGTTCAAGGTCGATACAAATTTAATTTCACGCTCTGGGGGTAAGCCAGTAATTTATTCGGGGAATACGTCAGGAAAATTATTATCAATAGAAATATCATTCAAATCTGACGTATTTTTGTTTAAATCTGTGACATGAGCTAAGAAAGCTTGACATCCATTTTTCAATAAACGAATAGCTTTATGGCTTGAGATGACCGTGATTGATTTTAATGGTTTAGTCGCTTGAATTCGCATAATAGGTTGATTAGGAATATGAAAGCTAACAACCATACGAAAATAATCAATTTTTGCATGATGAGTAGTTAACCAATCAATCCCTAGAATCACATCAAATGCAAGTATTTTCAATGAAATAAGATCGACAGGTAATGTGAGGGTACCGATTTGAACCAAACAAGACTTATAAACAGTGGATGTAATGAAGGTTTCTCCCAACGGAGTTTCCACAGATAAGTCAAAGTCTAATTTTTCTGGAGTCAAATTTAATCGTTGAGCGCAAGTAGGAGAAATAAAAGAATGGGTAGAACCGGTATCAAATAAGGTATAGACTTCGCTATAGTTTATGATAAGCTTACCCGTGATGACCTCGTTCGGGTTCCTTATTTTCTGGGAGGTCACAACAAACGCTCTCCCTTGAACTACTGGTTTTGACTTGTCTGGGACGGTATTTTGTGTCACCGTTCCAACTGGACTTATCTTCGGTGCACGACAAAATTGGGCTAAGTGACCTTCTCTACCACAATTATAACACACTTTGGATGGCATCGCGCAGTTTGGACTGATATGTCCCTCCCCTCCGCATTTGAAGCATATGATAGGTGGTCGTTCTCCTTCCTTAACAACAGGTGTTGGTGATGACGTCTTTCCATCATTGTTGAATCTTCTCTTCTTGAAATTTCTACTTTTATTGTCTTGGCCATGATTACCACCGAAGTGGTTACCATTTCTGGCATGTTGATTCCCTCCACGTTGTTGTCACTGCTTCGATAACTGCTACCACTGGTATTATCATTTTGTCGGCTGCTTTCTCTCGGTTGATTTGACTCGTTATCGCGTTCCAATAACTGAGCTCTATTAACAATATCTGAATACAAACACAGTTTGTGAGAAATTAAGTATTGACGTATCTCGGGTTTCAAACCTCTTAGAAACATCCGCATCATTCTCTCCTCATTATCAACCAAGTGAGACACAAACCGGGACAACTCGACAAACTTAGCTTCGTACTGCGACACGGTCATATTGTTCTGCTCCAACTTGATGAACTCTACCTCTTTCATGTGACGAATACTTTTGGGAAAGTACTTGTCGTTGAATAGTTCTTGGAACTTCTCCCAAGACATCTTCAGTGCGGCATGTTGAGTACGCTTTACCGATTCCCACCAGTAATCTGCCTCTCCTCGCAACATAAAGGTGGCAAAGAGAACCTTTTGCTCCTCGGAGCATCCCAAGACATCAAATATCTTGGTGATCTGCTTTATCCACGCTTCAGCCTTAAGTGGTTTTGGCTATCCAATAAACTCTGGTGGTCCCAGCTCCTTGAACTATTTAGCGGTGAACGTCCGAGAGTTTCCAGTGTTTCCACCTACATTATGGAAAGGAGCCGCTCTCGCCTGATGTTGCATGAATTGCATAAAGCCTCTGAACATTCCATCATTCATCATTTGGTCAGTGTTGTTGTTTGCATGAGGATTGTCACCTTTCTGATGCACATTATCCTGATTATTGATATGTGGAGACTCAACAGTCTCCTGTGCTCCATTGCTATTCTCAACATTCTCGGATGTCATTTTCAGATACTGCCACAAAACAAAGGTTAATTGACATGAAACATATTATTCCTATACTCTGACCGACCAATTAAATACCAAATAAACTTAGGTAGGTCATACTAGCGAAGGAATTCTCCGTCTCTCCCCTCCTAGTTCTAGTCTCACATCTTAGCCAGGGATCATATCCCTAAGCTTTGATACCAATTGTGACGCCCCCAAAATAGGTATACAACACCTATTCTAAGTCGCCAAATACATGGTACAGAATACAAATACAACCTTAAATATACAACATGAGCTGTGAGTTTTAATACAAATATTGTCTTCTAGACAGTATTCAAACTCAAAATAAGTCCCCAATACATTTATTATCACACTATTTCATAGAATAGTGAGGACTACTAATGCTATCATCTGGACCGTTACTCCGTTCCCCGACTAGTCCCTTCTACATTCTCATTTCCTGAAGAGAACAATGAAAGCAAAAGGTATTCATCACCCATTAAGAAAATGCAAAATATTATGACTAAGATAATGCAAAATAAATTATCATTAGCCTTCAATAGTGTTAAACTGTGACGCCCCCAAAATTAGGTATTCATCACCCATTCTGAGTCGCCAGATACATGGTACAAAATACAAATACAAACTTAATTATACATCTATCGTGTAAATATACGACAATACATAAACCGAGAGTTCTAATAGGAATATTGTCATTTAGACAATATCCATACTCAAGAGTCCTCATTACATTTATTGTCACACTATTTAATGTAATAGTGAGGACTACTAATGCTATCTTCGGACCATCACTCACGCTTCCCAGACTCGTCCCAACTATATTCTCATTTCACAAGAGAACAATGAAAGAAAGGGTGAGCTCAACTAGCCCGATAGAAATATTATAACTAAGATAATGCGTAATAAATTATCAATAGTCTTCAACAATGTTAAACCGATAAAATACAATAGACAACCGGTTTAATCTGCGGCTGAATATGCAATCCATTAAAAGAGTCAAGTAGAAAATAAAGTCTACTATCTTTTAGGTTTTAAAAGGTTTTCATCAATTTTATCACTAAGACTCGGTTTAATGAATAACCACAATATCTAATCATCCCCGTACTACGGTCAAGGATTTTCATCAAATTATCAATGGTCATGACTATACCGAATCACCCCTAGTCATAATCATACCAAAAACTATCCATCATCGCATTACAGCCCATCGAGGACTTTTATCACATCATTTATAACAAGCCATGATTATACCGAATGATCCTCGGTCATAATCATACTAAGTTCATCTATGCATATAAGCCAAAGATAACATAATATAACATGAGGATGATGACAATGACATAATAATTCAATAAAACAAGTTCACGAATTAATTTATTCGTGAACTAATAACGTCCAAATTGTCAACATGATAACGCTTTGTAGAGTAAAATTCAAGAATGCTTAGAAAAATATTTTCATGAAAATCTTTGGATGAAGCGCAAATATCAAGGATATTACACTAAATTCATGGAGTATAGAAGTCAAAATTTTAACCAACCGAGTATAATAGCGAATGAAATAACAAAAAGAAATCACCATGCATGCGGTACTTGGCAGATGTATACATGTTATTCCAATGAATAAAAAAATACCGAATAATAAAGATTTTAACCAGTCCTGAGTAAAACACACGTACATAATATTCCAATAGAATAATAAAGATGTAATAATAAAGATTTTAACCAGTCCCCAGTAAAGCATGATGAGGATGTTCCAACGGAATAATAAAATAATAGAAGAATGTCACCAAGTATAGGGGATTCACAGCGTATACAAAGTTATTCCAATGTAATAAATAAGAATGGAATAATATAAGGATTTCACTAAGTATAGGGTATTCCGCATATACAAAGTCATGTATAGGGTATACCACTTTTACAAAAGTTATTCTAATGTAATAATAAAGAATGGAATAATATAAGGATTTCACCAAGTATAGGGTATTCCGCATATACAGGTCATGTATAGGGTATACCACTTTTACAGGTTATTCCAACAGAATAATAAAGAATGGAATAACAGAAGTTCTCTTCATGAATAAGAAAGAGTAACACCCCTTTACGGGTACAACAAATAATATCCCTTACCTTAGAAGAGCTGAATATTGGAAAAGTGAAGTAGCAAAATACTTTTCTTCTTTCTCTCTATAGTTTCTCTCTAGAGTTTCAATTGAATTAAGTAAGAAATAATGAAGGAATGAGCTTTCTATTTATAGAAAAACTGAGGGTGGCTCTTGGTCTTAATGAAGGGTCAAAATGACTCTTGGTAATATTGAAGAGACAACTACTATTTGCGAAGGGGTAATTAACCCTTGAAACAATCAGAAGGCGATTAACTCTTGGTAATATTGAAGGGACAACTACTATTTGCGAAGGGGTAATTACTATTGACGAAGGTAATTACTATTGACGAAGGTAAATACTATTGACGAAGGGACTCTTAGATGATGACATATGGGCCCTCCCATAAAATAATCAAACTTACCACAAACGTCTCATAACAGACTATTTATATACATTAAGGATTGAATAAATATTTCCACAAATCATTTTATTTTTAATCAACACATATTTAATCTTTCAACAATTATTAATCATTTATAACTTGTCGTCTCAATTAATAATTTAATACTATAACATATTATACGAGATGATCTTGTGACAATAATTGAATCAATAATATAAGAGATATGATGCAAAGAATTCATCAGTAGCAATAATTGAGCATAGGTTGAGTGACTTCTCACGTAAGCATCAATAATCAATATCGTGTCTGCTACTATCTGTTCTTGGCGTATTCATTGTACTTTTTACTACCGGTAGTTCAACGGTTTTTGCAGAACACCTCTGCCGTTATTTTTATAGAAAATAATTTTGTCGTTTTTAACTCACGATAATACTTCCGCTAGGGGTCCACCAATGATTGAGTAGTTATCTAATATTCCCCGACAAAAAAGAATATTCCCAGAGCCAAACGAATATTTTATAACAACTTGCTTACTTTACAAAATTTATAAATATTACCCACAACTATAACATTATATCAAATTTATTCCATAATATTCAAAAATAATATTTATAGAAAATTCATCTTTATTTATAAAAGCTGGGGTCTTACAACCTCCCCTTCTTATGAAATTTCGCCCTCAAAATTAGGGTACGTACCTGATATGATAAAGAGGTGAGGATACCTTGAATACCTTTATCGTTAAAAATATTAAATTCATCTTCTCAATCCGGCCAAAGATATTCATTAACAATTCATCTTTGCACTACATGCCAAAGATATACAACTGTAAAACCAATAATGCTGAGACGCAGCTTAATAGTATCACGACCATGAATTATCCATGCACTACTGGCCAAGGATATTCATGTTTTCAATTACGGTCATGATTATACCGAATAATCCGTGGTCATAATCATACCAAGTCTATCAATGCACTACTGACCAAAGATGACTTTTACCACATCCATGAATTAATATTTCATTCTTTGAGACTCACTTCAATAATTAATCCATATCATCGAATCATCCCCGCACTACGTGCCAAGGATATTCATTAGTATCACGACCACGAATTATCCATGCACTACTACCAAAGATAATCGTGTATTCATTAGTATCACGACCACGAATTATCCATGCACTACTGACCAAAGATAATCGTGTATTCATTAGTATCACGACCACGAATTATCCATACACTACTACCAAAGATAATCGTGTATTCATTAAGTATCACGACCACAAATTATCCATGCACTACTACGATCAAAGATAATCATGTTTTCAATTACGGTTATGATTATACCGCATAAATCCTCGTCATAATCATACCAAGTCCATCTATGCACTTCACAGCCATAGATGACTTTCAACATAATATAAGCATGAGGATAATGATATAAAGAATCAATCAAATGAGATAAAGGATAAATATTAAACATTTATAATATAATTTATCCGAGATTCAAGAATATCCCCATGTTATCAATCACTTAATAATCTCATAATCTAATATCATTAATATTATAACAATATTTTAATCACTTCTTAAATTTATAAACAATTTATCGCAATTGTTTACGTTTTACCATATAATGCATTTAATCATTCAAAATGTCATACTCATAAGATATCATCACCAATTATCAAATCCCTCATCAAAAAAAAAATATGCATATACTCTATATAGGATTCTCTAGCCATAAAATCATATTTTCAACTTTGTTATTTCACATAACATATTTAACTCATATGTTCAGAATTAAAACTATTTTCATGAAAAATACTAAATCAGTCCCAAAAATATTTCTTTTCTGGGATTTAGCATAATATAGTCCCATAATGAAAATATATTTTCTCGGAATTTTAAAATTCATTTACTATTTTCAAAAATCAATTTCTAATTAATTCCTTAAGAAATTAGCTACCTCAAGTTTAACTCCAAAATTCCCAAATCTTGGCAGGACCTTACACATGTTAATGTGAGCCTCGAGTTTAAATTTCATGGTCATCGGAGTTATAGAACTCCAGGTTATAGCATTTTTCGTCAAAAAACCTAAATATTGAAATGGTCATAACTTGTTCATTTTAAGTCGAATGAGCTCATTTTTGGACAGGAGGTACTTTATAACATATATTTTCATGTCCCAAAAGGCCAGAATTTTTCACATAAATTTAGTGGCCAAAACAGCCCTTAAAAGTTTCTGGGCAAGTAGCGTTTTTGTAATTTGCAGCTTTGGACTCTTTTGCTAAATTCAGGTCCACACGAAAATCTACAGCACCTTTTCCAAAGGATTCCAGTTGGATAAGCTACAAAACTCATAGATCTAACTCTAGGACTTGACCACACTCAAAAATTCAAAATATAATAGGAGATATGGTCAATTGAATTTCATGTTACGTTTTTACCAAAAATCTGATTTTTCAACCCTTTGTGATTTCTAAGAAACTTTCATGTTTTCACATAATAAACAACATAACTCATCATAACACTTACTAATACTTCATATATCCATGATTTTCATTAGTCCAATGCTTTTATTATGACTTTCATCATAATCCTCGTAAACAGATCCTTTTAGTTGAAGAAATATTTGAGGGTTTAAGAAATGGGTTTTTGTCTTTGGGGTCAATACAAAATTCGATTTCACGCTCTAGGGTAGGCTAGAAATCTTCAAGAATACGTCAAGAAATTTATTAATGATAGAAATATCATTCAAAATCGCTACTCTTATCCAAGACTTGGATAAGACGTTACATTGATACCAACTGTGACTTCTATCCTTTAACCTAGATAACACCTCACAATGATACCTATCAACTTGTAATCGTCATTCACGACGTCGCCTACGTAAAGTCCGCTTTGGTGCATTCCACACAAGGAAGTCAACAACGAAAGGATCGGGGCTCTTTACTTATGGCTTGATATAACGTTGATTAACTTTAGGGGTTTGGTTACTTTGAATTCAGTATAACAAAGTTGGTTAGGAATATGAAAGCTAACAACCTTACAAAAGAATAATGAGTAGTTAATCAATCGTTTTCAAAATTACCTCAAAGGCAAGTATTTTCAAAGAGATAAGATCGACAGTAACGTGAAAGCGTTTATTTGAAACAACAAGATTAATAAACAATTGAGGTAACGAAGGTTTCTCCCAACGAAGTTTCAATAGATAAATCAAAGTCTAATTTTTCCGAGTCAAATTTAAACATTGAACACAACTAGGTAGAATAAAAGAGTGGGTAGAACTTGTATTGAATAAAGTATAGACTTGAAATAATTTATAATTAATTTATCCGTAATAACTTCGTTCGGGTTTTCTCGTAAACGCTCTCGCTTAAATTACCGAGTTTGACTTTACTATAGGGTACATTCCACCCTTAAGTGCTTCTTCACATTCCCCGATCCATGATTTGAATCATTATTCGATCCATATCGAATTCGGGTTGACCGCTATGCATGTGGTAATTCAATTCGATGTTGGGTTCTCCCAATTCTTTGTCCAAAAGCAAAGTCCATTTCATCTATTTTGGCTTTATTGGATCGAACGTCTTTTTCTACACTATCAACGCGTTGTGCGACTTTTACCCATGCATCGCCTATTCTCCTTCGTTCGATTGTTTCTTCTTTCAAATTGATCTTTGATTTTTAAATTCTCGATTCCAACTTTAATATCTTACACCCCCCAAAGCGTGATTTTGTTCGAGCATCACATATCGGGTAACCCAATTTTGAATTGTTGTATCCCTTTGTTCCACCGATCGCTTGTTGCTTCTTCAACTGTTCTTCTAGCTCACGAACACGATTTTGTAATTCTAAGTTTTGATCATAAACTTCTTCTAACCAATTCTCCTCAGGTTCCTCTTCTTCCTCTTCTTCCTCACTTTCAGCTGCTACCTCTGCAACTAACTCGTGTGCAACAATTAGTTCTTCATTCACTACGTGGATATCTCTAATTTGTTCCTCGTCTGACACTGCATTAACCTGATTAGGGATTAAAGGTGTCACAACGGTCACATTCACTCCATTGTGAATATTTTCAGCTATCATTTCCAAACACTGCCACAACACAAGGGTTAATTAATATATCAAATATTATCCCTATACTCTGACCGACCAATTAAATAACAAATAAACTTAGGTAGGTCATACTAGCGAAGGAATTCCCCGTCTCTCCCCTCCTAGTTCTTATCTCGCATCTTAGCCAGGGATCATATCCCTAAGCTTTGATACCAACTGTGACGCCCCCAAAATTAGGTATTCATCACCCATTCTGAGTCGCCAGATACATGGTACAAAATACAAATACAAACTTAATTATACATCTGTCGTGTAACATACGACAATACATAAACTGAGAGTTCTAATAGGAATATTGTCATTTAGACAATATCCATACTCAAGGAGTCCTCATTACATTTATTGTCACACTATTTAACAGAATAGTGAGGACTACTAATGCTATCTTCAGGACCATCACTCGTTTCCCCGACTCGTCCCAGCTATATTCTCATTTCCTGAAGAGAACAGTGAAAGAAAGGGTGAGCTCAACTAGCCCAATGAAATATTATAACTAAGATAATGCGAATAAATTATCAATAGTCTTCAACAATGTTAAACCGATAAAATACAATAGACAACCGGTTTAATCTGCAATGAATATCTGAATCCATTAAAAGAGTCAAGTAGAAAATAAAGTCTACTATCTTTTAGGTTTTAAAAGGTTTTCATCAATTTTTATCACTAAGACTCGGTTTAATGAATAACCACAATATCTAATCATCCTCGTACCATGGTCAAGGATTTTCATCAAATTATCAATGGTCATGACTATACCGAATCACCCCCAGTGTCATAATCATACCAAAAACTATTCATCAACGCATTACAGAAACCGAGGACTTTTATCACATCATTTATAACAAGCCATGATTATACCGAATGATCCTCGGTCATAATCATACTAAGTTCATCTATGCACGTAAGCCAAAGATAACATAATATAACATGAGGATGATGACAATGACATAATAATTCAATAAAACAAGTTCACAAATTAATTTATTCAGGAACTAATAACGTTCAAATTGTCAACATGATACTGCTTTGTAGAGTAAAATTCAAGAATGCTTAGAAAAATATTTTCATGAAAATATTTGGATGAAGCGCAAATATCAAGGATATTCCACTAAATTCATGGAGTATAGAAGTCAAAATTTTAACCAACCGAGTATAATAGCGAATGAAATAACAAAAGAAATCACCATGCATGCGGTACTTCAGATGATGTTATTCCAACGAATAATAAATACTGAGAATAATAAAGATTTTAACCAGTCCTAAAAAACACATGCATGGATATTCCAATAGAATAATAAAGATGAATAATAAAGATAGAACCAGTCCCAGGCGTAAAAGCATGCAGACGATGTTCCAACGGAATAATAAAATAATAGAAGAATGTCACCAAGTATAGGGAATTCACAGATCAAAGTTATTCCAATGTAATAAATAAGAATGGAATAATATAAGGATTTCACCAAGTATAGGGTATTATTCAGCATATACAAAAGTCATGTATAGGTATACCACTTTTACAAAAGTTATTCCAATGTAATAATAAAGAATGGAATAATATAAGGATTTCACCAAGTATAGGGTATTCGCATATACAGTCATGTATAGGGTATACCACTTTTTACAAAGTTATTCCAATGAATAATAAAGAATGGAATAAATGAAGTTCTCTTCATGAATAAGAAAGAATAACACCCTTCTTACTAGTACAACAAATAATATCCCTTACCTTAGAAGAGTGAATATTGGAAAAGAGAAGTAGCAAAATACTTTTCTTCTTTCTCTATAGTTTCTCTCTCTGAGAGTTTCAAAGTGAATTCGTAAGAAATAATGAAGGAATGAGCTTTCTATTTATAGAAAAGCGAGGGTGACTCTTGGTCTTAACGGGGGTCAAAATGACTCTTGGTAATATTGAAGAGACAACTACTATTTGCGAAGGGGTAATTAACCCTTGGAACAATCAAGAGGCGCTTAACTCTTGGTAATATCAAGGGACAACTACTATTTGCGAAGGGGTAATTACTATTGACGAAGGTAATTACTATTGACGAAGGTAAATACTATTGACGAAGGGACTCTTAGATGATGACATATGGGCCCTCCCATAAAATAATCAAACTTACCACAAACGTCTCGTAACAGACTATTTATATACATCAAGGATTGAATAAATATTACCACAAATCATTTTATTTTTAATCAACACATATTTAATCTTTCAACAATTATTAATCATTTATAACTTGTCGCCTCAATTAATAATTTAATACTATAACATATTATACGGATGATCTTGTGACAATAATTGAATCAATAATATAAGAGATATGATGCAAAGAATTCTCGTAGCAATAATTGAGCATAGGTGAGTGACTTCTCACGTAAGCATCAATAATCAATATCGTGTGCTACTATACAACTACGCCAGACATATTCTTGTACTTTTACTACCGGGGGTAGTTCAACGGTTTTGATGAGTAACACCTCTGCCAGTTATTTTTATAGAAAAATAATTTTGTCGCTTTTCTAACTACGATAATACTTCCGTTAATAGGGTCCACTAATGATTGAGTAGTCATACGAATATTCCCAAACAAAAAGAATATTCCCCACCAAACGAATATTTTATAACAACTTGCTTACTTTGCAAAATTTATAAATATTACCCACAACTATAACATTATATCAAATTTATTCCATAATATTCAAAAATAAGATTTATAGAAAATTCATCTTTATTTATAAAAATTGGGGTCTTACATAAACTGATAAAATATAACAAACATAAAGTTTAACAACAGCAGAACAAGCAATCCATTAGAAGAGTCAAGTAGAAAATAAAATCTACTATCTTCTATGATTTAAAAGGTTTTTCATTACTTTTATCATTTGAGACTCAAATTTTAATAAATAATCCACATCATCCCCACTTTTCTACGACCAAGGATATTCATTAGTATCACAACTACAAATTATCCATGCACTACGGGCAAAGGATATTCGTGTATTCATCAATGGTCATGATCATGCCAACAACTGTCCATCAATGCACTACGACCAATGAGAATTTTTACCACATCATTTGTAACATTACAGTCATGATTATACCGAATAATCCCTGGTCATAATCATACCAAGTCCATCTATGCACTAAAGGCCACAAATGACTTTCAACATATTATAAACATGAGGATGATGACAATTCAATAAAACAAGTTTAAGAATAAAATTTTAAAGATTTATAAGTTAATTTATCCTGAACTCAATAACGTCCAAATTGTCAACATGATACTTCTTTGTGGAGTAAAATTCAAGAATGCTCAGAAGAATATTTCCATGAAAAGATACTGGATGAAGCGCAAATATCAAGGATATTCCACTAATTTCATGGAGTATAGAAGCCAAAACTTTAATCAACTGAGTATAATAGAATATATGAAACCGCAAATGGATTTTTGCTGCCATGCGGTAATCCACGTAGACAGATTATTCCAACAGAAAATAAAGAATGGAATAATAGAAAAATTCACCAGGCGTGCATAATTCGCACAGACAGGTTATTCCTACATAATAATAAAGAATGGAACCAGATTATGCGTAACCCGCACAGACAGGATATTCCAACAGAAGAATAAAGAATGGAACTAGGTCATGCGTAATCCGCATAGACAGGATGTTCCAACAGAATAATAAAGAATGGAACCAGGTCATGCGTAATCCGCACAGACAGGATGTTCCAACAGTATAATAATGAATGGAATAACAACAGAATTCACCAGGCTTGCGATAGAGACCTTGCATGACAAGTTATTCCAACGAGAATAATAAAGAATGGAATAATGTAAGAATTTCACCATGTATGTCGTATTTGGCGTAGACAAAAGTTATTCCAACATAATAATAAAGAATGGAATAACAACCACTACGAGTATTGAAAGAAAATAACTATCTTCATGAATACGAAAGAATAATACCCTTACCTTAAAAAGAAGAGTATTCCATCGGTAGGGCGAGGATATTCTTAAAGAAAACTTATCTTGCTTTCTCTACGCCAAAGCTTCTTAAAACTCTAAAGAAATACGTTCAAGATTATAGAAGAAGAATTCTCTCAATTTACGGTGTGATTTTCAATTCTAACTAAGCATCCTATTTATAGAAGAATGGAAAGGATACTATCTTTTACTATGCAATAAAATATAATATATTCTTATAATCAAATAAAACAAAACTTTATAAAAGTATTTTGTTTTATATAAAAAGATTTTACTATCGCAAACACTATCTACGCAGCACTATGCAAAACACTATGCATAATAAAATATAATATATTCTATTTAAAATCTAATAAAATAAATAACTTTATAAAAGTATTACATTTTTATATATAAAAGTTTTACGTTTTTATTACATTTATAATAATAATAAAACAAACTTTATCATCATTATTATATTTCACAATATTAATCGACCAGGTCATTCCCAGGAAAGAGGGGGCTTTCCAATAAGGATTTCTCCCTATTGACGCGCAATTATGTGACCAAACCTCTACTTGACAGAACTTCTAGACATCGTTAATATTGCAAATAATAATATTAATAGCTTTGTCATCTCAATTATTGATTTAATAATATATAAAATATTGACAATAATTGAATCAAATAACATGAGATACTATGCAGCAATTACTGTAGCAATAATTGAACAAAACTGAGTGACTTCTCACGTAAGCATCAATAATCAATACCGTGTGCTACTATGCAACCACGCGTATTAATGTACTTTTAACATCGGTGTTTCAACAGCTAAACTGAAAACTTTCGTCGTTATTTTCATAAAGTATTTTTTTGTCGTTTTCTCGATCCGAATAATAATTCCGTTAGGGTCCACCAATGATTGTCTTAGTTGTACGAATATTCCCTGTTAAAACGAATATTCCCCGACCAATCGAATATTATATAACAACTTGCGTACTTTGCAAAATTTATAAATATTACCCACAACTATAACATTATATCAAATTCATTCCATAATATTCAAAAATGATATTTATAGAAAATTCATCTTTATTCATAAAAGTTGGGGTCTTACAACTTAGCCATTAAGTTTACTTACTCATCAAATAACTTATTCTTTACTTAGCCACCAAGTATAAGCACTTTACTTAGCCACCAAGCATAAGCACTTTACTTGGCCATTACTTAACTTATCCTTTGCTTAGCCACCAAGTACTTTACTTGGCCACCACTTTGGGTCACCCATGGTTTATCTTTACCCATTGGATCGATCCACGGATTCGGTTCTTACTTTGGGGCTTTTAGCTTAATTAACTTAACTTATGCTTTGGGCTTGCATTTAACAAACACTTGGGCTTGTATAATTAGTAACAAATCCTATAAGTCAAATACATTTGGCTTAAAGCCTTATAACGTATAATTTACGTATTAATCTCGTATTCCACTCTTATACTTATTCATATACGACATACCATCATTCATACATACTCGTATAATACCTCGTATCATACTAGTATTCATTACCTCGTACAATACCTACGTATTATACGATCATCGCTTTAATTCATTATACGTATTTTATTTCCTTCTCAAAAATCACTTTCCTTAACCGTTAGATTTTAAGTTCGCAGGCAAAAAACTGCGTTTGCCATAACTGAAATATTATTGGATAATCCATCTTACCTCGATATTCTATCGTTACGTATTTCTCGAAAGTTCAAAAATAATTCCTGAGCAGAAACGGATGAATAGTGTTTTTATGGAAATTTTTCGTAAAACTTTTATTTTTTTCTTGGAAATTCTACCACATAGTCAGAATCCTTACCACATCCGCACATTCTAGGTCATAGAACAACCTTCAAATAGCTTACTCCCATAAATAATCAATTAAATTCATTTAATTCACATAATCAAATAAAAATTTAATTCTCATAAAAATCCAATTTTCTCGGGCGTTACAGTAAGTACATACGAAGGGTGGAGGAATACCCCCAAAGGCACAAAACAAATGTCCTAGAGTGGGAAAACTAGGAGGAAGGTATGTCAGTAATGCAAAAATTAGAGACGATCCAGAATAAAGGAAATCTGCTGGCTAAGCTGATAGTGCGCCAACATCAGGAAACGAGGCAGTTTTTCACTCAATTATCAGAAAGCCAAGAGAAAAAGGAGGTTAACCATAATGTAAACCCATATCTATCTATGATGAGCCAGCTAAATGAAGAATATCAAAGCAGGGTGAAAGTACAAGAAAAGGGGGAAGATAAAATTGCTAAAAGATCTCGCCAACAGAAAAATCGCTTGGGGGAATGCGATTTCTCAAAGAAGAAAGATCAAACAACCTCCACAAGAGCCCGAAAATTCACTCCTCTGAGCAAATCAAATGAAGAAATACTACACCTTCTGATAAGTGAAGGAAGGATTATTGAGTTGATGCCTCCTATAAATCCCAAGATAAAGAGTTATGATTCCACCAAGATGTGTCTATACCATTCTAACTCACTTGGACATGCGACTGAGGAATGTTGGTCTTTGCAGAATAAAATCCAGAATCTCATTGAAAATGGAGAGCTAGAGATAGAATTCCCCATGACCAAAAAAGGCGAAAAGAAAGCTTAAGATGTCCCTTCGAGACTGAAAGTAATATGCACACAAGCCAATCATGTTTGATGATAAAGCATATACTTTGTAACAATCTTATTCATTTATTAATAAAAAGTATTAATTTATTAAAGGCTTTTAATTATCTACATGATGCTGTTTTATAATATGTGATAAACCCATAGTTTTAAGCAATGCTTTTAAAATAATGATGATGATCATTCTAATGAGATCTAAATTCTTAGAAAGCTTAAAACTAAAATAGTTCCCAATCATTGGATTACTAAATTGGGGATTAGTGAATCCGGATAGATTGGTACATACGTTGCTTGCTCATTGGATGAGGATGATTGATCTCATGATCATTTGTGAGGAGACACTAAAGCAAGTATGTAGGTGCTTATTAGAGAATAAGTTCACTTTGAACGCATTGGCTCGCTAAGGAATACCTAATGGAGTTTTACTTGCCTGTCAATAGGAATTCCTGTAGTGATAGTAGTACAAGTAATCCTTGGACTTGAGATCATTATAGTATCTTGTGTATGATGAGTTATACTTTGACTTATTCCTTAAGACCCTTAGGGTATATCAAAGGGTATGCTTGGGTATAACAAGTTGTACATGGAGATAATATATGATCAATAAAGAATCTACCACTTCTAATAAAGAAGAGAAATGTCCTATGTGATTCGATAAATGACAACCCAAAGAGTCCTTGGCGGCGGCGAGAATGAAATTAGAAAGGAGTTTCTAATTTGCATTATTTGTGTTGTGCATTTAAGGATCGAAATACATATAATTAAATAAAATAAGACTTGACAAGATAATTCCATGCCTTATATTTAATTGGGACATTGTATGGTGGAAGGATTGAATTGTCTGTAACTATTTACTCAAAGGTTCTTTAATGATTAATGTTGAAATCTATATTATTTGGAAAGTCGTTGATCGCTAGGAGGCTTATCCCTATTGTAGAATAAATATTATTTATTTAAATAAATTAATTATTTAATTTATTTATTTAAATAAGATTAGAATTGTTCTAATTGATTTATTCACAACGGGTTTAATATGGAGAACCTAAAGGGTCACACCATAAAAAGGAAGAATAATTATTTAAGAAGTTAATGGCATAATCGTAATAATATGTTATGTATATTTAATTTAATCTATGGTGATAGAATAAATTAAATAGCTTAATATTTATTATTTAATATTTTAGAAATATTAAATATAAATTAATAAGAGGAGTCTTATTAATATTATTACAATTATTATTATTTTAATTTCTAAAAGAGTTTAGGAATTAATTTAATATAAGTACTCTCATTTATTCCTAATTGGATTAGGAAGGAAAATTAGTTAAAGGAGTTTAATTAATTATCCCTAATAAGATTAGGGAGCTTAATTAATTAAATAAAATCCAATTCCTTAATTGTTAAGGTGGGTTGCCCACATCTATAAATAAGAGGAGTCTTATTATTGGTGTGTGGGGTTGTTGACTTTTACAACATACGACATAATTCCAATTTGTTGGAGAGTACGCCCTTTCTATAGAGATAGAAAACTAGGGTTGAGCCAATACCCCTTCTTCTTGAAAATTCTTTTTCCTTGGTGGATCACCTCTAGAGGCCAAACATTTGGGTGGCTAACGTTGATTAAAGGAAGGAACCAAACCCGGTGGATTCAAGTTGAACGCGAAAGGATTTGGAGGTGAACTTGTACCTGAGGAAGCTCGATCTTCAAGGGTATGATTTTATTCTTTATCTTTTCGTTTAATTAATAATTGTACATAAAGGGTGATCTGGGTATATGGTTTGTATAAAATTTAAAACTCTGATTTTCCACGTTTCCGCATTATTTTTGCAATTTGATTGCGTTCTTGAATATTACAAACCTAACAGTGGCATCAGAGCCAAACCTTTATGCGAATTATTAATTGTTTTAATTTATATATTGATATGTGTTTAGAACAATTTAATTGGGCGTAATTTTATTGTATAAAATTTAAAAAAAAAAAAAAAAAAATCTGGATCAATTTCTTTTTCATTGTGATTCACGAAAAAAGGGATACTGATTTTGCTTGGATGCAATTGATTTACGTGGGAAGTCACACATGTGGGCGTCCGTTCAAATGAAACCACGTGCTCCCTCCCTGCCCCACACTCCCTTAAAGATATATATGGATTATATTATATATATATATATATATATATATATATATATATTAATATTAAAATTAAATCCTGGGCAACTTGGAATCATTGTAGTTAACAGGTTTTTGATGTCATGATTCATGTGCTGAATGAAAAAAGCAACAAGGTGATTATTCAAAAGGAACGGATTATATATTATATATATGTATTAACTCCACGTGAAAATTTTTTTTAACAGGAAACATATCATGCCGTTAACTATATAATATTATATATATAATATATATTATATTACCGTAATATTATATATAATATATATATATATAATATTTTAATAATTTTATAATTAAAATAAAAAGTTTATTTTAATTTTAAAATTAAATTTCATGCTAACTAATTAGAGTTGGAATTGAATTCCATGATAACTAATTGGAGTTGAAATTGGATTCTATGTTTTCTTAAATAAAGGAGTTTATTTAGATATGAAATAAGATTTCATATTATTCAAAATAAAGGAGTTTATTTGTGAATAGGAAAGAAAATCCGTGTTTCCTTAAATAAAGGAGTTTATTTAGATATGAAATAAGATTTCATATTATTCAAAATAAAGGAGTTTATTTGTGAATAGGAAAGATAATCCGTGTTTCCTTTAATAATTTTTTTTTTTACATGGAATTGGATTCCATAATTAATTAAAATAAAGGAGTTTATTTTGATTAAAGATTTTGATTAAAATAAAATAGTTTATTTTATTCAAAATTGGATAAATTAAAATAAAATAGTTTTATTTTGATTTATATTTGGATTGAAATAAAGGAGTTTATTTTAATTCAAAATTAGATTTTATAATAACTAAATTTGCCCATTAAATGATATCAATATATATATTAAATGTTTATTATTAATAAGATGAATGTTATTTATTGATGCGTATGATGATGTAATATGATAATAAATGGGATTGATTATGGACTATTGACCATGTGATTGGATTTTATTTTAGTTGGATGCATGAATGTATGGGTTTTATTAAATGGGGTCTCACAGTATTCGTCTTCTCTAATTTTTCCGAATGTAAATTCTATCTCCTTCTATGTACTTCCCTCGATTTACGATCAAGGTTTCTATTTATTTTAAATAGTTTTGTAATATGAATAGTTAGAATTAATTTTGAAAATTGGAGATCAAGGAGCAAGGAGCGCTTGAAGACCCGTTTGTAATGGAGCAGGGTTTAAAATGTAATAGTTATATTTAAATATTATTTCTTGCACCCCAAGGGTTTGACCTTTTGGTTCACTTGGTGGCTCTAGTGAACCAAACTAGAATAAAAGTCCATAATCAATCCGGGTAGAATATAGTATTCTATATATGCATGCTTATACTATATATATTATATATATTATCAAACATGCTTCGCATGTTAATTAATATAACGCGTATTTTATATATATATATATGTAAATGCGCACTAAACAAGAATGAGACAAATTAATAACAAACCCCTCAATTTTTTTATTAAGTCCTAAGCGTTCAAAGATATTTGGAATATCGAGCGTCGCCTTCAAGCATGATAAAACTAATAGAGTATTAAATATTTAATATGAGTTTGTTATGTCACCACAAGGCAAGTATTAAGTATTTAAGATGTTAATTTATCACATTTGATGCTTATAAAGAAAATTGAACAATATTATTTTGTTGTGTCACCACAAGGATGATATTTTTCTTTTTGAATATATGGAGTGCTAGGTCGGACTTAACTTGGATAATTTTGATTCTTGATGTGCCACCACTTGATCAAAATAATCTAAGAGGCAAAAGAAAAGGAGTTGCATAGTTGATGTAATTGACAAAAGTTGTCTACCTATTTATTTATATATAGTTTGTTGTGTCACCACAAGGCTATATACATTTAAAATGGGATCCTTATTCTCACTAGCAAATCTTTAATTAGATTTTGCCGAACTATATAAATGAGGGTAATATAGTTTGAAGAAAATTGTTGGAGATACCAATTTAAAACAAGACCTAATTTATTTTGGTAATTAATAAAAGAATGTATGTTAAAATGTTGTTAATTACAAATTCATTTATAGAATTTTACAATGTCTAAAATTACTATCACTGCGAAGCATATTAAATGCTAAATTAACCTGACCGAATTAAACGGATTGGTTAAGGAATTTGAGAATAGTTCTCATAGCTGAAAAGCTATCTTATGTCCTTAATACGCCTATCCTCAAGAATGGTTGCGCATAATGCCTCTGAGGAAGACATTGCTACTTTTAGAAAGTGGCAAGATGATGCACAGTTGGCTCAATGCATCATGCTCGTATCCATGAGTAACAAGCTTCATCGTCAGCCTGAAACTATGAATACTCCTATTATATTCCTACACATCAAGTAGTTGATGGTGAAGAAAGTAGGACTGATAGATATCAGATATCTAAGGAGCTCTTCCGATCTAGAATGACCAATGGCACTATAGTACAGACAAAAAGTTCTTAACATAATCAATTTGATTGATCAATTAGGACAACTGGTTTTGTCATGGATGGAGAGTTGAGCCAAGATTTGATCTTGCACTCACTCCCGGACTCCTTTCACAATTGTTGTGAATTTTTCATATAAACAAGCTAGATATCAGCTTCGTTGATTTGCTTAACATGTTGAAAAATGATGAGAGTCACTTTTCAACCAAGAAAGACCGTGTTTTACTGGTAGGGGCCAAAGGATCTTCTGAAAAGAAGAACGATTCAAAGAAGGTATAAATAGAAAGGACAAAAATAAAGGATAATAAGAACAAAACTGATACGGATAGCAAAGGAGTTTGCTTCCACTGCAATAAGCCTGGACACTGGAAAGAAACTGCGAGAAGCATCTTGCAGAGGCTAACCAAAAGAAGCTTAGTGAAGTTTCGGTTACAAATACAAATTTGTTCATGATTTAAAATAAATTTTTCTTTAAGTCAAGGTTCTACTTGGGTATTGGATACTGACTTTGGTTATCATAAATATAGATTTATGAAGGGACCAAATGTAAGTAGAAAGCTAAACAAAGATAAGTAATCCTATGTATAGAAAATGAAGCAAAGGTTCTTTGCATTAGCCATAGAAACTTATAGTTTAGTAATGCCTACGAGGCAAATCTATTAAGTCGATAAGTTGTTATTGTATTCAGGTTCTTGTTAAAAATATTATTTCCATTTTATTGTTGGACAATGAAATCTTTGGTATTATAATTAAGAACAATTGTTGTTCTATTTATAATAATAATGTTTTGTATAGAACCGGAATATTACTTAATAAATTTTGTATACTTGACTTACATGAAAATAATTTTGCATATTGAAAAAACTAGTATAAGAAAAGGAGATGATCATTCAAAGAGTTGAATGTGTGTATTTGCTAAAATACAAGTGTGAATTATTTGAAAGGTTCAAAGAATTCAGAAGTGAAACAAATTGGCAATGTATTAAGATTCTTTGATTAGATCGAGGAATAAATACTTCGCAATAAGTTTCTAGATCATCTCAAATGGTTTTCTCATAATGGACGCTTCGACGATCTGCAATAATTGATCGATGTATCTCGAAAGGAAAAATCGTACCTTGTTGGACATGGTGCGGTCCATAATGATTTTACTGATATTTCAAAGATCCTTCTAGGGTCATGTCCTAGAAATGGTCGCATATCTACGAAAAGGTAACCTCAAAATTATTTGAGACTCCATAAAAGTTATGGATGGGGAGGATTCCTAATCTTAAGTTTGTTAAGATAAGGGTTCCAACTTATGTGAAAAGGTTTCAAAGGATAAGCTTGGGACAAGATTTGACAAATCTGATTTGTGGGACATCCTAAAGTAAGTTTAGGATAAATGTTCTATAATCTTACTTAGCAAAAGGTGTTTATTGCGAAACACGCTGACTTCTAAGATAAAGGTGTTTATCATTGAAGGGGCTAGTGGGAGGATAATAGATCTTGAAGAGTTCAAGAACCACAAAACACTATAAGTCAAATAAGAGGAACACAGTAGATAGACTGTTGTACCTGATCAATCGTAAATCTGGAATAATCTTGAAGATACCTAGGAGGTATGGATTCATCATAGATGATGATGATGAGGTACGCATCATAGATGATGATGATCCAGTTACATACGATGAGGTAAATGTTGTAGACACTCAGAGAAATGGATTGAAGCAAGTTTCTCAAATATGGAACATTCGTTTTGATGAGGTAATCAAAAGAGTTTGATTTTATCAAAAAAAAAATAAGAATGAACCTAGTGTGTACAAAAGGGTCAGTGGGAGCGTCGTAAAATTTCTAGTATTATATGTTGATATACTACGGATGAGGAATTACATACCAATGCTACAATCAGTAAAGATAAAGTTGTCTAAACAATCCTCCATGAATGATTTGGAAGAGTATCTTAATTGGGGATATAAATCTATATAGATAGATTTAAAAGGATGCTCAACTTAACCCAAGGAACGTATATTCATTTGATGCTAAAGTCGTTTAGCATGGCAAACTCCAAGAGATGTCTCATGTTGATGAGCTATGGAGTGTATCTCTCTTTATAGTCCCCACAGACTCCTGAAAAGAGAGATCGCATGAGTGACAATCATGTATGCAATGAAATGTACGAGACCTGATGTTGGTCAGTCATATTATGGAGAAGTTCACTATGAGTCGTGAAAAACATCTTAAAGTGCTTAACCCAAGCACTAAGGATGTGAGCATACATGGTGGTCCGCGAATTAAAACTAGAGGGCTTTACAGACTCAAGTTTTTCGATGACAGACGAGATGATGAAAAATCCACTTTAAGGTAAAGTGTTATCTTGAATAGTGGTGCGTTGAAATTGGAAAGGTTCCAAACAAAGAAAGAGTTCTTTGGTTTAGTGATAAAGACAAAGTATATAGCTATAAATGAAGTGCAAAGTTGATTGTTTGGATTAAAAGTTCATTCTGAGAACTAGGAATAGTTCCTAAGTCTCATCTTGGATCTAAACATGTGTTGTGGCACTTTCATTTGATTATTAGAATCATTGAAGAGATGGGAAATCACTATAGAGATAGTGGGCTCTCATGAACAACATTACATATCCATTAACTAAAGCTTATCCAACAATGAGGATAATCGCCACTTAGAGAAGAAGAGTATAAGATACTGATGGCGATTGGCTTAGTGCAAGTGGGAGATTGAAAGTAATATGCACACAAAGCCAATCATGTTTGATGATAAAGCATATACTTTGTAACAATCTTATTCATTTATTAATAAAAAGTATTAATTTATTAAAGGCTTTTAATTATCTACATGATGTTGTTTTATAATATGTGATAAACCCATAGTTTTAAGCAATGCTTTTAGAATAATGATGATGATCATTCTAATGAGATCTAAATTCTTAGAAAGCTTAAAACTAAAATAGTTCTCAATCATTGGATTACTAAATTGGGGATTAGTGAATCCGGATAGATTGGTACATCGTTGCTTGCTCATTGGATGAGGATGATTGATCTCATGATCATTTGTGTGGAGACACTAAAAGCAAGTATGTAGGTGCTTATTAGAGAATAAGTTCATTTGAGCGTGGCTCGCTAAGGAATACCTAATGGAGTTTTACTTGTCATCAATAGGAATTCTGTAGTGATAGTAGTACAAGTAATCCTTGGACTTGAGATCATTATAGTATCTTGTGTATGATGAGTTATACTTTGACTTATTCCTTAAGACCCTTAGGGTATATCAAAGGGTATGCTTGGGTATAACAAGTTGTACATGGAGATAATATATGATCAATAAAGAATCTACCACTTCTAATAAAAGAAGAGAAATGTCTATGTGATTTGATAAATGACAACCCGAGTAGTCCTTGGCGGCGAGAATGAAATTAGAAAGGAGTTTCTAATTTGCATTATTTAGTGTTGTGCATTTAAGGATCGAAATACATATAATTAAATAAAATAAGACTTGACAAGAATTCCATGTCTTATATTTAATTGGGACATTGTATAGTGGAAGGATTGAATTGTACGGTAACTATTTACTCAAAGGTTCTTTAATGATTAATGTTGAAATCTATATTATCTGGAAAGTCGTTGATCATTGGGGGAGGCTTATCCTATTGTAGAATAAATATTATTTATTTAAATAAATTAATTGTTTAATTTATTTATTTAAATAAGATTAGAATTGTTCTAATTGATTTATTCACAACCCATTTAATATAGAGAACCTAAAAGGTCACACCATAAAAGGAAGAATAATTATTTAAGAAGTTAATGGCATAATCGTAATAATATGTTATGTATATTTAATTTAATCTATGGTGATAGAATAAATTAAATAGCTTAATATTATTATTTAATATTTTAGAAATATTAAATATAAATTAATAAGAGAGAGTCTTATTAATATTATTACAATTATTATTATTTTAATTTCTAAAAGAGTTTAGGAATTAATTTAATATAAGTACTCTCATTTATTCCTAATTGGATTAGGAAGGAAAATTAGTTAAAGGAGTTTAATTAATTATCCCTAATAAGATTAGGGAGCTTAATTAATTAAATAAAATCCAATTCCTTAATTGTTAAGGTGGGTTGCCCACATCTATAAATAAGAGGAGTCTTATTATGGGTGTGTGGGGTTGTTGACTTTTACAACATACTGACATAATTCCAATTTGTTGGAGAATGCATACTTTCTATAGAGATAGAAAACTAGGGTTGAGCCAATACCCTTCTTCTTGAAAATTCTTTTCCTTGGTGGATCACCTCTGAGGCCAAACATTTGGGTGGCTAACGTTGATTAAAGGAAGGAACCAAACCGGTGGATTCAAGTTGAGCGAAAAGGATTTGGAGGTGAACTTGTACTGAGGAAGCTCGATCTTCAAGGGTATGATTTTATTCTTTATCTTTTCGTTTAATTAATAATTGTACATAAAGGGTGATCCGGGTATATGGTTTGTATAAAATTTAAAACTCTGATTTTCCACGTTTCCGCATTATTTTTGCAATTTGATTACGTTCTTGAATATTACAAACCTAACAGAGACATGCAGTTCAAAGGAGGTGAAGGCTATGAGCGCCAATGCTGGCAGAACACAAGGTGGACTGATCCCAATGCAAGGAATGACAGAGGAAACAAGGGAATCCCCAAAGGGGATTCCTCTACCAACATCAAACATCTTGTGGTACAAAGATATCAACCACGTTCCTGATTTTATCACCTTGGATGATGAGGAGGAAATACTAATCCTTTTCAAAGAAGAAAAAGTCAAAAAGGAAAGTTCTTTGCGAGAAATGCAACAATAGTTCGAGGGAGATTTCATGGTCGAATCATCTCAAACCCATGAAAAAGGCGAAGGAACAGATAAAGAAAAATGTGGTGAGGTTGTCGAGGAAGCCATCCCATTGAAGAATCCAGAGTTCATCCCTTTTTGCGAGGGGTCCAATTCAAGCGTCCCTGAGAAATGTATTGAATCAGGAAGCGATCAAGTTATGGCCATAAATGAAGATATTCAGAACCAAGAGGTAACCTCTATCGCGAGCCCTGAAGGCACATAACCACTGACAACTGAACTATCATGCCTCAGCTAGCCAAGAAGATGTAGATCCAGAGGATACAGCTAGGGGTGCTCAAATTTTTTGGTTTTTTCGATTATATACCAGTACCGGCGGTACCGGTTTTTTTCATTATCGATTTTTTCGGTACCAATTTTTTGGTATTTTAACACTTTTCGGTACCGGTAGCGGTAATGACTTTTTTGAATTCGGTAAAAATCAAAATACCAAAAATACCAAAATTTAATAATTTAATAATTAATAGTTAATGTTTTGTAATTTTATATATTAAATAATTTTTTTTACATATTAATAATTTTTATATAATAGTAGTTTTATTAATTTTTTATATATATTAATAATGTTTTGTAGTTTTATTTTATATATTAATTATTATTAATAGTTAATGATTTTTTAGTTTTAAAAAAATTATTAATATATAAAAAAATTATGTAAGTATTATTAATAATTATATATATTATCATGCGATATAGCTGAAAACCGAATCAAAAAACCTAAGCACCAATTTTATCTTAACCTAGGTAATTAGCATTTCCGCTTTATTTCTTATTTTTCTGGTCATTTCGGATCGGTACAAGTTCGGTATTTTTGGTACCGGTTCGATTTTTTATCGATGAGCACCCCTAGATACAGCTGTGAGTTCCAGGTGATGTTGGGACGATATCACTTTCTTCACAGTGAAAAAACAAAACAAAACAAAAACATCTCTACACCCTTCTCACCACTTACAACTTTGAGCCTTTTCACGTAAAGTTGGAACTACGCGGACCTGATCTCCCCTCATCAACAGAAGTACGTAGGTAGCCTTGTATGGTGCGGTCTAACCACTATAAAAAATCAAAAAAACCCTTCAACCAAGCTCAAACTCTAATAAATATTTTCAGCCTTTCAAGCCAAAAGCCTGAACTACGAAAGACCAGATCTCCCTTCATCAATGGGAGTATGTAGGCAACCATTTATGGTGCAGTTAAACTAAACAAAAAACCCAAAAATCCAAACAAACACTTCTCAAGTCGCTTAGCTTATCCAACAGGAACTACGCAGACCTGATCTCTCGCACATAAAGGAGTACGTAGGCAGCCATCAGTGGTGCGGTCAGACCCTCAAAAGAAATATCCAAACCCAAACATCAATCCCAAGACACCAAAGAACAACCCTCCAAGTCAGCGACCCATGTTAAGAAGACCCAACAACACTTCAATGTCATTCCATCAAATCTAGCATAAATCCCAGAAAGGAAGAAATAGCGATACAGTAAGACAACCAGCAGCGAGGACCTTCAAAGAGTCGACACCCTCAATCACAAGTCTTCATCAAATCATAAGAAAACCATTAACGCCGATTGCGAGAGCAAGTTAGGAACAATGATTGAGGGCATCAAAGCCCAAATACACAACCTGTTCACCATCTGGTACAGAGGTAAATGCCTCTTGCAATCTCAGCATCTTATCAGCCCATCTGTCAAAGAAACTATCCCAGATAAGAAGCAATGCTGGGGCAATTTCAAAATTAGCGACAACACTATATTGGAACCCTTACAACAAGACTGGGGCAATCTCAGAAACAGTGACAACTCAACACTGGGGGATTTATCAACCATCCTAAAGAGGAAAATGCGCCAATCAGCACCATCAGCATGGTACATCATCATCGGAGCTTCCCTCACATCATCTCACTGGCGATTTGGATATTACTCACTTGTGACTTCATCAACAAAGAGAGTTTCTCATATGAACCCTCGGCATCAACATGCGAAAGGACTGGGGCATTGTCCAATTCCAAGAAATGAAAGGAGCTTAAGGCGGGATCAAGCCTCTCGTCAAAAGAAAGGGGATAACTCCTAAAAGAAATCATGGCAACATTAGCTTACCACTATAAAAGAAGGGGAAAATTCTCAAAGACGATCCTTAAGTCAAAAGAAGAAGCCATATGACAAAAGGTCTGGCGAGATAAATCCTCATCATCAAATGTGCCAACCAGCGTTAAGTCCTCACAAGTTGAGGCCTCTACACCGAAGTTCAAATCTGGGCAGCAAAAGAATGAGTTGCACCCTCCAGGGATGTTAGTGACATTCAGGTCATCAGTTCAGCCAAGTTGTGAATCAAACGCTCAAGGAAATGGGAAACAAGCACCCAACAACGAAAAGAAACTCTAAATCACCTCAAAAAGGGTGAGTGTAACATCAGGCAGAGTCTGGCGAAGCAAACCTTGTAAACTACCAACGTATGCATCGAGAAGGTCTGTTGATTTCAGAACGTCATCACCAATAGAGATGTAAAAAACATCTCAACTTATCTTCATCAAACAAGCATCGGCAACACCGACAAAAAGCCAAACAGTTGGAGTCAACACCAGCATAGGCATCAGTAATGATCGGTAAAGGTAAAGCAATTTGCAAAAACATTTTAACATTCATCATAACATTCATTACATTACGATTTGCGATATACGAAATGTGATGTGCGAGTTGCAATGTGTGAGTTACAAAGTGCGATTGGCCAAATGCGAAAAGCGAAGTGCGAAATGCGATGTGTGATTTACGAACTACGATTTGCATTTTAACATTCATCATAAACATTCATTACATTGCGATTTGCATCATTAGAAATACCTTGTCATATTTTAAGTGTCTAGCAATCTTTAGCATGTCCATTCTATTGCATTGCATGAACATGATAAAGAGGGGCATCTTTAGATACTCGAAATTTCATTTTCCTGCTACTAACTATGCAGGAGGACAAAAACAACTTTTTCACACTCCAGAGATAATCCTGGAGGACCACAACATCAATTCCAACCCCAAAAATAGCCCTAGGAGATCCAGTTAAAAGCCCGGAGATAACCACGGGAAATCAGTTTCCAACGCCGAAGATAACCCCGGGAAAGTCAGTTTCAACCCCGGAGATAACCCCAGGGGATTAGGTTCAAAGCCTGGAGATAACCCCAGGAGGTTAAACCAACCTCAGAGATAACCCTGAGGATAGTCAAAGTTAACATCAGGTCAACCTCAGAGATAACCCTAAGAAAAGACTACTACGATTGTGCGAAAACCAGAGATAACCCGAGGAGGGGCAAAATGGTCATTTTGCCAACTCAACTTCAACTCAAATCAAATACACTCATTTTAACTCAAATTACTTTAAAAGAAGTCCCACAAGAACTATATCTTAATTTCCGAGCGCAAACTATGCAAAATGGCTCAACGGACTGCCTGATAGAAACTCAGAAATGCCATTTCGATCATGGACCCATCTTCCCAGAATTAAAAAAGGGCAAATACTATGTCATTGCGTAGCTCTCCGAAAGAGCTTTCCGGAATGGTATGGCACGCTTCCATCGGACTCTCGGATTGAAAGTTATGAAGGTTCGGGCGAACATCGCATCGTTTGAATGCACGTACTTCGAGACGGTAGGACCCATATTGCCCGGGGAACCCCGAGCAGCCGCAGGTACACCTGCGGCTCCCCCTTTTATAAATAGAGGGCTTGGGGTGGCCATATTTGCAAGGGAAATGGCGAGGAAGCCCTGTCCAATTTGCTCTGTACACACTATAAACTGAGTGCTTTCTCATTTTAAACACTTGTGAGCTTCTATATTGTTATATTTTTACCGGTGGGAGCCGAGTCTTCATCCATTTAAATTCATTGAAGCCTTCTTTAGCAGTCCACTGTAAGCCTTCTGACACTTTCTAAAGCCTTTCTCCACTCATGTACACACGCTTCTGCGTAGTGAGATTATTATTGTGTGTATGCTTGACTTTGTCCATGGGTTTTATTTCTTTTTGTATATTATATATATATATATATATTTATATATATGAACTAACATTATCGAGTTATGCCTCGATTGAGCCTGGACTCACGTCCGGAGCGTTTATTTGCTTATATATATATATATATATATATATACCGATAAATCGCTTAAATGATAAACCGAGTCGGGATCGATATATATCATGTACGTTTACCGCTTTTATATATATATATATATTTATATTTATGTCAGGCCTGGAGTTTACTTCGTGGCCTTTTACAGCTTTCTTTACATTTCGTCCCCCCTGGAGTTTAGTTCGTGGCGGTTGATTGTTTTTACTACTTTCTTTATATTTCATCCCGCCTGGAGTTTACTTCGTGGTGGTTGATCGTCTTTACTGCTTTATTTACATTTCTGATCCCCCATGGAGATGCTTCATGGTGGTTGATCATGTCTCTCTATATATATTTACCACTTTTTTATATTTACATTTTTGATCCCCCATGGAGGTGCTTCGTGGTGAGTGATCATGTCTGTATATATATATATATATATATATATTACCGGATTTTATATATATAACTGCTTACAGCTTTCATATAAATTGCTACATCATGTGAGCCTAAGAATCATGTGATCACATATTCAGTTTACTGAATCTAGATTCAGTTCCTGTGATGGACATTTTCAGCTGCACAAGGCTTGTAAATTATTCGCGATGTTTGAATTTCCTTAGACGGCTCTCATGCCCACAAGGAGTTTAGCACTGCTATGTATACTATTTTCTCGAAGATGCTTCGCATCTCGAAAATAAAAGCAATCAAGCCGAACACATAATAAAATGGAAGTATCAAAGGCCTCAATTATTATTGAGCATAAGGGTTTGACAAACCTCTTTTTACAAAACATCACTGCTATATCTTGTTTAAAACTGAATTTTTACACAAATTCAAACCCTTTATATATAGGTGCGAACGAGGCATAGCACTACTTACAAATAATTGCACATTGATCCACACACACACACACATTCATATAACAGTTTAATTGAAAAGTGGCGGTCACCATGGCAACACGGATGTCAGGAGTGCCTAACACCTTCCCTCCGCATAACCAAGTCGCCGGACCCTAACGAATCTTGGTTTCACAGACCCGTTAATCTGTGTCACATCACTAGGTCAATGTGAAAATCTTTTCTCGGTTGTGTTGGTACAACCTGTTAGTTCTCAGTAGGCACAATAGATCTAGAAGGGGGGTTGAATAGATCCTTTTTAATTTCAAATACTTTTCTGGTTTATTTTGTACTGCTAATTATTTAGCATATGACAAACATAAAAATCTTTTCAAGCACAGCGGAATAAGTAAAAGATTCCCTTCATTGATATATTCATAATCATACATACATTGTTCGTAGAGTTAGTTCAATGTTAAGCAGTTAAAACATATATAGCAGTTATAGCAGTTAATAGACATAATGTAAAAGACACAAGGGGTTTTAAGTGGTTCAGAGACTCAAGCTCCTAATCCACTCTTCTTCTTTCAACTAGCAAGATTTCCACTAAGGAAGGGCAAAGACCAATCATCACTAAGATTCCTTCAGGCCGCTGACCTTGGGACTTTAGTTCACTAAGAACTCTTGGGTCAAGATGGCCTTGGAACTCCTCTAGTTCCCTAGGAACTCTTCAAGCCCAGCAGGCTTGGAACTTCATTTAGTCCCTCTGGACAAGGACCCCTCAGGCCCTGGCTTCTCATTGAGTTGTTTGATTGTTTGTTTGTTAGAGTTTGTGCTAAGCTGCTAAGATGTCTTCATGCTTTGAACATCTTCTGTACTTAGCAGCATGGCGTGATCACCCTTGAAGTGCAGTTGAGTGTTGCATGATGCTCAGCTTCTTCAGTTACTCAATCACTTCGGATGATCCCTTGATAACTGCCTTGAAGATCATTCCTCTTGATACATGATAGCTGCACATGATGTGTTTCTAAGATGACTGTAAGCTCTTATGCTAGGTAATTAAAAACTTTTTTTGTTTGCCACCATGATGACGTTTGTGATCTCCTTTCTTGATACTTGATGCCTTCTCATGATGGACTTGCTAAAATGACTATGAGCTTTTCTCTATGATACTTAGAGTCTTCCCATGATGGACACCAAGATAACATGATGCTCTTCTTTCTCTCGGCAGTTCAGAACACTCTTCATGTAGTAGAACTCTCACTTCTACATTGTAGAACTCTCACTTCTACCTTGTTCTTTGTATGTCTCTGAGTGTTCTTGGTGGATCGTAGAGTGAGCCTTCAGACTCACTATCTTACGTGGTTTAGAACAGTCAACTGTTACTCCAAACTTGGGAACTCTAATAAACCTAGATCTTTGAAGCTCTTCCTGATTTATACTCCTTCCCAATCCTTCCGTTCGAAAGTAGCCGTTGAGGGCTATTAAAATATCTTCACAGATCTCGAGTTGACAGAGGTAGACTGCAGATGTGACACGTCATAACTTTTCTGACATTGCAGTCTACTGTTTCACCTACCCCATTCGAGATGTCACTTTTATGCCTCGGGCAGGTCGAAGACTTTATTTCCTCCTTCTGATTTCTCGATCAGAGGTTGTCCTTTTTGCATCGATGCTCTCAATAAGATCTTGTCCGAATATTACCCTTCAGATTGAACCGTTGCCAATGCTTCAGTCTTCAGCTATTCGAACTCTACGATTCTGATGCATGTCTTCATGGACCTGATCGTAGTGTCTTATTGACTAGTAGAGACAACACTACGATTTTGAAAAGTGTTGATTGGATCTTCAATGTAGAACACATCTTCCTTCTCTTGTGCAGTGCTTCAACACTTCTGTTTGTCTCAACAGCTCTCAGATACTGATGGCTTGACTTCTTTGTTCTGGCCCCTTCTAAATAGCAAGACACTTCAAATTTGTGGTGTGTCCAGCTCGCTTTCTCCTTGTGATCTCCCGTTCACTTATCATCAATGGACTGACCCAATGCTTAATCACTTTAGCCTTGTTCTTCAGAAGCTGTCCAATATCTCTGTATGCACTCCATCAGTTCTTTCTTTGTCTGTCAAACATTACGATCCTGGTAGCTTCCAAGATCGTTGTCTTCTGTCTGCTTGACAGCTGCTGCACTTGTTGACTTTTCCTTAGTCAGTTACTGAAGTCTTCTTCTGATCTCCTTGTGGAAGACTTCATCTCGAATGGCTTCACAACTCAATCTTGATGCTTATTGGGTTGGTGCTTAGATCTTTTGTTAGCTTGAATGCCATTCGTTGAGTGCTCTCTGGTTTCCTTCAGGTGGGATGTATCTATTCAGTGCCAACCAGAGGCTTCATTCCTTTGGATATTCTGTGAGTGCTCATTTGTTGAGAATCATATTTTCTCTACGATTTTGCCTTGGCATTGTGAGCACAACGGTTGAGGTCTTAGTTCTGTACTCTACGATTCAGCTTTGGTTGTGCAGACACTACGACTCCTAGATCAGATCTTGACACTCTACAATTTCTGCTGTGTGCTTGTTGTCTTCATCTAATCTTGCTCGACTAAGATCTCTGCATGTAATCAATAGACTCTACGACTCAGAGTGTAGTCTACGTTTCTGACTTGGCTTCGGCAGATGTTCGGTCGGCTCGTAGGCAGGCTGTCTCTACGATTCTGAACATAACTTTCTCAGCGGACTACGGCCCTGAGGAAGTTCTCCTCGACACACTATGATCCTTCCTCGTCTCTCCTGGCAGTCTATGAACTCCGAGATCAACTATCTTGCAGACTACGATTCTGCCTTGATAACTCTCGAGTTTTCCTTAACTCTCCTGGCAGACTACGATTTCTGGTGCAGTGCTCGACGATCAGACAAGCCTATCTATTACATCATAAGATCAACCTAACATGCTTGATCTTTCTATGTTTATAGTCCTTGTACATCATTTCTTTTAAGGACTTTACAAAGTTGGTTTTGCTTATGTAGGATCAACCTAACATACTTGATCAATTCATTCTAAGTCCTTGTACACATGTTTCTATTATCTATCAAAGGACTTTACAGCTTTTCTTAATGCAAGTAAACTTGCATATTCATTCATATATATCATAATCAAATCATATATAACTAGGAATAACATTGAAGTGCTTATTCCTGACAATCTCCCCTTATTTGATTATGACAAAAATAATAAATGCATGTGCATGTTATGAATGAATCTTATATACAGTGAGCAGCTGTATTTCTAAAACAGATAATCATGAATGTCATTTATAATGATATGGAATTTAATACACTGACATTTTACATCCTGGATCCAGAACATACCTAACTAGTTAAAGGTAAAAATGCAAAGTAATCCTGGTATTGAGGTTACCCTTATGGATTGATGACTTTGACTTTTTAATGCATATAGTATGTATATGACTGTGGGCAAGTGTGCTACTGAATGGTCACCTAGTCATGCCTATGTGCATGTGGATAGTCCTATTTACAAAGGGGACTATGACAAAATTTTTCAAAATGTAGACATTTGAATAATCATGCATTTTTAACTCTACTGTAGACGCATGTTAAAGTAATGCATACATGCATGTAGTCATAAAATGCATTTTGAAAAGCTCCGGGTTAGAAAATACCCACCCTTTCTGAGGTGATTTGGAGAGTTGTTGTGTTAAACTAATGCATGCATGCATGTAGTCATAAAATGCATTTTGAAAAGCTCTAGGTTAGAAAATACTACACCCTTTCTAAGGTGATTTGGAGACTTGTTGTTCAGATATTATGGATCTGGATTAGCCGAGTAGTTCCCGTAAGACCACTTCTGGTGTACGGAGGAGAGCTTCTGAAGTGCCTCGACCCCGTTCTATTAGACAGCCTCATCGGTTGGTGGAGGCGGTGATACGTCCAGTCCAGGTTGATGTGCCAGACGTCGAGGAAGAGGAGGATGTTCCGATCGCGAACCCTGCTCCTGCTGCACATGTTCCCCATAGGGACCTCCCGAGTATTCAGGTGGCAAACCCAGAGCTTCTGGGTAATTTGAGTCGACATCCCTCGATGTATTTGCATGCCAATGAGGTATAACGTTAGATATTAATCTTCCTTATTTCCTATTGATGAGGATTAAATGATTTTGATGTTGATCTGTATTTCATGTAGGTTCTCGGCTTTACACAACCTCGAGGGAACTGGTTCAGTATTCACTCCATGTACCAGGCTCTTCATCCTGACTATAGAGCGATTGTGCATGACTGGGGCTTTGGGGCATTTTTTTCTATTCTTCCTTGCCGTTTTCCTTGGGGTTACCTCAGGGCATTGTCTGAGCACTGGTTTCACCAGACTCAGTCTCTCCATTTGTTGGACTTTGAGGTGATGATGATGCCGATGGATTGGCGGTTTATCACAGGTATAGAGTTCTGGCGGAGGCGCTCAAGGGCAGGACTGTCCGTACGGGTCCTTTGAGCGTGGATGCTATGAGTGGGCTATTGAGTGAGCCTATACCAGCTGATGTCAGAGTCTGGGATCACATTCTTTGGCGATTGTTCCTGATGATCATTAGGGGCTGCTTCATAGCAGATAACACTTCTACGGTGTCGTTCGCTTTGATCAGCGCCACACGATATGTGGACCGTATAGGAGAGTATGATTGGGGTTCCTACACCTTTGCCTATTTTCTCAGCGAAATGCGTATGTATTCGCAGAGCTTGACCGAGGCTTGGTTAGGATTCTACCCATTCCTGCCGGTGAGTATTTCTCTTATCATTTCCCATATATAGGTTAAGATTGTTTACTGATTGCAGATGTTTGGCTTTATGTTGGCAGTTTTGGGCCTATGAGAGGCTCCCATGCTTGCGTCCTGTAAGTGTGTTAGGATTGGATACCTACCCACGAGGACGGCGATGACATCATTCCATATTTACGGAGGTCCCTGTAGCTGAGGGTTTTACTTATTGTTGCATATAGCTGGAGTTGTTGACAGCTGACATCATTATATGGATTCCCTATTCTGGGGAGCACTTTGCCATCGGATTTGAGGATGGGTACCCGACTGGTGTCGAGTACGTAATTTCCACCCGTAGAGTTTCTCTCTTTACTGATGGATGATGGGAGCTCTATTTAGGAGAACGTGCTATTAGGAGCACCACATGAGAGATCTGTATGCCGATCTTGCCTCCTGCCAGGCGTTATTGGCCTGTGTCACAGTCACCCATCACTGATATCCCATTGTTGGGTGTTGACAGTTTTGCATTGTCAGAGGGTCCCTGCACTTAGGAGATATTCCAGCATTGGTGGTACCCTCGTACTATTGGAGCCTGCACCGGCAAATACACTCGATTCGTGGGGATATGGTTCCAGGATCCGTGATGATGATGGATTGGCTAGCCTGTGTCCGAGATCCGACTCATGTGACACAGATTGACAGTTTGACCCAGCGACTGGACCAGACACATTTCTTAATCCTGTATTTGGGCAGAGATCCAGCAGAGGCAGATTCGTTTGATCCTTCCAGCTCTAACCCCTCAAATGACCCATTTGGCTTTGCCGGCGTAGATCCTCCTTTGTATAGGCCTGATACCCTGTTGATAGAGATCCAGTGACTCAGGAGGAGTTACATCAGGTGGACATGATTGATAATGTAGATATTGACACCATTGTCTTCTTCTGATGTGTATTCTCGTTATCTCTTTTGATAGGCCTCTGTTAGTAGTAGGGCGTTTGTGCCCCATTTCCCTGTATTTTTAGCTGTACATAGATGATGTATGTAGATGATGATATACTTAGGAATGTATGTACAATTTTTCATTCCCTATATCATATTGCCATCTATTATCTGTAATGCATGTATCATGTTATGCATATATATGTATGTCCAGAGATATTCAACATTGACCCCTGGATGGTCTTATGATACGGCCTACACAGATTTCTTCTTCGACAGTCAGCCACATAGATCATATCCCACCATTATTGGTGTCATCACATCTTAGATCGTGGTATGATAGTATGTCACCATCAGACATGGTGACCGTAGATCAGCTGTTGCAGCATACTATGACCCTCTTGATATTTCAGGTTCCCGCATGATTTGTGGAGGGCATGCTGGATCACTGGGTATCGGAGAGGCAGGTTTTCTGGTTTGGGACCCAGGAGTTAACTCCGACTCTGGAGGAGTATGGATGTTTGACGATGCTACCACTTGACAGACCTTGCGTGCACATGGCTTTGGGGGACATGAGTCGATAGTTTATGACCCTTATCGGACTGAGGCGTAGAGTTGTACAAGATGAGATCACATCCGGCCACGTGATATCCCATATTTTCTTATTGACAGATTTGGCTTTGAGGATAGCTATGCTTGGCATTCTGGGGATTTCACCATATCAGAGAGCCAGTGGCATTTGGCCAGAGTGGATGCTTTCTTGATGTGCATAGTGGCGTATGTATACATGCCACGATATATGGATGAGCTGGATATCGGCGTTATCATGGTAGTGAGAGCTCTTAGGGAGGGTCGTACCATCATTCCGATGATCATGGCGGAGACATTGAGATCAGCCACGTTTTGAATCATTTACCCTGCATGGGTATTCATAGGTAGTTCGGTCATGCTATACATGTGGTTTATGTCACACTTGAGATCGATTGGGACCTTCCACCGACACGAGTACTGCTTTACCCATGATATAGCCATGTCCTACTCCTTTCATCCATCAGAGTGTATAGACGCTATGTCTTGGTTGGTATTTTTGACAGAGATCAGTGATCCATTTGGCATCCTGCCGTGCTCAGGGATCAGCTCACCTTATAGCTTTATTACTCATGCTTCGGGCATAGATTACCTCCCTCTCGCTGGTTTGAGGGGCATGACTACCTACCACCCACTGACCGTGATTTCACAGTTTGACCAGTTCCAGGACTTTCATCCTTTCGAGGGGGCGCTAAGTCGGCGTTTAGCTTCTTGCTATCTTTCAGCAGAGGACCGATCTAGTGTGTATGCTTGTTGGGATTAGCATGAGATAGCTGCTTTTTCTGTTAGCCACCTGGGATGTTCGCCAGATTATTCTACGTGGATGGAGACATAGACTTCATCGGCTGCGACAGTATCCACAGTGCTGAGTAGTGATTCAGACGATGTAGAGCCCATGGAGGACATTGATTCCCACATCGAGGAGGAGCTAGTTGCTGGGTTACCAACATCACCTTTAGATTCTACCAGTACTAGTACTGTTGTGATTCAACATTCAGCCTAGTACTTTGAGCAGAGTCTTCATCTGATGACCTTCGAGAGAGATCAATCTAGATCCTTGATGTTTACAGCTCTTGATGGGAGAGACGCAGCTCTGTTAGAGAGAGATGAGGCATTAGCTCATAGAGATGCCACTGATGTAGAGCGGGATGAGGCCAGATCAGCCAGAGATGCAGTGATAGTCGAGAGGGATAACACTATATCTGCCGGGGATGTAGCCGTCACAGATAGTATTGCAATGAGGTCCCTTACCACTGGCATGATTGTAGAGATGAGCACGTATATTGATGAACATAGAGTCACCATGCAGATGGTTGTAGATCTGTTGGCTCGTGTGGATACCCTTGTACAATAGACCACAACGTTACCTTCTTCTTCTGAGAGGGATGCCATGTTGGGCTTGATAGCTCGCATATACACCGATTTGTAGATGGACTTGTATTTTCCTGCACAGACTAACATAGCCATCTTGTCATGCATAGTTTACATTGTGTATATCAAACAACATTATATATAACAGGGAAATATATTTTTGATCACTTCTATATTAGATATGCCTGGATGCTTGATATTTTGCCTGTTTCTTTAGGGCTTGTGATCTTGATGTATTCTGAATTCCTCCTTGATGGATGGACATTGAGTTGTCTCTGGATATTTCAGAATGGATCATTGATATGTGTGTATCCCTACCATCTTTGGTGTCTTGGGACTGGTTTCTATATGGAAATGTGGAGAGGAGTGTGGCTTTCCTCTCTGAGATTGACTGCACTACAGATGGTCACCAGTACTCGTATTTAGGAGGAGCCTAGTTAATTCCATCTCTTATGGATTGGTGTCAACCAAAGAGAAAAGATAGTCAATTTAAATAACAAAGGGTTCCATTATAACCTTAGAGCCAATACTCAGTTCATAGCTATCGAACAAAATATAAGTAACAATAAAGATAACATTTATAGATTACAAAATTAGAGGAAATAAATGGATAAGAATAAACTGTATCGAGGCTCTTCGGTCTCCAAGCATTTTGCTCCTCTCAAGCTTTCTAATCTGTGTAGCTCACTGCTCTTGATGCTCCAAGGAAATCCAAACTTCTCCCTAAACTACCTTATCTATATTTATAGAGATTAATTAAGAGAAAGATAAGGAAATTACAGAAGAAACTATCCTAAGCTAAGCTATCTAATTATATGGTCTGTGTTATGAGATATATATCATATGCAGAGGCTCTCATGTGTTATATATCCGTCCCTCCTTCAAGCTAGGTCAAAATCAAGTCGTCTCTTCAAGCACTGAGCTCATGTACTTGCCACGTAATAGACCTATGGGTGGCTGCAAGCTACGCACGTGTCTTGAAAAACATCGAGAGCTTTATGGCTGCAAATGCGAGCCCATAAAGGATTAGTGGCGCTGCGGCGCGAAGGTGACGTCAGCAAGGACCAGGGGGTGGCGCTACGGCGCGAGCTTCAAGCTGGGCTTTGGCGCCGATGTGTGAGTATGTGAAAGATGAGCGTTTTTCCCCTTGAATGCTGGAAAACACCTGTAAAGCCCTGCAATATGTCAGTTAAGCATAATAACACTATAATCATTTAAAACTATATCAAATCTACGAAGATCAGGCAACTATTTAAGCCATAAAGTATCTGATTCACGGGTATAAATCCCACTTATCAACACCTTGATATGCAGTATGGATTGAATTGTGTTGAGATGACGTGAATGTGATGTTAAGGTGGAAAAATGATGATTTTACCCCACCGTGGTTATCTCCGGCTTTCATGCAGATGTAGCGATCATTTTTCGTGGGTTTATATCTGATCACCGTTGTGGATGTTGAATGTCCTCAGGGTTATCTCTGAGGTGTGCTTGACCTCTCGGGGTTATCTTCTGGGTTGGACTGAGTATTTCGGGGTTATCTTCGGGGTTGGAACTGACTCTTCTGGGGTTATCTCTGAAACTTGAACTGCATCCCTCGAGGTTATCTCTGAGGTTGGAACTGAATCTCCTGGGGTTATCTCTGAGGTTGAACTTAGTCTCTCGGGGTTATCTCCAAGATTAAGAACTGGACTTCCCGGGGTTATCTACGGGGTTGAAACTGATTTGACTTCCAGGGTTATCTTTGGAAGATGATTCTGCCCTCCTGCAGGGTTTGTAACAAGAATGCAAAATTTTGAGTGTCTACAATTGGTTGACCACTTTTGCATAATCTTTTTTATGTTCTTGTTGGCTGCTTTGATAGCACCATTCATTTTGGGACTATAGATGACAAGTTAAGATTTTTGATGTGGAATCCGCTGCATAATTCCTTCATCATCTGGTTATTCAGATTTTTGGCATTGTCTGACACAATCACTTCCGGTTGTCTATATCGATAGATGACATTGTTTCTAATGAAACCAATGATTACCTCTTTGGTGACCTTGGGAAAAGAGGTAGCTTCTACCCATTTGGTGAAGTAATCAATCATGGTAAAGATGAATCGATAACTATTATTGGTTTTGGGTTCTATTGGCCCAATCACGTTCATTCCCCACATTGAAAGGGCCACGACGAGCTCATACAATGTAATTCATTTGGAGGAGCATGGATAGCATTTCCATGGACTTGGCATTGATAGCATCTCCTGACGTGATCGTAATAGTTGGCTTTGAGAGAAATCCAATAATGCCCCGTTCTTAATATCTTCTTGACAAGTAAAAGACAGCTCATGTGTGGACCACATACTCCACCATGGACTTCATCCATGAGTCTTTTGGCTTGATCTTTGTCCAGACATCTTAAAAGGCCTATTCCAGCATCCATTTTGTAAAGTGCGTCTCCGCTCAAATAGAATTTCAAAACCATTTTATGGATTCGCTTTCTTTCAGCTTGACTTTCCCCAACAGGTGTAGATTCATCTCGAAGATATTCTTTAATGTCATGATATCAGGGTTGTTTAATGGGAGGCAGTTCATCTGATACTTCTCTGATGTAATTTTCATAGGCTGGTGCGTTTTGGCTTATCAATTTGATATCTGAAATTCCCATCATGTCAAATATGTGGATTAATGATGCCAATGTTGTCAATGCATCAACAAAGTTATTCCTACTTTGAAGGGTATGGATGAAGGTTATTTCCTCAATCTCCATAGCCATCTTGATAACTTGCCAATGATATGGAAGTAAATGTAATTCTTTGGTATAATACTCCCCGGTGGTTTGTTTAATAACCAACTCAAAATCCCTAAAGACCAAAAATCATTTGATATTCATGGATTGGGCCAGTTTTAATCCCATTATACAGCCTTCATACTCAGCTGTGTTGTTGGTGTTGCCAAACTATAGCTTGATGGCCATAAGATACTGTTCTCCTGTAAGAGATACGAGAACTACCACTGCTCCGGCACCTTCCATATTTACGGTTCCATCAAAATATAATTTCTAAGATCGAACTGTATTTTCTCGATGGATCTATTGAATTGTCATTATTCCATCATCCAAGAAATACATTTCCAAGGGTTCGAAATTCCCTGATGGTGCTTCGGCCAATTGATCCATAATTCTTTGACCTTTGATAGTCTTTTGAGTCACATAGATGATATCAATTTGTTGGAGGATCAACTACCATTTGGAAAATGGGCAATTCAACATGGGTTTATTTAATACATACTTCAGAGGATCCATGCGAAATATGAGATAGGCCCATGAATATAATGTTGTAACCTCATGGCGGCCCATGCTAACGCACAACATGTCTTTCTAATCAAAGTGTACTTCTGCTCGCCACTACTAAATCTCTTGCTGAGGTAATAAATAGCTCTATCCTTGCCTCTATAGTCTTTTTGCCCCACCATGCAGCCCATAACATTGTAATTGACTGACATGTACATAAACATGGGAACCTTGTCCCTTGGAGGTACCAAGACAGGGGCTTTAATCAACTACTTCTTGATGGAAAGGAAAGCTTTTTGACACTCTTCAGTCCACTTTAATGGAGGAATTTTTCCTTAACATCTTAAAGATGGGTTCACATGTTGCTGTGAGTTGAGATATGAATCTGCTTATAAAATTAATTCTCCCAAAAAATCCTCGTATTTCCTTCTCTGTTCGAGGCATGGGCATCTCGGTAATTTCTTTAATTTTGGAGGGATCCAATTTAATGCCTCTGTTGTTTATTAGAAATTCTAGCAACTTGCCTGATTTGACACCGAAGGTACATTTGGTCAGATTCAGCTTTAAGTTGTATTTTCACAATCGGTTAAAAAGCTTTTTGAGATGGTTGATATGGTCATTTTCCTTCCAAAATTTTATGATGATATCATCCACGTAGACCTCTATCTCTTTGTGCACCATGTCACGAAAAATGACCATCATGGCTCGATGATAGGTGAAACCGACATTAATAAGGCCGAAAGATAAATGTCTATAACAAAAGGTTCCCCATCGGGTAATGAAAGTTGTTTTCTCCCTATCCTCTTTAACAACCATGATCTGATGATACCCAGCAAAGCAGTCAACAAAAGAATACATGTCATACTGCGTTGTGTTGTCTATTAGTATGTGGATAAAAGGTACTGGAAAGTTATCCTTGAGATAATCTTTGTTTAAATCTCGGTAATCCACGCATACTCGTACCTTTCCTCCAGGCTTGGGCATATAAACTATATTGGACATCCACTCAGGGTAGGTTGATACCATGATGATGCTGGCTTTGAATTGTTTAACAATTTCCTCTTTGACTTTCAGACTCCACCTAGGTTTTAGTCGCCTAAGCTTATGTTTTACTAGTTTGAATCCTTCTTTAATGGGAATCCGTTGAATGATAATATCAGTAGACAAACCAATCATGTCCTCACGTGACCATGCAAATACATCCTGAAACTGAGTTAGTAAAGCAATCAGGTCTTTTCTTTGGTTTGGGGTAAGGTCCATGCCTATCTGGATTTCTTTAGGGTTTTCTGAGGTTCCGATATTGACAAATATGGTTTGATCAAGGTTTTTTTTGGGTTTGTCCTCGACCCATTCTTTGATCTCCTCAGGTACCTCATAGTCCTCTATCTCCTCTTGATCAATCCTCATCAAGTCAAAGTCCAACTCTACATCAAAGTTGTAGTCATTGTGGAGATTTGGCATTTTATCAGCAAGGCTAAACAAATCCAATTTTAGAGTCCTGAAAACAAAATTCTTTTACTTAATATATGAGATTGTTTAATCATACAGAGCATTAGCAAAAGCATGAAAAAAGTAACTGCTAGTACTATGCAACAAAAGTAAGCAGTATATAATATCTACACTTCAAGGCAGATGGATTTTCTGCCCTTTTTACCCTTTTAAGCAGATGCAAGGAGTGCTGCTCCAATTGTCCAGGATCAAGACTTTGTTGACAGCTATGATGAAGGGATAGTTGATGTCCTCCTCCTCTTTGATGATGACCATGACTGAATTCATATCAGAGCCAGTACTTTTCTTTGATCGGTTCTCCTTAGCCCTATTTATATGAGGGATATGGATTTGATCTTCTGAATAGTCATCATCTGGGATATCCTTATTCATACCCTCAGTATATGCCAAAAATACATCTTTGCAAATCAGTCTTGCACTTCTTACAGGAACCTTTCATTCCTTTCCTTATTTTCTTGAACATGAGTCTAGATTTCCTTTTCACTGGAAGGATTAACCTTAGGAATTAGCATTCCTGATACAGCCACATGGATTTTTTTTGTTGGTTTCACGAATCCTTCATCCATAAGGTTTGGTAGTAGAATTGTAGAGGAAGGAACCAGTGGATGCTTGTGCGGGTTCTGGTGGTCTGATCTAGAGGAATAGCCTAATCCATCCTTCCCTGTCTGGCTAGGAATTTGAACGGGACTTCTGATTCCTTAATCACTTTTCCCTAACCCTTTTCCAGAACAGAAACCCAAGGATATCATTTCTTTAGTAGCCGACATTACCTCGGTGGAAACTCTAGGCTTTAAAGCTAGGGCCCCAATAGGTTGATACTGAGTGTTGCTCACCTCAAGGTCTTGAAAACTGACAGGCTCAACTCTCTCATCGAGATTGATCATAGGCATATCGCTTTGGATATGATAATATGGTTCAGTATTGATCGTTACCAGATTGCCATTAATGATGTACTTGACTTGTTGATGAAGGGTGGACGGAACTGCTCCTGCTATATGGATCCATGGTCTTCCCAACAATAAATTATATCCAATAGAAATGTTTAGCACTTGGAAGGATACGTAGAAAGTATGGGGACCAATCTCTAATGGATGTTCAATTTCTCCTACAGCCTCTCGTCGAGATCCATCAAAGGCCCTTATGATTACATGATTAGTCTGTATTTGATTTGGATTGATCTTCATTCTTTCCAATGCGGCATAGGGACAAATGTTCAAGGATGATCCTCCATCTATCAACACACCTCCTACTACATATCCTGAGGAAATCATTGCTATCTGTAATGACTTGCAATGACATATCCCTTCTGATGGTATGTCATCTGTAGACACTCGAAATTTTCTGTACATCTGCCACTAACATTACAGGAGGACAGATTCGTCTTTCAAGAGAGAACCTTGAAAGACAGTCCACATCCATTCCAGATACTACCAGAAGTTCAGCATCAACCCCAGAACACACACTGGGAGTAACAATTCCAACCTTGGATATAACCCTGAGGCGTGCAGATCTAATACCGAAACACACACCGGAGAAGACCGATTAATCTCTGAGATAACCCCGAGGTATCCAGTCTCAGTCCCAATCATGGGAATAGCCACCAACCTTGGTGATCACCCCCAAGGAATGCAGTTTCGGCGATAACCCGAAAATGCTTGTTTCAAATACAACCAGCTTTAATCTTGGCGCTCACAACGAGATATTCAATACCAACCCGGAGATAACACCGGGAGGACAGGCACACCTCAAAGATGACACTGAGGACCTTCAACAAATTGCGTGAGCCCAATCTCAAATGAAGCCTTGAGCAACGTCGCTTTATCAAACCCAAACCGATAACACCGTGAGGGCAACATCGTCGTCTCTCGCCAACGTGATGCCACGCCACGTCGTCTCGACATTTCATACACATCTCTACACAACGATGTTCCACAAGAATCAAAGATAACCAATCCCGAAAGTGACTATGTAAGGGGTAATCGGATGGAATTTGAAGCTTGAAGACCGGAGGGCATCGTCCCATCTTCAATGACTTAGTACAAACTCTAATTCTATACCATTGTTCAACTCTCGACAACGGCGGTCTGAAATAGGTCATGTATACCTCAATCGGATGCGGATTGCGCTTCCGAAAGTTCGAAAGTGGACATTACGATTGCTCGAGTAGACGTATTCTACGAGACGACGACCCGAGGCGATTACAAGAAAAAGGTCTATCAACATCCATCAAAGATTTACGAATCGCACCATCGGTCATTGATATTAGTCACAATGATCATTATCTGCGACCATCGACACGTAAACTAGTCGCTAATGCTTTATCAGCGACCGCATGCGGTCGCTGATCAATCGCTAAGTATAAATTTCCCACCAAAATTTTGGCTGGAAATGTTGGCGCCAATTTTTTGTGCGACCACTTGAAATCAGCGACCGCATGCGGTCGCTGATAAATCCATGTCATTAAAAGTCAGCGACCGCATGCGGTCGCAGATAATGGCCATTGATCAAACTAAATGAATTCAAGAACTAACACGCCTCGACACGTAACACTAAGAGAAAAAAAGGAGGTCACCAAATAGAGAGAAGAGGGAGAAAGGGAGAGAAGAGAAGAAGGAGAAGCAATTTTCGTTCATTCTTCTTCAAATTAGAGACTAATTGTAGAGGTAAGAGCTACTTTTTAAGTTCTTCTTCATTAATTTTTTTTGTTGTTTGTTATTTTTGTTCGTTCTTCTCCAAATCAAGATGTTTTGCTACTTAATTTGTGTTTTAAGAGTTAATTTATTGCAAAGAGTTGAATGAATGAATGAATATGGCTATCATGCTTAAATTATATTTTGGGTAATATGATTATGATTGGTTTATAAGTTTTGATTAGAGTAAAATTTATTTGGGTAATACGCAATATTTTGGGTAATTTGATTTTGTTAATTTATGTCATTTGGGTAACTTGATTAGTGATAGGATGGAGTTAGTATAAAATTTATATTTTGGGTAACTTGATTTGGGTAATAGGATGAATGTATTAGATTGTAGTTAGTATAAAATTTATATTTTGGGATTCTTTTTGTGCAATAGAGGTAGTAATAGCTTGGTTATTATAGGAAGTCACGCACATGATATGTACTCGTGAATCCCATGTTTATGTTTGTAGTTTAACCAATTATATTGGTCATTGTGAAAAAATCATTTGTAGATCGAGAACTTGACATCGACATCATAATGTGAATCAAAACGTGAATAATTGCTCCCACGAAAAATGATTGGGTTTCAAAGTTTACAAGTTTGATCCTCACATGTCAGGATACTGCAAAACTCTTTTGTAGTAAATCTCTAGATTAAAACTGCTTATGGATAGTAATTCTTTTTATGAGCATAGGGATTCGATAAGTTCATAATTTCCATCCAATTCCTATGGTATCTCATATGGACCGTTGGTTTATGTCTTGTGTTCCTAGAAATGACCTTATATACATGCCGTCGTAATGTGGTTAATCCATATTACAGGGAGACTCAAGCGAAATTTTTTTATCGGTCTCAAGTTATTTGCGAACATTTATACTATTAACGAGCCTATTGGTGATCCACTAGAGCCTATTAAGGGGATGTTAGAGCGGATGGGCTGGGCTTGGGGCCGCGAGGCCACACGAGGCTACGCCAAGCTTAGCCAAGCCTCACAGGGCCAAACCAAGCTTGGTTGTTATGGAATTGGTTCATTGATTGTGTTATTTGTTCCTATATATAAAAAATTAGCTTATTGGTAATGTTTTGATTGATATGTATGCTAGATTGGAATAGTTTGATTTCAGGGTATTGTTCAAATAGATATTGGAAGGAAGCATTGGGAATATTTTAGCGATTAGGAATCTTAGGGTATTGTTCAATGAAACTTTTCAATTGTTATCATTTCTGATATTATCATTATGTGTTCATTGCGATTTAGTTGAGTCAACTGCATTATAACGTCAATCTGATTTATGTGATATAATTTGCGTTATAAAGAGAAGTACGCCAAGCTTAGCTAAGCCTCACAGGCCAAGCCAAGCTTGGTTGTTAGCATGCTAAGCTATTAGAAATTCATTAAGCCAAAATAGATAAATCTTAAGGAACCGTTAGTGCAACAGAGAAGGTAACTAGACACACTTAGTCAATAAAGAGACTGCTTTTGGCTATAACGAAAAAAACAAGGGTATTTAACACGTATGTATACAAGAATAAAGCTATAAAATGTTATAAAAGCTATAAATTGCTCAATCATGTTGTGACTATCCCAAAACATAAAAGATTATAGAAAGGGGACCGTGAGGGGTATAATCTTAAAACATGTTAGCGCCTTTAGCACACTAGTTGATATGAATGAATCTCCAAGATACTCAAACATGTTAATCATATGCTTACAAGTATGCTCAAGTCATATGGTTACAAGTATGCTTAAGTCATATGCTTAGAAGTATGCTTAAATGTTAATCATATGCATGCTTACAAGTATGCTCAAGTTATATGGTTATAAGTATGCTCAAGTCATATGTTAACATTTATAATGTTGTCTCGTAGTATAGGTACCGTGGGAATCATGGACCTCTATTCGCATCAGTAGTTGGATGGCACGACGAAAGTCAAGTACCCAGATAGGTGCTACTGATTTGAATTTAGAGTCGGTTGCCAAGTGTTTTTGGAGTATGCGATAGTCACCCGTAATGTATGAATGGTAAGTCGCAGATATCGATGTCCATGTTTAAAGTGTAAAATGTAAATTATATGGATGAGACATGGTAAACTATCATTTACTTGTTTCGGGTTCATGAGAAATTACGAAGAATGCTAGTGGGCACACAAGGCGGAGAAGAGATGGTGGCATCACACAAGTACACAATTCAGGCAAGAGTACTCATCGTATGAATGAAATGGTCCATGATATTGCAGGCCGATTTTTTGATTGGGAGCAAGGCGCAGAAGAGCAACCTATGAATTCGATGCCAAAGATTTCTTTAAGTTGTTAGACGAGGGTAGCAAGCCATCAGTGGCATGGTTGCACCAAACACACTACATTGTCTCAATGGCGACATTACTTAACATCAAGGCCGATCACAACATGAGCCATGAGTGTTTTGAGTCGCTCTTGAAGGCAATTAAGAGTATGTTGCTCGACGGTGAGAAATTACCCGGTAACTATTACTTTTGTAAGAAAATGGTGAAGAAGTTGGGTCTTGGATACCAAAAGATCGATGCATGTCCCAACGATCGCATGTTGTTTTATAAGGAAAATGACAAGATGATAAGGTGCACGCTTTTGCGCCATGATCGGTTTAGGCCTAATAAAGAGGGTGTGACTACAAAAAAATCAAGTATACCGCTTTAAGATTCTAAGGTATTTTCCAATAACACATCGACTAAAAAGATTGTACATGTCTTCAAGATCACCAACATACGAGTTGGCATGCGAAATCTCCAAATGCAAAGATGGAGAACTAAATCATCCATGCAGATAGATAAGGTGCTTGGAAAGATTTCAACTTAGCACATCCTCGAATTTGCATTGGAACCTAGAAATGTGAGGCTTGGATTGTCCAATCGATGGTTTCAATCTGTTTAGCCACTCAAATTGCTCCGCACTCATGTTGGCTTCGCGATTGTTATCCGCATAACTTGCCTCCTCGATGTGTATGAAATAAACCATACTTATTTCTTTCACTCGTGATTCCCGGTCCTAAGAGTCCCGGAAAGAACTTAGATGTTTACTTGAGACCTCTTATAGACGAGTTTAAAGGTATTGTGGGAGGATGGAGTACAGACTTGGGATGTTGCAACAAAAACAAATTTCAACCTTAGGGCGCCTAAGCATGTGGACTATAAGTGACTTCCCGACTTATGGTATGTTAGTGGATGGAGTACACACGGAAGTTGGCTTGTCCGTATTGTATGGAGCATACAAAGTAGTTTAATCTATCAAAAGGTCGAAAGCCTTGTTGGTTTGATCATATCGCTTGGTTCTACTTAGGAGATCACCCGCTTCAAGAAATAGAGAACACTTCAGAAAGGGAAAGTAGATAATGATATGCCTCGCATCATGATTGTCGGAACGGAGATGCGAGATCGTGTGATGAGATTTCCTGCTTATCCCATTTGGTAAGGTTGATGCGACAAACATAATCAATGGGTTTGGTGAATCTCATAACCGGGTTCGAGAGAAGCATCTTTTGGGAATTGCCTTATCGGTCTACAAATTTGATTCGGCCATAATCTAGATGTGATGCATATTGAGAAGAATGTGTTTGACAATGTGTTTAACACTGTGATGAATGTTACGGGGAAGACAAAAGATAACGATAAGGCACGTTTGGACATGAAAGATATTTGTAAGCGTCCTGGATTAGAACTTTATGAATCTCCTAATGGTAAGATTGTCAAACCGCATGCAAGGTACACATTGTCCAAAAAGAAAGTTGAAGATGTGTGCGCATGGGTTAAGTCTCTAAAACTACTAGATGGATATGCGTCAAACATTGCAAGGTGTGTTACGGGTGGGAAATTGCAAGGGATGAAGAGTCATGACTGTCATGTGTTCATGGAGAGACTCATGCCTATAGCATTTCGGGATCTGCTTGATAAACCAATATGGGATGCTTTGACGGATCTTAGTCGTTTCTTCAAAGACTTGTGTTCAAAATCATTGAATGAGAAGGACATGTTTGTACTTGAGAAGAACATCATAGAGATCACATGTAAACTGGAAAAAATATTCCCACCTGGTTTTTTTGACTCCATGGAGCATTTGCAAATCCATCTTCCCTATGAAGCTCGTGTTGGGGGTCCAGCCAATATAGATGGATGTACCCTTTCGAGAGGGTGATGGGAAACCTTAAGAGGAAGGTGAAGAATAGAGCTTATGTCGAGGGGTCGATATGCGAGGCATACAGCTTTGATGAGATATCTACGTTTGTCTCGCATATTTTCCTGGATGAAGTCTTGACAAAGGCCAATCGAGTATCGAGACATGATGATGGGGGAAATGTTGAACTAAATGGTCACTCTCTCAGATTTGGTCCCTCGGCCGCGCTTTTATGGAAAAGGGAAGCGATATTCCTCTCTCGAAAGCAAGAATTACATGCCGCATATACTTACATTCTTCTCAATTGTGAGAGATTGACGAATTTGTGAGGTACACATGTAAACTTGATATTTTATCTTTTAAGTTAAAAATTTATTCTAATATGTTAATGTTTATAACATGGTATAGATTGTACGATGACGAGTTAAAAGTGAAGCATGCCGACATAACTGATAAAGATATTCAAATCAATCGGGATAAAAACTTTGCACTTTGGCTAAAGGACAAAGTAAGTTCAATTTTTAAGCACGTAGTGTATATATATATATATAATATATATACTTCATATGTTAACTATGACTTCATTTAATAAGATGGAGTTTTTGTAGGCTTTGACTGAGGGATCAACGATTCCGGCTAATGTACAAGTCCTAGCTATGGGACCAGACAAGGATCAAGTCAGCCGCAATGGTTACAAAATAAATGGTTGTGAATTTCACACAAAGGCATACGGGCGCCAGAAAAGAACAACGAACTCGAGTGTGTGTCCAAGGAGATTGTTACAATGAGCTTGGTCGTGCCTTTTATGGGGAGTTGGAGGAAATCGTAGAGTTGTCGTGACAAGGGCACGTGACGGGGTCATATTCACTTGTTCAAGTGCCGTTGGTTTGATTCGTAAAAAGGGATACGTGTTGATGCATATGGAATCATCGATATTGACCTCCATAGTCTCACGTACTCTAACGAACCGCTTTGTTTTACCAACTCAAACAAAGATAAGTATACTACACTCCTAGTCCTGTTAGGAAAAGGGATGTACCGCCACTGATTAGTAAGTTGTAATTTATACTCCGCGTGTAGTCGTGTAGAATTAGTTGATGGGGAGATTTACCAAGAGCGATGCTTCATAGTCGAACTATAATAAATGTGGAGGACGACAATGAAGTAATCCAGCTTAGATGGTGGAGATGAACCACATGAATTAGATCCCGAGTCAATACTTGTGTCGGATGACATTGATAATCGAGGAGGAAGAGTTATCGATTAATCGACACGTAATCAAGCGCGATGATGGTTATGAATCAAGCAACACGATACAAGATGATTCTCGAATCGGATATCGACACTTGAACTCATGCAATGTATGTTTAGCAATACATGTTTTTATATCATTGTCATGTTTATGTACTAAACTATTTAAATGCAACTTTTGTTTATTGTCATTTTATATTCATATATATACATGTTTATATCATCACTATGTTTATTGTCATATATACATATAATCAAATATGACTCTAATAACATCTTGAAATTTGTAATATACAGATGGCTTCAAGCAAGTGAAAAAGCGCTGCTTGGGTAGGGGGCCTAATAATGTGCCCAAGGCCCTACTAATCCCGATGATCGGATTCTTATTCAGATTCGCCTCCTCCGAATAAAGACGTACGTCCCCGTATATATCATTTATATAAAAGCATTTAAGATTCCATTTATTGTATATTGGTAATGTTTTGATTGATATTATATTGGTAATGTTTTATTTTGGTCTTATTATATTGAAAATTTGTATATTTCTCTTGGTTCAGGTCTTGGGTGCCTAGAAATGTCCATATATGCATGCCGTCGTGCATGTGGCTAGTCTATATTATAGGGAGACTATGGCAAATTTTTTTTAAGTATTATAAGTATAAGTTTGAAAAATGTTCACAAATATTATAACTTAGATATAAATTGCTTTAATATATGCTAATTGATGTTGTATATTATAGTGATTTTTCGGGATAATAAGATCGTCAAGTGCATATCACAAATGTGTTTACGTAATCGGCTCACACCGTGATTACGTATGAAGCACACCTATCGCCCACAAGGATGCTGCTTTGGCAGTAATTTCGTGTATATTTTTTTAATTATGATAAATAATATTAATATAATATTCAAAGGATAATTATTTAGTAATGTTATTATTGTTTTTTTTTTATTTGCGTAAATAGATAGATGGGAGGACGCTGCAGCTTTCAAAGATTCGAGATTTATTCTCGCAAAAGTGCGCGGGTCCGCACTCAAGGACAACTTGAATAAAGAACGACAAAAAGCCATTCACAATGCCGAGATCGACCATCCGTGCCGTGGAGAGGATTATATGCACGAGCATAGCCCACGGTGGTGCACCCAAATTCATATGGGTCGAGAGATGTGTGCCCAATGGAGAGCTGAGAGCTGGGTGAAAAGACGAAAGACTACCGCCACCAACAGAGCCTCTGGTGTATCCGATGGCGAAAAGGCTAAAGGAACATACAAGGGCGGCAGATTTCACGATTCTGACATATCCTTCAACGCCTGCACGATTTACAAGTTTTAATATGTTTACAATCATGAATTGTAGAAAATATCCCATTTTTACTTAGTAATATTGTGTTTGCTTTTTGTATAGAGTCTCTGGTCTCAAAGTCACCCTATCCATCGGCGGATGTGTACGTGGCCACCCGTGATGGTCTGCCTGAGGCTATCCAGATAGCGGTAATAAGTTTTAACAACCTGATCTTGTTTATTAATACTTACAAAATATTATTTTTAACTATTTAAGTGTTAACATGATGACAGGATACTTATAAACGTTTATTGAATGAGCGCTATCCTGAAGGCACTCCACGTCCGCCTATCGATCAAAGAGTTGTGGGAGACGGCGTCATGTAAGAAGAAGAACTACATTAAAGGTCAAGGACAACGACGACGCCCATCCTTCAAAGGGCTCAGCAAATTTCTACCCAATTTCATTACCATCAAGTCATCCAAATTGTTCATACTCCTACCGACCGTGGTGAGAGCTATATGTCAAGATCGAAATCTTCCTCAAGATATCAAGGGGCACCGGGGCTCTTGATCCTGAGGAGTTAGCTGAAGCAGTAGCGGCAGCAGCAGCAGCAGGACAACATGGGGATGGCGACGAGGTATAAAATCAATTTGTTGTATGTATTGTCGTAATATATACCAGTATCAACATATTTATTATATTTGTAACTTGTTTTATTATTTTGTTAATTACAGGGTGATCAAGGAGGGGATGACGCTTGACATAACCTTGTACTTGTATATTCATTATTTGGATGTTTGTATATATGTTACTTAAACAAGTTTTGAAATGTTATTATATTTATTCAAATCATATTGGTTTTTAAAGGTTTATATACTAGTTTGGTGTATGTGTTGGTGGACGATGGATGTTTATATTGTTTTGTATGTTGTTTATCTTGGTGTGTATGTGTGTTGGGATAAAGCAGTAGAAAACAGGTACAGGTTTTTGGGAATTTCGCAAAACAAAGAAAAATCCGTCAGAATAAAAGATATCAACCAATCGCGATGCGTCACCGAACGTTATTAGTGATTTTAAGATAATCAATCAATGACCATGCCGCGGTCACCGATAATGGTCACGACACGTGGACCACGCCATCTTTGGCCTCGACCATGTCGACTTCACCAAATGAATCGTATTTGTCATTTCGGTCGCTCATAGCGGTCGCAGATATCTCGGTCGCTAATAGTGGTCGCTGATGTGCATCCCAACGACCAGATTTTATGCCACGACTATCAGCGACCGCATGCGGTCATAGATATTATCTCTGCGATCGAGTACTGACCACGATAGTCGATCATTGATAAGCCTTTTTGTTGTAGTGGAGAAACCTGGGCCCACCCGGGTTGCCTCTGGTACACCTGCGGCTCAGCCGCAGGTACACCTGCGGCTCCACCTTCTATAAATAGAGGGCTTGGGGTGGCCATTTTGCAAGAGAAAACAGCGAGGAAGCCCTGCCCAATTTGCTCTGCACTCACCCCATACAGTGTACTTTCTCATTTTAAACACCTATGAGCTCATATATAGCTTTTTTTGTACCTACAAAAGCCAGTGTTTACTCACTTTAAAGATACAGAAGTCTTCTTTGACAGTCAATTGTAAGCCTTCTCACACACTTTAAAGCCTTTCTCTTCATCTTTGCACACACCCTTCTTCACGTTGAGAGTCGTGTTGCGCGTGTTTGCCCAGACTTCGGTCCGTGGTTTTATTTCAGTTATATATATATTATATATATATTTATATTTATGGACTAACATTATCGAGTTATGCCTCGATTGAGCCTAGACTTCGGTCTGGAGCATTTATTTGCTTATATATATATATATATGAACTGTGTGTCGAACTTTGTTCGATGAGCCTGAACTTGATGCAGGAGCGCTTCGCTTTAATATATATATATATATATATATATATACACACACATTTATATATATTAACTGTGTGTCGAACTCTGTTCGATGAGCCTGGATTTTACATCCGGTGCGTTTATTTGCTTTTATATATATACTTATATATATGAACTGTTGTCGGACTCTGTTCGATGAGCCTGGATTTTACATCCGGTACGTTTATTGCTTATATATATATATAGAGCAAGGATCTTAGGCTCAGCCTTATTGAGCTCACCCTACCTTTTTTTTTATAAAAAAAACATAACTAATAAAAAATATATAATAATTTTTGGAATTGAAAGTTTTTTTTAAAAAAATGTTTTGGGTGTGATTTTATTATATATATAACAAAAACAAAGTGTTATACACTGCATAACACTATTTTGTTATATGTACCCAAATCACACCAAAAACACTTTTTTAAAAAAAAACTTTCAATTCCAAAAATTATTATACATTTTTTATTAGTTATATTTTTTTTATTAAAAAAAAGGCAGGGTGAGCTTTCGAGAGGTGAGCTCAATAAGGGTGAGCCTAAGAAATGGGTCAGATATATATATATATATATATATATATATATATTTTAATCCCACAGGAGTTCACTTACGTGGTGGTTGATCGCTTTTATGACTTTCTTTACGTTTAAATCTGCTCGAGTTTACTTCAGTGGCGCTTGATCGCTTTAAATGACTTTTCTTTACATTTTGTCTCGCCTGGAGTTCCCTCCGTGGCGGTTGATAACTTTACAGCTTTATTTACATTTTGTCCCGCCTGGAGTTTCCTTCGTGGCGGTTGGTGGCTTTTACAGCTTTATTTACATTTCGGATCCCCCATGGAGGTGCTTCGTGGTTGGTGATCATGTCAGTATATATATATTTACAGATTATATATATATATATATATATATCTGCTTACTGCTTTCATACAAATTGCGGTATCATGTGCGCCTAGGAATCATGTGATCACAGATTCAACCTATTGGATCTAGATTCGGTTCCCGTGATGGACATTTTCAGCTGTGAGTAGCTTGTAATTTATTCTGCGGTGTCTGAATTTCCTCAGATGGTTCTCTTACCCACGAGGAAGTCGGCATTATTTTGAACATTATTTTCGTACGGATGCCTCACATCTGTAAAATAAAATCAATCAAGCCGAACACTTAATAAAATGGGAGTGTAAAAGGTCTCAATTACTATTGAGCATCAGGGTTTAAAAAACCTTTTTTATAAAACGTCACTGCTATATCTTGCTAAAACTGAATTTTTACCTACATTCAAACCCTGTGTATATAGGTGCGAACGAGGCCTCGCACTACTTCCAAATAACAGCACATTGACCCACACATACACACATTCAGATAATAGTTTCTTGAAAATGCGGTCATCGTAGTAACACGGATGTTCTGGGTGCCTAACACCTTCCTCCGTGATAACCAAGTCCCCGAACCCTAATGAATCTCGGTTTCACCAACCCGCTTAACGTTGTCACATCATCGGGTCAATGTGCAAACCTTTTCTCGGTTGTGTTGGTACAACCATTTAAAAAAACAACTGGCGACTCTTAATATCCATCGTCGACATTATACATGTCGACCTTTTTCACTTATTTTTTCAAACAAATCTCACCTAAAAATGAGAACACCAAAGAACAAGTAACGAAAGGACATCTAAAAATCCGGACGTCAACAGTGTGGCGACTTCTGCTTGGGGACTCCAAAGAAGAGGACTTAAGCCATTATTACAATCTTTTCAAAATCATTATCTCGCTGTGTGTGGATGTTGCATTTACATTTGATGAATGTGTAAAATGCATTTCTGATTGCACTTAGTGCTTCGCACTATATCTCGCTTGTGATATTAGTGCTTTGCACATGTCATCATTTTTATACGGTGAGAGACGCGATGTATGTGAATGTATGTTGTGAGGTCCCTCCACCAGAGGCTATCCGTCGGTGTTTGATTCTCGAACTTCGTGGGAAGACTAATTCCCGAGGCTCGTGAAAAGGCACCACCCAAATTCGCTCCAGTTGAAAGACCGAATTAATTTCCCGTTGAGTAAATTGCGATGATTTGGGAACCTTCATGCCAAAAAGCCGCGAGAGTAACCTAAGATAGGTCAGCCTCTGATAAACCCAAAACGGAGGAAAGTCTCTTCATGCTCTCTCATTTTAAATTACTTATAAACATAATTACTTGTAATTACATTCCATATATATCTCCATGTAATGAGAAATATGAAGAAATGTGTACACATACATATTTTAATTAACATGCTACAAACAGCTGACATTCGTTTTGCAGGATAAAATTCCTAAAATGGACACATCACATAACATGTTATTATACATGTAAGGCCCCAACTTATTATTAATGAAATTAAATTTCCTCTATTTATTATTTTGAAATAGTAAGGGTTGATGTGATTAATGTGGTTAGTTATGGGTAAAATGCGCAAATATTTTTAAATAAGCAAGTGGTTATAAAATATTCATTGTTATCGGGGAATATTCGTTTGGTCGTGGAACATTCTTGCTGTCGGGGAATATTCGTCCGACGGCGCAGCCTTTTGTGGGCCCCATAACGGAAAGCGATTGGATGAAGAAAATGACAAGTATAAGTTGTTTATAAATAACTACAGAATTGTTACCAAGTAACAATCGCTTAATAATACCCGATGGTTAAAGCACGAGAATACGCGTTGTTGCACAAGAAGACATTTTTAGATTGCACCAATTATTGATTCTTACGTAAGAAGGCAATACTCAATAATTGTTACAGTAGTTACTGTTCAGTATTTTATTTTATTGATTCAATAATTGATGCGTTGATATTTTATATTACTATTGTGTCAATAATTGTCACTACACAGTATTTTCTATTATCGGAGCAATAATTCATATTATCTGAATAATATTATTAGATAACATTATTGGCAATGTCTAGAAAGTTCTGTCTAAGGAGAGGTTTGGTCACCTAATTGCGCGCCAGTAAGGAAAAATCCTTATTGAAAAGCCCCCTCTTTCCTGGGAACGGCCTGGTTGTTAGTATTGTGATTCTGTAATATTATTTGTAAATAATTAATTATTAATTTATATGATGAAGAAAATATTGATTTTATGTGGATATAGATGGAGAAAATTTTTAAAGTGACAATTGTTAAAAATTGATATTTTATCTTTTTTGATAAAATAATATTTTATTATATTATATAATAATGGTGATATTTTTACAATGAATGTGGGATATATGAGTATATGAGGAGGAAAAGTATTTTTGTTGCATTAAATGATTAACACGTGTTTTGTGTGTCGGTGGACCCCATTTCTTGACTGAAATTTGATTATAGCCTGTAAAATCGCCCGTTCTTGGATTTCAGTCAATTTTTGTTTGGAATTTGGAAAAACTTTCTTCTGCAAAGTTGTAGATAATGGAACTTCCTATGGAATAGACATAAGGTTAGAATTTTTCTAACAAAAGGGCTATTTATTATAAATTATTGAAGTTCCGAAGTTCTGAAATAATTGATTTTTGGAAGTTTTAATTATGTTTATTAAAAAAAACGTTTTTAATAAGTTGGTGGGCCCCACTAGTTGTTTAAATGTGCTAAATTCAGTTGGTCTTAAGTGGGCATGATTTTTTTTTTATTAATATTAATATTTTATTAAATTTTCTACTTTGGTGTTCTAAGCATTTTCCTATAAATAGGGTGCTTAGGTTATAATTGAAAATCACACAAGAAACTGAAATTTTCTCTCTCTTTCTCTCTCTATATTATCGAACGTATTCATGTGAGTATTTTGATACTTTGAGTGTTGCTATACGGTGCAAGTTCTCTTCAGCACTATATCCAGTATTCAAGTCAGAAATACTGTCTTTTTGAGGTAAGGGATGTCATTTTCTTCTTAAATGATATTATTTTCTTCAATATAATTATGCCGAAATACTGGTTTGAACTTTTTATCAAATTTGGAACATTTTGTGTCGGGGTTACTATTCATGAATACGACACTATTCACAGAAAAATTAAATTTTCTTTTATGTGTCCAAGATTGTTTGTTATGGTTTCTATCTTTGATTGGATCTATGTTTTGATCTTCATTTTTGAATTCTGCTCCATAATAGTTTATTATGGAGTATTTTTGAACATGGATAAATCGAAATACGAATCCTTAATATTTGTTATTTTGTTTCACTGGATTCGTTTCCTTTAAAGTATTTTTCATCATCCTCAGTCCTAAATGATGATATTACTGAATATCTTTGGCTTGTAGTGCAAAGATGAATGATTTCTGATGAATATCTTTGGCCCGTAGTGCAAAGATGAACAAGTGTTTAGATGAACATGACCAATTGATGAATATCTTTGGCCCGTAGTGCAAAGATGAACAGGTGTTGAGATGAATATGACCAATTGATGAATATCTTTGGCCTGTAGTGCAAAGATGAATATCTGATTCAAGATGTATATTGATTAATGTTACAGGGATAAAATATCGATGATGGACTTTTAAATTCATAGATGATAGTAGATTTCATTCTCTATTTAACTCTTCTAATGATTGTTATTTCCACTGCAGTTGTTGATCTAAAACTTGTTGTCTATTATATTCTATCAGATTTTTCCCTGTTGAAGACTAAGGATAATTTGTTGTACATTATCTTAGTCATAATATTCTTTACTGAGCTAGTTGAGCTCACCCTTTTCCTTTTTGTTCCATTTTTCTTCTCAGGAGACGAGAATATAGCGGGAACTAGTCGGGGTGTGGAGTAATAGTTCAAGACAGTTATTTTAGTAGTCCTCGCTATTTTGTAAAATAGTTTAACAATAATTGTAATGAGGACTTATTTGAGTGTGGATATTGTCTAGAAGATACTATTTGTATTTAAACTCATAGATTATGTGTTGTCGTATTTTGCACGACAATTGTATTAATGAAGTTATAGTTGTTTCTGTACCATGTATTTGGCGACTTAGAATGGGTGATGTATACCTATTTTGGGGGCGTCACAGTTGGTATCAGAGCTTAGGGATATGGTCTCTGGGGGAGATCGGGGAATAAAACTAGGAGGGGAGAGACGAGTAAATCCTTCGCTAGTGTGTCATACGTAAGCTTATTTGTTATTTAATTGGTCGGTCAGAATATAGGGATAATATGTGGCATGTCAATTAACCATTGTTTTGTGACAGTAAAATGACATCTGAAGATGTTGAGATAAGCAATGGAACACATGAGACCGTTGAGTCACCACTGATCAATACCCAGGATAAGGAAGGAAATAACCCTCCTGTAAACAATAACACCGACCAAATGACGAACGATGGTATGTTTAGGAACTTTCTAGAATTCATGCAAAACCAAACGAGAGAGATTACTGTTCAAAATGTAGGTGGAAACACTGGCAACTCACGGATGGTCATCGCTAAGCAGTTCAAGGAGTTAGGACCGCCGGAGTTTTTGGGAAAGCCAGAACCACTTACAGTAGAGACGTGGATAAAGCAGATCACTAAGATATTTGATGTCTTGGGATGCTCAGAGGAGCAAAAGGTTCATTTCACCACCTTCATGTTGCGAGGAGAGGAAGATTATTGGTGGGAATCCGTAAAGCGTACTCAGCCAGCCGCACTGAAGATGTCTTGGGAGAAGTTCCAAGAATTGTTCAACGACAAGTACTTTCCCGAAAGTATTCGTCACATGAAAGAGGTAGAGTTCATCAAGCTGGAGCAAAACAATATGAACGTATCGCAGTACGAAGCTAAGTTTGCCGAGTTGTCCCGATTTGCATCCCATTTGGTTGATAATGAGGAGAGAATGACGCGAATGTTTTTGCGAGGTTTGAAACCTAAAATACGTCAATACCTCATTTCTCACAAACTTTATTTATATTCAGATGTTGTGAATAGGGCTCAGTTATTGGAGCGCGATAATGAGTCGGCTTAACTGTAGAATAATGACCAACAACTCGATGATAATCGTACCGGTGGCAACGGTCATCGGAACAATGATAACCATCATGGAGAAAATTATCAGGCCAGAAATGGTAACCACTTCAGTGGTAATCATGGCCAAGATAATAGGAAAGGTGAGTAAAGTGGAAATTTCAAAAAGAGAATATTCAACAATGACGGGAAGACGTCGGCACCAACACCAGCAATGAATTCTAGGGGAGGAGAAAGACCGCCAGTTAGATGCTACAGATGCGGAGAAGAGGGACACATAAGTCTAAACTGTTCACAAACTTCCAGGGTATGTTTTAGTTATGGAAAGGATGGTCATATAGCTCGAGATTGTCCTATAGTGAAACCAAGTCCAGCGGGGATGGTGACTCCAAAGGCTGTCCCGGACAAGTTAAAGTCAACGGTTCTTGGAAGAGCGTTTTTCGTGACTTCTCAAAAAGTGAGTAACCCGAATGAATTTAGCATGGATTAGTTAATCATAAATTCTTGCGAAGTTTATACCTTATTAGATACCGGTTCTACCCATTCTTTTATCTCTCCTACTTGTGCTCAACGTTTGAACTTGACTACTGAGAAATTAGACTTTGACTTATTTGTTGAAACTCCGTTAGGAGAAACTTTCGTTACATCCGCTGTTTATAAATTTTGCTTGATTCAGATTGGTACCCTCACCCTACCTGTTGATCTTATATCTTTTAAAATTCTTGAATTTGATGTGATCTTCGGGATTGATTGGTTAACCACTCATCATGCTAAAATTGATTGCTTTCGTAAGGTTGTTAGTTTTCATATTCCTAAGCAACTTGTTATTCGAATTCAAGCAACCAAACCATTGAAGTCAAACACTTTCATATCAAGCCATAAAGTCATTCATTTATTGAAAAACGGATGTTAAGTTTTCTTAGCCCATGTTATGGACTTAAACAAAAATACGTCAGATTTGAATGATATTTCTATTGTTAGTAAATTTCCTGATGTATTTCTGAAGAATTTCTTGCTTACTCCAAAGTGTGATATTGAATTTTGTATCGACTTTGAACCCGATACAAAACCCATTTCTAAAATCTCATATCGAATAGCTCCTATTGAACTTCAGGAGTTAAAAATTCAACTATAGAATTTGGTACCCGAGCCTCTATCTAGTGACTTCCTTTGTGGAATGCACTGAAGCCAGACTCTCCATAGGGGACGCCATATTTGTGTGGTAGTAAACTGATAGGTACCATTGTGATGTGCTATCCAAGATTGGGATATGAGTCATAGTTGAGAGCAACCTAAGTCAGTAATCGAAATACGTATCTTTCTAGGCTTAGCTGGTTACTATCATAGATTTGTGGAAGGATTTTCTCGAATCGCTACTCCATTAACTCAGCTGACTCGTAGAGATACAAAATTCGAATGGAGCAAGGAATGTGGGAAGAGCTTCGAAGAACTCAAGAGGAGACTCATTTTGGCACATGTTCTGACCATACCATCCTAAAAAAAAAACGAACGTGGTAGCTGACGTGTTGAGTAGAAAATCGTATGTGGTTACGAGTGCGATATTGTTAACACAAAGACCCATTTCGCACGACTTACAGAAGATGGAGATAGAGTTACAGATTCAAAAACTCATGTGAAGATAACGAATATAATGATTAGAATTGACTTTAATCGATAAATTTAAAGTCGCCAAGCTACGCACTTCGGAGTTGATGAATATGAAGAGGAAGATGCAACAAGTCGTTATTCCAAAAGCGAGAATTGGCGATGTGAGGAAAGCTCAAACCTTCGATTTATTAGTCCATTTGAAATCCTCGACCGAGTAGGAACTGTGGCCTATAGACTCGCTATACCGCCAAGTATGACGCATGTTTATAACGTTTTTCGAGTATCGATGTTACGTAAATATGTTGATGACCCGAACCACATTATTGAGTTAGAACCGAACGAGATAGCCGAAGACTTAACGTACGAGGAGGTACCTGTCAAGATCTTGGATAGGAAAGAGCATGTCCTGAGACCCCAAATTTTATGAAATAAAAGTATTCAATTTTTTTTTCAATTTTGGTAAATAAAGCGGTAGTTGATTATTGATACTTATGTGATAAGTCACTCGGTTTTGTTTTATTGATATTATTAATGTAATAAAAGCAAAAAGCTTTTATATAAAATGAATACTTTTATAAAGTTATTTAATAAATAGAATATATTATATTCTATCATGCATAGTGTTTTGCATAGTAAAATCTTTTTATATAAAATGAATACTTTTATAAAGTTATCTGCTTTATTAAACAATAATTAGAATATATTATATTTTATTATGCATAGTGTTTGCATAGCATAGTATTTGCATAGTAAAATCTTTTATAAAGTTATTCTTTTTATTAGATTATAAATAGAATATATTATATTTTATTTAAAAGATTTTGTTTTAAATATGGATAGTCGATTAAAGTAAATCAATCTGGACCATTCATGAGTTAGTTACTTATGCGATCTATTTTTATATAATAGAAGCTCATTCCTTCATTATTTCTTACGAATTCAATTTGAAACTCTAGAGAGAGAAACTATAGAGAGTTCTTCTTCTATAATCTTGAGCGTATTTCTTTAGAGTTTAAGAAAAGTTTGAGCGTAGTAAAGTTTTCTTCAAGTATATTCCCACCCACCCAATTAATATACTTTTCTTTTTAAGGTAGGGGATATAATTGTCGTACTTGTAAAGGATATTATTATTATTATTTATTATTACTTTTGAATAACTTTTATATCTGCGGACTACCCTATATACTTGGTGAAATTCTTCTATTATTCCATTCTTTATTATTATGTTGGAATAACCTTTTTATGTGAATCTACCATATACATGGTGAAATTCTTTTAATATTCCATTCTTTATTATCCTGCTGGAATATCCTGTCTGCATGCGTTTATGCTTGGGACTGGTTCCATTATTTATTATTACGTTTTTAATATCCTATACATGCGTTTCTGGGACTTTGGTTCCATTATTTATTATTACATCGAAATATCACATGCATGCGTTTCTGTGGGACTGGTTCCATTATTTATTATTACATTGGGAATAACACATTTCGGTGCGATCTATCGCATCGCATGGTGAATCCTTCATTATTCCATTCTTTATTATTACATTGGAATAACTTTATCATGTGGATTACCACATGCATGGTGAATGATCATTCGTATTCATTCGAATAGTATTTTCATTAAAAAGGGTTTTACGCCAGGGCGATTCAATAATTTTTCGACCCTCAAAAATTTTGGAAAAATTTGAAATGATAATTTAATGAGTTTTCTAAATTGTGTCCAAAATGGCGATTTTTGGATGTATAGATTAAGAGTTATGGATTTTATGGAAAATACTATTTTAAAAGTAAACTCTTATAACTCCTTGTGGTTAACTCCAAAATTGGTGAAATTTTATTGGGAGTACATGTATATATACAGAGTATACCACAGAAATTTGAAATTTTTGGACAAAAGTACAATTTATGATAAATGTCTAAATATTCTATAGCTTTTATCCATATGAAAAATAGTAAATGAATTTTAAAAATTACGAGAAAAATATATGTTCAAGATGGGACTATATTACGCTAAATCCCGGAAAAAAATATTTTTGGGACTGATTTGGTATTTTTCATAAAAATGAACTAGTTATGAGTAAATGAATTAAATATGTTATGTGAAGTAATAAAATTGGAAAATAGGATTTTATGGCTTGAGAATCCTATATAGGGTATATCTGATTTTGATGAGGATTTGATCATTGATTATGAAATCTTATGAGTATGGCATTTTGAATGATTAAATGCATTATTTGATAAAGTGTAAACAATTGAAATAAATTGTTTATAAGTTTAAGAAATGATTAAAATATTGTTATAATATTAATGATATTAGATTATGAGATTATTAAGTGATTGATAACATTTGGTTATTATTGAGCGATGGATAAATTGTATTATAAATGTTTAATATTTATCCTTTATCTCATTTGATTGATTCTTATATCATTGTCATCATCCTCATGCTTATATTGTGTTGAAAGTCATCTTGTGGCACATGTAGTGCATAGATGGACTTGGTATGATTATGACCGAGGATTATTCGGTATAATCATGGCCAGTAATGTTATAAATGATGTGGAAAAAGTCCTCATTGGCCCGTAGTGCATTGATGGACGATTTTTGGTATGATTATGGCTATGGATTCTCTTGACCAAGGGTGCAAAGATGAATTATTTTATGGCATGATCGGGATAGTTGATGAAAACACGATTATCTTTGGCGTGTGTAGTGCATGGATAATTAATGGTGCGTGATCTTAATGAATATCCTTGGCCTGTAGTGCAGGGATGATTCGATGATGTGGATTAATTATTGAGCTGAGTCTCAGCGATGAAATATTAATTCATGGATGTGATAATAATGAATATCTTTGGCCGTAGTGCATGGATAATTCAGTGATATGGATTGATTATCGAGCTGAGTCTCAGCGATGAAATATAAATTCATGGATGTGATATTAACGAATATCCTTGGCCGTAGTGCAGGGGTGATTCGATGATGTGGATTATTTATTAAGCTGAGTCTCAGCGATAAAATATTTATTATACACTTTTAAATGCGTAGAAGATAGTAGATATCATGTTCTACTTGACTCTTCTAAAATACAGTTGTATGTCTTTGGCATGTAGTGCAAAGATGAATTGTTAATGAATATCTTTGGCCGTGGTGCAAAGATGAATTTATTAGTATGATTATGAGCAGGAATTCTGATTTGGTATAACCATGATTTTTGATGTTTCAGGTGAAGATAGGTGATGAGAATTATCTTCGTCCTAGTTGCGAAGAGGAATTTAGAACCACAATTATGATTATGAGTTATTCATATGATTGTGGGCCGAGGCTGTTGATTTATTTTACATGGATAAAACATTATTGGTGGACTTTTAACATAGAGAGATAATAGACCTTATGGTCTATTTGACTCTTCTAATGGATTGCTTTCGTTCAAACTGCAACTATGGTTGAAAAGTTTTATCATCTACCATATGTTCTAAATCTACGATTTATTATTGATGAAAGCTATTGATAATTTAATTATCTTTAGTCATGATATTCCTTCTTGGGCTAGTTGTGCTCACCCTTTACGCTTCACAATTCCTTTCGGGTAATAAGAGTGTTGCTAATAAGAGTGTTCTTGAATTGAAATGGGGATAACGAGGGGAATAGAATAGTGGTCTCTAGCTGTGGAGGTTCTCCTTAAACAGTATAGAAAAGTGTGTTGTATTCTATACAATATTTAGTAGTTATATTTGGTGAATCAAATAGGGTGAGGTGAACCCAACTTTGGAAGGGTGTTTTGCCACTATCATACAAGATGTCTAATGACATACAACCTCGTGTTATCATAAGACAGGGTTGTGCGCATCCACTTGTTGAGTATATCTACGGGCACTACCTATATGATCTTGGAGTTGATTTAAAATATAATATTCACTTGGAGACAATGGAGATAGTTATATGTCGAAGAAGACTCACCATTGGAAAGAAGATGATAGTAATCTTCTCGTTTTTCTTTGGGGTCTATTAGGTTGACCAAGGATAATTACGTGGCCATATGATATCTATTATAACCTGAGCGCATGGCCTCCCATGTATACGAAGGTTTCCTTGAGCACTTCCCAAAGATTTTAGTTTCTAAAATGAGTCTTTGACTATACTTTTATGTAAAAAGTACCATTGTAAGGTTGTGGTCGAGGCACCATGAGAGTTACATACATTTGTATTAAAACTCACGATTAAGCGTGGTCATATTCTATCTGACATTTCAACAATATAAATGAAGTTGTATTTAAATTTTGTACCATGTATCTGGCGACTCGAAATGGGTGATGTATACCTAATTTTGAGGCGTCACATTTGGTATCGAGCTTAGGGATATGGTTATTTGGCGGAGATAAGAGTCTAGAACTAGGAGGAGAGCAGAGTTATATACTTCGCTAGTGTGTGACTTACCTAAGCTAAAATTGTTTACTTGATAAGTTGACAAATTGTGATATGTCAATTAACCTTTGTTTTGAAGATATATTCTAGAATGATATCTAAAATACAGGAGATGAGCAATGGAAAAATCATGATACAGAGGATATAACCGGAAGGTACAATCCGAAAAGAAAGCAAGGTATTCTCATCTCTTGAATATCGTCGAATGCGTCGTACGTAAATTTGAGGGAAAATTTCATAAGGAGGGTGATTGTGAGACCCCAATTTTATGAAATAAAAGTATTCAAATTTTTTTTATTTTTTGTAAATAACACGGTATTGATTATTGATGCTTATGTGATAAGTCACTCGGTTTTGTTTTATTGGTATTATTAATGTAATAAAATGTAAAAGCTTTTTATATAAAACAGAATACTTTTATAAAGTTATTCTATAAATAGAATATATTATATTCTATTATGCATAGTGTTTTGCATAGTAAAATCTTTTTATATAAAACAGAATACTTTTATAAAGTTATCTGTTTTATTAGACAATAATTAGAATATATTATATTTTATTATGCATAGTATTTGCATAGTGTTGCTAGTGCACATAGTGTTTGCATAGTAAAATCTTTTATAAAGTTATTCATTTTATTAGATTATAAATAGAATATATTATATTTTATTTAAAAGATTTTGCTTTAAATATGGACCGTCAGATTAAAATAAATCAATCTGGACCGTTCATGAGTTAGTTACTATGCAGTCCATTTTTCTATAAATAGAAGCTCATTCCTTCATTATTTCTTACGAATTCACTGAAACTCTAGAGAGAGAAACTATAGAGAGAGTTCTTCTTCTATAATCTTGAGCGTATTTCTTTAGAGTTTAAGAAAGCTTTGAGCGTAGTGCAAGTTTTCTTCAAGTATATTCCCACCTACCAATCCGAATACTTTTCTTTTTAAGGTAGGGGATATAATTGTCGTACTTTCGTAAAGGATATTATTATTATTTATTATTACATTGGAATAACTTTTGTATCTGCGGACTACCCTATACTTGGTGAAATTCTTACATTATTCCATTCTTTATTATTATGTTGGAATAACTTTTGTTTATCTGATATCTGCATATATGGTGAAATTCTTCTAATATTCCGTTCTTTATTATCATGTCGAAATATCACATGCATGCGTTTATGCTGGGACTGGTTCCATTATTTATTATTACATCGAATATCCTTGTGCATGCGTTTACTTGGACTGGTTCCATTATTTATTATTACAATATCGAAATATCACATGCGTGCGTTTATTTATTGGGACTGGTTCCATTATTTATTATTACATTGGGAATAACTTTGCGGTCGATCTATCTATCGCATGCGCATGTGAATCCTTCATTATTCCATTCTTTATTATTACATTTGGAATAACTTATCTATGTGGATTACCACATGCATGGTGAATGATCCTTCGTATTCATACGAATAGTATTTTCATTAAAAGGGGTTTACGCGAGGCGATTCATAATTTTTTTGACCTCAAAAAAAATCTGAAAAATTTGAAATGATAATTTAATGAGTTTTCTAAATTGTGTCCAAAAATGGCGATTTTTGGATGTATAGATTAAGAGTTATGGATTTTATGGGAAAAACTATTTTAAAAGTAAACTCTTATAACTCCTTGTGGTTAACTCCAAAATTGGTGAAATTTTTATTGGGAGTACATGTATATAACAGGAGTATACCACAGAAATTTTGGAATTTTTGGACAAAAGTACAATTTATGATAAATGTCTAAATATTCGGCGCGATTTTATCCATATGAAAAATAGTAAATGAATTTTAAAAATTACGAGAAAAATATATGTTCAAGATGGGACTATATTACGCTAAATCCCGAAAAAGAAATATTTTTGGGGTGATTTGGTATTTTTCATAAAAATGAACTAGTTATGAGTAAATGAATTAAATATGTTATGTGAAGTAATAAAATTGGAAAATAGGATTTTATGGCTTGAGAATCCTATATAGGGTATATCTGATTTTGATGAGGATTTGATCATTGATTATGAAATCTTATGAGTATGGCATTTTTGAATGATTAAATGCATTATTTGATAAAGTGTAAACAATTGAAATAAATTGTTTATAAGTTTAAGAAATGATTAAAATATTGTTATAATATTAATGATATTAGATTATGAGATTATTAAGTGATTGATAACATTTGGTTATTATTGAGCGATGGATAAATTGTATTATAAATGTTTAATATTTATCCTTTATCTCATTTGATTGATTCTTATATCATTGTCATCATCCTCATGCTTATATTGTGTTGAAAAGTCATCTGTGGCACATGCATATAGATGGACTTGGTATGATTATGACCGGGGATTATTCGGTATAATCATGACCGTAATGTTACAAATGATGTGGAAAAAGTCCTCATTGGCCGTAGTGCATTGATGGACGGTTTTTGTATGATTATGGCTATGGATTCTCTTCGGCCAAGGGTGCAAAGATGAATTGTTTTATGGCATGATCAGGACCGTTGATGAAAACACGATTATCTTTGGCCCGTAGTGCATGGATAATTAGTGGTCGTGTAATCTTAATGAATATCCTTGGCACAGTAGTGCGGGGATGATTCGATGATGTGGATTAATTATTGAAATGAGTCTCAAATGATGAAATATTAATTCATGGATGTGATAATAATGAATATCTTTGGCCGTAGTGCATGGATAATTCAGTGATATGGATTGATTATCGATCTGAGTCTCAGCGATGAAATATAAATTCATGGATGTGATATTAACGAATATCCTTGGCTGTAGTGCAGGGGGTGATTCGATGATGTGGATTATTTATTAAGCTGAGTCTCAGCGATAAAATATTTATTATACACTTTTAAATGCGTAGAAGATAGTAGATATCATGTTCTACTTGACTCTTCTAAAATACAGTTGTATGTCTTTGGCATGTAGTGCAAAGATGAATTGTTAATGAATATCTTTGGTAGTGGTGCAAAGATGAATTTATTAGTATGATTATGAAAGCAGAATTACGATTTGGTATAACCATGATTTTTGATGTTTCGGTGAAGATAGGTGATGAAATTATCTTCGTCCTAGTTGCGAAGAGGAATTTAGAACCACAATTATGATTATGAGTTATTCATATGATTGTGGGACAGAACCTGTTGATTTATTTTACATGGATAAAACATTATTGGTGGACTTTTAACATAGAGAGATAATAGACCTTATGGTCTATTTGACTCTTCTAATGGATTGCTTTCGTTCATTTAACTATGGTTGAAAAGTTTTATCATCTACCATATGTTCTAAATCTACGATTTATTATTGATGAAAGCTATTGATAATTTAATTATCTTTAGTCATGATATTCCTTTCTTTGGGCTAGTTGTGCTCACCCTTTACTTCTTCACAATTCCTTTCGGGTAATAAGAGTGTTGTCGTAAGAGTGTTCTTGGGGGTTGACGGGGATAACGGGGGAATAGAATAGTGGTCTCTAGTTGTGGAGGTTCTCCTTAAATAATATAGAAAAGTGTGTTTGTATTCTATACAACATTTAGTAGTTATATTTGGTGAATCAAATAGGGTGAGGTGAACCCAACTTTGGAAGGTGTTTTTTGCCACTATCATACAAGATGTCTAATGACATACAACCTCGTGTTATCATAAGACAGTGGTTGTGCGCATCCACTTCTTTGAGTATATCTACTAGGCACTACCTATATGATCTCTTGGAGTTGATTTAAAATATAATATTCACTTGGAGACAGTGGTGGAGATAGTTATATGTCAAGAGAAGACTCACCATTGGAAAGAAGATGATATAGTAATCTTCTCATTTTTCTTTGGGGTCTATTAGGTCAACCAAGGATAATTACGTGGCCATATGATATCTATTATAACCTGAGCACATGGGCCTCCCATGTATACGAAGGTTTCCTTGAGCACTTCCCAAAGATTTTAGTTTCTAAAATAGTCTTTTTGACTATACTTTTATGTAAAGTACCATTGTAAGGTTGTGGTCGAGGCACCATGAGAGTTACATACATTTGTATTAAAACTCACGAGTTAAGCGTGGTCGTATTATATCTGACATTTCAACAAATTATATATAAATGAAGTTGTATTTAAATTTTGTACCATGTATCTGGCGACTTCTCGAATGGGTGATGTATACCTAATTTTGGGGGCGTCACATTTGGTATCGAGCTTAGGGATATGGTTATTTGGCGGAGATAAGAGTCTAGAACTAGGAGGGGAGAGCAGAGTTATATACTTATTGCTAGTGTGTGACTTACCTAAGTGAAATTGTTTACTTGATAAGTTGACAAATTGTGATATGTCAATTAACCTTTGTTTTGAAGATATATTCTAGAATGATATAAAAATACGGAGAGATGAGCAATGGAAAAATCATGATCTGAGAGGATATAACCAGGAAGGTACACAATCCGAAAAGAAAGCAAGGTATATTCTCATCTCTTGAATATCGAATATGCGTCGTAAATTTCGAGGGCAAAAATTTCATAAGGAGGGGTGATTGTGAGACCCTTAATTTTATGAAATAAAAGTATTCAATTTTTTTTTTTATTTTGGTAAATAGCACGTATTTGATTATTGATGCTTATGTGATAAGTCACTCGGTTTTGTTTTATTGGTATTATTAATGTAATAAAATGAAAAAAAGCTTTTTATATAAAATAGAAATACTTTTATAAAGTTATTCTATAAATAGAATATATTATATTCTATTATGCATAGTATTTTGCGTAGTAAAATCTTTTTTTATATAAAATAGAATACTTTTATAAAGTTATCTATTTTATTAGACAATAATTAGAATATATTATATTTTATTATATTATAGTGTTTGCATAGTGCACATAGTGTTTTTGCATAGTAAAATCTTTTATAAAGTTATTCGTTTTATTAGATTATAAATAGAATATATTATATTTTATTTAAAAGATTTTGCTTTAAATATGGATAGTCAGATAAAAGTAAATCAATCTGGACCGTTCATGAGTTAGTTACTATGCGATCCATTTTTCTATAAATAGAAGCTCATTCCTTCATTATTTCTTACGAATTCACTTTGAAACTCTAGAGAGAAAAACTATAGAGAGTTCTTCTTCTATAATCTTGAGCGTATTTCTTTAGAGTTTAAGAAAGCTTTGAAGCGTAGTGCAAGAAGTTTTCTTCAAGTATATTCCCGCCTACCGATTGAAATACTTTTCTTTTTAAGGTAGGGGATATAATTGTCGTATACTAAATAAAGGATATTATTATTATTTATTATTCTATTGGAATAACTTTATATCTGTGACTACCTATACTTGGTGAAATTCTTACATTATTCCATTCTTTATTATTATGTTGGAATAACTTTGTTTTATCTGAAATCTACCATATATGGTGAAATTCTTCTAATATTCCGTTCTTTATTATCTCATGTTTATGAATATCATCATCCTGTTGCATGCGTTTATATGCACACTGGGACACAGTTCCATTATTTATTATTATTATCGGAATATCTCATGTATCGCGTTTTATTTGGTTCCATTATTTATTATTACATCGAAATATCCTCACATGCGTGCGTTTACGGGACTGGTTCCATTATTTATTATTACATTGGGAATAACACATGTCGGTGCGATCTATATCGCATGCATGGGTGAATCCTTCATTTATTCCATTCTTTATTATTACATTTGGAATAACTTGTCTATGTGGATTACCACATGCATGGTGAATGATCCTTCGTATTCATACGAATAGTATTTTCATTAAAAAGGGTTTTTCCGCGAGGCGATTCATAATTTTTTTTACCCTCAAAAATTCTGGAAAATTTGAAATGATAATTTAATGAGTTTTTTCTAAATTGTGTCCAAAAATGGCGATTTTTTGATGTATAGATTAAGAGTTATGGATTTTATGGGAAAAGACTATTTTAAAAGTAAACTCTTATAACTCCTTGTGGTTAACTCCAAAATTGGTGAAATTTTTATTGGGAGTACATGTATATAACAGGAGTATACCACCTGTAAATTTTGAATTTTTGGACAAAAGTACAATTTATGATAAATGTCTAAATATTCGCGATTTTATCCATATGAAAAATAGTAAATGAATTTTAAAAATTAAGAAAATATATATTCAAGATGGGACTATATTACTACTAAATCCCGAGAAAAAAATATTTTTGGGATGATTTGGTATTTTTCATAAAAATGAACTAGTTATGAGTAAATGAATTAAATATGTTATGTGAAGTAATAAAATTGGAAAATAGGATTTTATGGCTTGAGAATCCTATATAGGGTATATCTGATTTTTTGATGAGGATTTGATCATTGATTATGAAATCTTATGAGTATGGCATTTTTGAATGATTAAATGCATTATTTGATAAAGTGTAAACAATTGAAATAAATTGTTTATAAGTTTAAGAAATGATTAAAATATTGTTATAATATTAATGATATTAGATTATGAGATTATTAAGTGATTGATAACATTTGGTTATTATTGAACGATGGATAAATTGTATTATAAATGTTTAATATTTATCATTTATCTCATTTGATTGATTCTTATATCATTGTCATCATCCTCATGCTTATATTGTGTTGAAAAGTCATCATGGGCTTGTGTAGCATAGATGGACTTGGTATGATTATGACCGAGGATTATTCGGTATAATCATGGTAGTAATGTTACAAATGATGTGGAAAAAGTCCTCATTGGCGTAGTGCATTGATGGACGATTTTTGGTATGATTATGGCTATGGATTCTCTTGACGAAGGGTGCAAAGATGAATTGTTTTATGGCATGATCGGGGATAGTTGATGAAAACACGATTATCTTTGGCCCGTGGTGCATGGATAATTCGTGGTCGTGATCTTAATGAATATCCTTGGCACGTAGTGCGAGGATGATGATTCGATGATGTGGATTAATTATTGAAATGAGTCTCGTGATGAAATATTAATTCATGGATGTGATAATAATGAATATCTTTGGTAGTAGTGCATGGATAATTCGATGATATGGATTGATTATCGAAATTTGAGTCTCGGCGATGAAATATAAATTCATGGATGTGATATTAACGAATATCCTTGGTAGTAGTGCGAGGTGATTCGATGATGATGATTATGGGATTATTTATTAAGTTGAGTCTCAGCGATAAAATATTTATTATACACTTTTAAATGCGTAGAAGATAGTAGATATCATGTTCTACTTGACTCTTCTAAAATATAGTTGTATGTCTTTGGCATGTGTGCAAAGATGAATTGTTAATGAATATCTTTGGTCGTGGTGCAAAGATGAATTTATTAGTATGATTATGAGCGAGAATTACGATTTGGTATAACCATGATTTTTGATGTTTTGGTGAAGATAGGTGATGAGAATTATCTTCGTCCTAGTTGCGAAGAGGAATTTAGAACCACAATTATGATTATGAGTTATTCATATGATTGTGGACAGGAACTGTTGATTTATTTTGCATGGATAAAACATTATTGGTGGACTTTTAACATAGAGAAGATAATAGACCTTATGGTCTATTTGACTCTTCTAATGGATTGCTCGTTCATTTGCTGAACTATGGTTGAAAAGTTTTATCATCTACCATATGTTCTAAATCTACGATTTATTATTGATGAAAGCTATTGATAATTTAATTATCTTTAGTCATGATATTCCTTCTTTGGGCTAGTTGTGCTCACCCTTTACTTTCACAATTCCTTTCGGGTAATAAGAGTGTTTGCTTAGTAAGAGTGTTCTTAGGAATTGACGGGGATATAACAGGGAATAGAAACGATGGTCTCTAGTATGTGGAGGTTCTCCTTAAACAGTATAGAAAAGTGTGTTGTATTCTATACAACATTTAGTAGTTATATTTGGTGAATCAAATAGGGTGAGGTGAACCCAACTTTGGAAGGGTGTTTTGCCACTATCATACAAGATGTCTAATGACATACAACCTCGTGTTATCATAAAAGCGGGGTTGTGCGCATCCACTTCTTTGAGTATATCTTACTGGGCACTACCTATATGATCTTGGAGTTGATTTAAAATATAATATTCACTTGGAGACAATGGAGATAGTTATATGTCGAAGAGAAGACTCACCATTGGAAAGAAGATGATAGTAATCTTCTCGTTTTTCTTTAGGGTCTATTAGGTTGACCAAGGATAATTACGTGGCCATATGATATCTATTATAACCTAGGCAGCATGGCCTCCCATATACGAAGGTTTCTTGAGCACTTCCCAAAGATTTTAGTTTCTAAAACAGGTCTTTGACTATACTTTTATGTAAAGTGCCATTGTCAGGTTGTGGTCGAGGCACCATGAGAGTTACATACATTTGTATTAAAACTCACAGTTAAATGTGGTCGTATTCTATACGACAGCTCAACAGTTGTATAAATGAAGTTGTATTTAAATTTTGTACCATGTATCTGGCGACTCAGAAATGGGTGATGTATACCTAATTTTGGGGGCGTCACATTTGGTATCAGAGCTTAGGGATATGGTCGCTGGCGGAGATAAGAGTCTAGAACTAGGAGGAGAGAGCGAGTTATATACTTATTTAGTGTGTGACTTACCTAAGCTGAAATTGTTTACTTGATAAGTTGACAAATTGTGATATGTCAATTAACCTTTGTTTTGAAGATATATTCTAGAATGATATCTGAAATACAGGAGATGAGCAATGGAAAAATCATGATACAGAGGATATAACCGGGAAGGTACAATCCAAAAAAAAGCAAGGTATTCTCATCTCTTCGAATATCAGGTACGTACGTAAATTTTGAGGGCGAAATTTCATAAGGAGGGGTGATTGTGAGACCCCGAATTTTATGAAATAAAAGTATTCAATTTTTTTTATTTTGGTAAATACGGTATATTGATTATTGATGCTTATGTGATAAGTCACTCAGTTTTGTTTTATTGGTATTATTAATGTAATAAAACAGAAAAGCTTTTTATATAAAATAGAATACTTTTATAAAGTTATTCTATAAATAGAATATATTATATTCTATTGTGCATAGTATTTTGCATAGTAAAATCTTTTTATATAAAATAGAATACTTTTATAAAGTTATCTGTTTTATTAGACAATAATTAGAATATATTATATTTTATTATGCATAGTGTTTGCATAGTGCCTGCATAGTGTTTGCATAGTAAAATCTTTTATAAAGTTATTCGTTTTATTAGATTATAAATAGAATATATTATATTTTATTTAAAAGATTTTGCTTTAAATATGGACCGTCAGATTAAAGTAAATCAATCTGGACCGTTCATGAGTTAGTTACTATGCAGTCCATTTTTCTATAAATAGAAGCTCATTCCTTCATTATTTCTTACGAATTCACTGAAACTCTAGAGAGAGAAACTATAGAGAGAGTTCTTCTTCTATAATCTTGAGCGTATTTCTTTAGAGTTTAAGAAAGCTTTGAAGCGTAGTCTGAAGTTTTCTTCAAGTATATTCCCTACCAATTTGAATACTTTTCTTTTTTTTTAGGTAGGGGATATAATTGTCGTACTTGTAAAGGATATTATTATTATTTATTATTACATTGGAATAAAATATATGTCTGACTACCCTATACTTGGTGAAATTCTTACATTATTCCATTCTTTATTATTATGTTGGAATAACTTTGTTTTATCTGAAGTCTGCATACATGGTGAAATTCTTCTAATATTCCGTTCTTTATTATCCTGTTGAATATCACATGCATGTAATGTTTTTATGGGACTGGTTCCATTATTTATTATTATTGTTGAATATCCTCTGCGTGCGTTTTTACGGACTGGTTCCATTATTTATTATTACGTCGAATATCTTATGTGCGTGCGTTCTGTGGGACTGGTTCCATTATTTATTATTACATTGGGAATAACTTTGTTCGGTCAAATCTATCGCACGCATGGTGAATCCTTCTGTTATTCCATTCTTTATTATTCTGTTGGAATAACATGTCTATGTGGATTACCACATGCATGGTGAATGATCCTTCGTATTCATATGAATAGTATTTTCATTAAAAAGGGTTTTCGCCAGGGGCAGATTCATAATTTTTCTGACCCTCAAAAATTCTGGAAAAATTTGAAATGATAATTTAATGAGTTTTCTAAATTGTGTCCAAAAATGGCGATTTTTGGATGTATAGATTAAGAGTTATGGATTTTATGGGAAAAGACTATTTTAAAAGTAAACTCTTATAACTCCTTGTGGTTAACTCCAAAATTGGTGAAATTTTTATTGGGAGTACATGTATATAACAGAGTATACCACAGTAAATTTTGAAATTTTTGGACAAAAGTACAATTTATGATAAATGTCTAAATATTCGGCAGTTTTATCCATATGAAAAATAGTAAATGAATTTTAAAATTTAGAAAAATATATGTTCAAGATGGGACTATATTCTACTAAATCCCGAAAAAAGAAATATTTTTGGGATTTGATTTGGTATTTTTCATAAAAATGAACTAGTTATGAGTAAATGAATTAAATATGTTATGTGAAGTAATAAAATTGGAAAATAGGATTTTATGGCTTGAGAATCCTATATAGGGTATATCTGATTTTTTGATGAGGATTTGATCATTGATTATGAAATCTTATGAGTATGGCATTTTTTGAATGATTAAATGCATTATTTGATAAAGTGTAAACAATTGAAATAAATTGTTTATAAGTTTAAGAAATGATTAAAATATTGTTATAATATTAATGATATTAGATTATGAGATTATTAAGTGATTGATAACATTTGGTTATTATTGAGCGATGGATAAATTGTATTATAAATGTTTAATATTTATCCTTTATCTCATTTGATTGATTCTTATATCATTGTCATCATCCTCATGCTTATATTGTGTTGAAAGTCATCCATCGTGGCTTGTAGTGGTGTAGATGGACTTGGTATGATTATGACCGAGGATTATTCGGTATAATCATGATAGTAATGTTACAAATGATGTGGAAAAAGTCCTCATTGGCCCGTAGTGCATTGATGGATAGTTTTTGGTATGATTATGGCTATGGATTCTCTTGACCAAGGGTGCAAAGATGAATTGTTTTATGGCATGATCGGGGATGATTGATGAAAACACGATTATCTTTGGCCCGTAGTGCATGGATAATTCGTGGTCGTGATACTAATGAATATCCTTGGCACGTAGTGCGGGGATGATTCGATGATGTGGATTAATTATTGAGTGAGTCTCAATCCATGATGAAATATTAATTCATGGATGTGATAATAATGAATATCTTTGAATATCCTAGTAGTGCATGGATAATTCGATGATATGGATTGATTATCGGTGAGTCTCGGTTCATGATGAAATATAAATTCATGGATGTGATATTAATATCGAATATCCTTGGTAGTAGTGCGAGGGTGATTCGATGATGTGGATTATTTATTAAGTGAGTCTCGCGATAAAATATTTATTATACACTTTTAAATGCGTAGAAGATAGTAGAGATATCATGTTCTACTTGACTCTTCTAAAATACGAGTTGTATGTCTTTGGCATGTAGTGCAAAGATGAATTGTTAATGAATATCTTTGGTAGTGGTGCAAAGATGAATTTATTAGTATGATTATGAGCGAGGAATTACGATTTGGTATAACCATGATTTTTGATGTTTGGTGAAGATAGGTGATGAAAATTATCTTCATCCTAGTTGCGAAGAGGAATTTAGAACCACAATTATGATTATGAGTTATTCATATGATTGTGGATGAGAACTGCTTGATTTATTTTACATGGATAAAACATTATTGGTGGACTTTTAACATAGAGAAGATAATAGACCTTATGGTCTATTTGACTCTTCTAATGGATTGCTTTCGTTCATTTTGCAACTATGGTTGAAAAGTTTTATCATCTACCATATGTTTCTAAATCTACGATTTATTATTGATGAAAGCTATTGATAATTTAATTATCTTTAGTCATGATATTCCTTCTTTGGGCTAGTTGTGCTCACCCTTTCTTCGCTTCACAATTCCTTTCGGTAATAAGAGTGTTATCGTAAAAGTGTTCTTAAAATTGAGCGGGGATAACGGGGAATAGAAACGATGGTCTCTAGGCATGGAGGTTCTCCTTAAACAGTATAGAAAAGTGTGTTGTATTCTATACAACATTTAGTAGTTATATTTGGTGAATCAAATAGGGTGAGGTGAACCCAACTTTGGAAGGGTGTTTTGCCACTATCATACAAGATGTCTAATGACATACAACCTCGTGTTATCATAAGACAGGGTTGTGCGCATCCACTTGCTGAGTATATTTACGGGCACTACCTATATGATCTTGGAGTTGATTTAAAATATAATATTCACTTGGAGACAGTGGAGATAGTTATATGTCAAGAGAAGACTCACCATTGGAAAGAAGATGATAGTAATCTTCTCGTTTTTCTTTGGGGTCTATTAGTCTATTAATTCGATATGATATCTATTATAACCTAGATAATGGCGTGGCCTATATGATTTTAGTTTCTATTATAACCTTTAGGCCATGGCCTCCATGTATGTACATTTGTAAGGTTTCTTTGAGCACTTCCCAAAGATTTTAGTTTCTAAATTTTGTACCAGATCTTTGACTATGGGTGATTTTATTGTAAAATACCATTGTAAGGTTGTGGTGAACCATGGCACCAAATGAGAGTTACATACATTTGTATTAAAACTCACGACGTTAACAAATTTGAGGATGTATTTCATCAGGAGAGGAGGTTTCAGACCCCAACTTATATAATGAAGTTGTATTTAAATTTTGTAGTAATGGTTGATTTGATTAATGTTGTTAGTTATGGGTAAAATGTGCAATATTTTAAATAAGCAAGGTGATAAATATATTATTAGATAACATTATTGGCAATGTCTAGAAAGTTACGTACAAGGAGAGGTTTGGTCACCTAATTGCGCGCCAAGAAGGAGAGAAATCCTTATTAGAAATCCCCTCTTTCACGAGGAGCGGCCGGTTGTCGATATTGTGATTCTGATATTATTTGTGAATAATTAATTATTGATTTATATGATGAGAAAAATATTAATTTTATGTGGATATAGATGGAGAAAATTTTTAAAGTGACAATTGTTAAAAATTGATATTTTATCTTTTCTCGATAAAATAATATTTTATTATATTATATAATAATGGTGATATTTTTACAATGAATGTGGGATATATGAGTATATAAGGAGGAAGAGTATTTTTGTTGCATTAAATGATTAACACATGTTTTGTGTGTCGCGGGACCCATTTCTTGAATGAAATTTGATTATAAATTAGAAAATCGCCTGCTTATGGATTTCTTTTGGCCAATTTTGTTTGGAATTTGGAAAAACTTTCTTCTGGAAAGTTGTAGATAATGGAATTTCCTATGGAAAGGACATAAGGTTTGAATTTTTCTGACAAAATGGCTATTTATTATGAATTATTGAAGTTCCGAAATAATTGATTTTTGGAAGTTTTAATTATGTTTATTAAGAAAAACGTTTTTAACAAGTTGGTGGGCCCCACTGGTTGTTTAAATGTGCTGAATTCAGTTGGTCTTAAGTGGGCGTGAAATTTTTTTATTTATATTAATATTTTATTAAATTTTCTACTTTGGTGTTCTAAGCATTTTTCTATAAATAGGGTGTTTAGGTTAGAATTAAAAATCACACCAGAAACTGAAGTCTTCTCTCTCTTTCTCTCTCTATATTATCGAGCATATTCTTGTGAGTATTTTGATACTTTGAGTGTTGCTATACGGTGCAAGTTCTCTTCAGCACTATATCCAGTATTCAAGTCAGAAGTACTGTCTTTTTGAGGTAAGGGATGTTATTTTCTTCTTAAATGATATTATTTTCTTCAATATCATTATGCCGAAATACTGGTTTGAACTTTTTATCAAATTTAGAACTTTTTGTGTCGGGGTTACTATTTATGAATACGACACTATTCACAGAAAAATTAAATTTTCTTTTCTATGTCCAAGATTGTTTGTTATGGTTTCTATCTTTGATTGGATCTATGTTTTGATCTTCATTTTTGAATTCTGCTCCACAATAGTTTATTATGGAGTATTTTTGAACATGGATAAACCGAAATACGAATCCTTAATATTTGTTATTTTGTTTCACTGGATTCGTTTCCTTTAAAGTATTTTTCATCATCCTCAGTCCTAAATGATGATATTACTGATTATCTTTGGCCTGTAGTGCAAAGATGAATGATTTCTGATGAATATCTTTGGCCTGTAGTGCAAAGATGAACAGGTGTTTAGATGAACATGACCAATTGATGAATATCTTTGGCCCGTAGTGCAAAGATGAACAGTGTTGAGATGAACATGACTAATCGATGAATATCTTTGGCCTATAGTGCAAAGATGAATATTTGATTCAAGATGTATATTGATTGATGTTACAGGGATAAAATATCGATGATAGACTTTTAAATTCATAGATGATAGTAGATTTCATTCTCTACTTAACTCTTCTAATGAATTGTTGTTTCACCGCAGCTATTGATCTAAAACTTGTTGTCTATTGTATTCTATCAGATTTTTCCCTGTTGAAGACTAAGGATAATTTGTTGTACATTATCTTAGTCATAATATTCTTTACTGGGCTAGTTGAGCTCACACTTTTCCTTTTTGTTCCATTTTTCTTCTCAGGAGACGAGAATATAGCGGGAACTAGTCGGGGTGTGGAGTAATGGTTCAAGACAGTTGTTTTAGTAGTCTTCACTATTTTGTAAAATAGTGTAACAATAATTGTAATGAGGACTTATTTGAGTGTGGATATTGTCTAGAAGATAATATTTGTATTTAAACTCACAATTTATGTGTTGTCGTATTTTGCACTACGATTATATTAATGAAGTTATAGTTGTTTCTGTACCATATATTTGGCGACTCAGAATGAGTGATGTATACCTATTTTGGGGGGGTCACAATACACATATTCCCTAAGGATTAAACTATGCAAGTCTTTCGCAGGGAACCAATCGGACCTATTACCCGGTCGGAATCCAAAAAAGGCTACGACACTCTACAAATAATTATGTCATCATCCCACGGCATCGAACTTAATCCGGTTTCTCGCAAAGAATTCGACTTGATTAAGCAAATAAATTACAGATTTGGTCGTTTCTACTCAAAGAACTACACCACCAATCGTGGTCCAAAATACCCATACATGCTTTGAATCCTCCACACAAGAGGGGAACCCAGTCATTACAATACAACTGCGCAATTGGATACGACCAACAAAACTCATGATGCTGCCCATCCCACTGGAGATCCAGACACTGGTGACATCAATAAGAAAGTCCTCTAAATGGAAGAGACCTTTCGTGCTATCAAAGGAATTGGAACACACGGGAGTGTTTCATATGCTGATCTTTGCATTTTTCCTGGTGTTCATTATCTAGAAAAATTTAAAACTCCTAACTTTGAAAAATATGACGGGTTAGGAGACCCTTACACACATTTAAAGGTGTTTATTGAAGAACTTGGATCTTATGCAGAGGACGAAAAACTCAGAATGCAACTGTTCCAAAAGAGTCTAACTGGAGAAGCCCGTTCGTGGTACACAAGATTAGACAACTCAAAGATCCATAGCTAGCAAGAGCTAGCACATGCTTTCCTCACTCAATACAACTTTCAATCTCAGATGGTTCCTGATCGGTATCAAATTACCAAGATCAAGAAACAGTCTAACGAGTCTTTCAGAGAGTATGCTCAAAGGTGGAGATGCCTGGCTACCCAAGTTAGTCATTCAATGACAGAGTCAGAGATGGTCATGACTTTCATAGACACACAAGAAGCTCCTTTCTATGAAAGAGTTTTAGCCGGCATCGGCAAACCATTTTCTGAAATGGTCAAACATGGGGAGATGGATGAGATGGGATGAAGTCCGGAAAGATTCAAGACCTAGCTGCACTCAAAGCTGCTGCTGATCATATCCAATTTTAAAATTATGGAAACAACCCACGAAGGGTCCATAAAAAGAAAGAGGAAGATGTTTCCCTGATACTACAGGGTAAAAAAGGCAATCAGAACATGCCTGTTCAAAGGAAAAACTATACTCCCTTTCAAACACAGTCTGCGAACCCTCCAATACCAAAAGGTGGAGAAGTCAAATGCCCTCAAGTGTTTACACCCTTAGGGGACACCCTCGAGAATATTCTCACTCTTCTGACAACACAGAAGAAAATTATGCATCTTCTTCCACCAAACAAATTTAATTAATGGACGGGGGTTTCAATGTCGCTTTCGAAAATGTGCTTATCATGCTGGGGCACCTGGACATGATACTAATGATTGTTGGGCCTTGAAACACAAGATCCAAGACCTGATAGACAACGGTGAGATCGTGGTCACCAAACCAGATCAGCCTCACGTTCAAGACAACCCTCTTCCTCAGCACAAAGAAGAAGAGGTCAACATGATCAATTGGAGCAATGGACAGAATTCCAATTTCAACTGTGAATCCTCCCAGACCCTCAAAGACGGTGATGATAAATGGGATTAAGCCAAGTTTCAGTTCACAATGGAACGAAAGATAAAAGCTTTAGGCAAGCAAATTGAACAATTGGCGAAATTGGTGACTTATCAAAGATCAAGTGACTCAAATAATTAATCGACCCGAAGCATGCCACGCCTACCTCTTGTCATGAATGTTCCTCGTCACTTTCGTAAAATGAAATCTTTGGAAGACAAAGTGAAAAAGAGAGCAAATGCCAAAGCCCGTCGGGTTTTGCCAACAAAAGGGAATTCACATATCTGGGCTGTGAGACCCCGAATTTTATGAAATAAAAGTATTTAATTTTTCTATTTTGGATAATTAAATTGATAAAAGTTTAAAGTTAAGGGTAAAATGTGAATTTTTTTTTTCAAAGTAAGCAAGTTGATATAAAATATTTGTTGTGTCGAGGACTATTCTTTTTGTCGGGAAATATTCGTACGACAGTACAATCATTTGTGGACCCCACAACGGAATTATTATCGGATTGAGAAAATGACAAAATATTTTTATGAAAATAACGGCGGAAGTTTTACCGTTAACTATTGAAACACCCGGTATTAAAGTAAATACGATGTCTGGCATGGTTGCATAGTAGCACTTACCAGTATTGATTATTGATGCTTATGTGATAAGTCACTCGGTTTTGTTTTATTGGTATTATTAATGTAATAAAATGCGAGAAAAGCTATTTATATAAAAGCGTAATACTTTTACAAAGTTATTCGTTTTATTAGGCTAATAGTAAAATCTTTTTATATAAAACAAAATACTTTTATAAAGTTATCAGTTTTATTAGACAATAATTAGAATATATTATATTTTATTATGCATAGTGTTTGCATAGTGCCTGCATAGTGTTTGCATAGTAAAATCTTTTATAAAGTTATTCATTTTATTAGATTATAAATAGAATATATTATATTTTTTAAAAAAAATTTTACTTTAAAATATGGACCGTCAGATTAAAGTAAATCAATCTGGACCGTTCATGAGTTAGTTACTATGCAGTCCATTTTTTTATAAATAGAAGCTCATTCCTTCATTATTTCTTACGAATTCACTGAAACTCTAGAGAGAGAAACTATAGAGAGACTTCTTCTTCTATAATCTTGAGCATATTTCTTTAGAGTTTAAGAAATCTTTGAGCGTAGTGCATGTTTTCTTCAAGTATTTTCCCGCCCTACTAGTCGGAATACTTTTCGTTTTAAGGTAGGGGATATTATTTGTCGTACTCGTATTATAGTAAGGGGTATTATTTCTTTTGTATTCATAAAGAGAACTTCTGTTATTCCATTTTTATTATTACATTGAATAACTCAGATACGCCAAGTTACCCTATACTCAAATGAAATTCTTACATTATTCCATTCTTTATTATTACATTGGAATATCATATACGTATGCGTTGTGCATGGACCTAGTTTCGCCTTTTTTATTATTCATTTGGAATATCTTGTGCATGCATTTCACGCCTAACCTCGGTTCCGTCTTTCTTATTCTACCGAATATCCCGTGCAATGCGTTTCTACGGGGACCGGTTCCGTATTTATTATTCTTTTGGGAATAATCTGTCTGTGCGGTCTCTATCGCATGCATGGTGAATCCTTCTGTTATTCCATTCTTTATTATTCTGTTGAAATAACCTGTCTATGTAGATTACCACATGCATGGTGTACGATCCTTTGTATTTCATTCCTTGTTAAATTGTGGAAATGATCTGTTTACGTGGATTATGATGAAAGTCATAATAAAAGCATTGGACTAATGAAAATCATAGGTATATGTGGTATTAGTAAGTGTTATGATGAGTTATGTTGGTTATTATGTGAAAACATGAAAGTTTCTTAGAAATCACAAAGGGTTGAAAAATCAGATTTTGGTGAAAATAGAACATGAAATTCAATTGACCATATCTCCTATTATATTTCGAATTTTTGAGTGTGGTCAAGTTCTAGAGTTAGGTCTATGAGTTTTGTAACTTACCCAAGTGGAATCACTGGAAAAGGTGTTGTAGATTTTCGTGTAGACTGATTTTAGCAAAGTACGAAAAACTGCAAAATATGAAAAAAGCTGCTGCCACAATTTTAAAAGGGCTATTTCGACCACTTAATTTGTAAGAAAAATTCTGGCCTTTTGGGACATGAAAGTATATGGTATAAAGTACCTCCTGTCCAAAAATGAGCTCATTCCGACTTAAAATGAGCAAGTTATGAACATTTCAATATTTAAGTTTTTCTGACGAAAAACGCTATAACCAAAGTTCTATAACTCCAATGACCATGAAATTCAAACTGGAAGCTCACGTTAACATGTGTAAGATCCTGCCAAGATTTGGGAATTTTTGGAGTTAACCGTGAGGTAGCTAATTTCTTAAGGAATTAATTAGAAATTGATTTTTGAAAAATAGTAAATGAATTTTAAAAATGTCAAGAAGAATATATGTTCAATATGGGACTATATTATGCTAAATCCCAGAAAAGAATATTTTTTGGGACTGATTTGGTATTTTTCATGAAAATAGTTTAGCTACGAACATATGAGTTAAATATGTTATGTGGAGTTGAAGAATTGGTAAATAGGATTTTTTGGCTTAGAAATCCTATATAAGGTATATGCAGATTTTTGATGAGTAATTTGATTATTGGTGATGAAATCTTATGAGTATTACATTTTTGAATGATTAAATGCATTATTTGGAAAAGTGTAAACAATTAAATGTTATTTATAAGTTTAAGAAGTGATTAAAATATTGTTATAGTGTTAACAGTATTAGATTATGATTTTATTAAGTGATTGATAATGTCTGGATAAATTTAAAGTGTTTAATATTTATCCTTGATTTAGTTTGATTAACGATTATAATATTGTCATCATCCTCATATTTATATTATGTTGAAAGTCATCTGTGGCCTGTAGTGCATAGATGGACTTGGTATGATTATGACCAGGGATTATTTGGTATAATCATGACCGTAATGTTGCAAATGATGTGGAAAAAGTCCTCATTGGCCCGTAGTGCATTGATAGACAATTTTTGGTATGATTATGGCTATGGATTCTCTTCGACCAAGGGTGCAATGATGAATTGTTTTATAGCATGATCAGGACCGTTGATAAAAAAACGATTATCTTTGGCCCGTAGTGCATGGATAATTTGTGGTTGTGATACTAATAAAAAAGTCCTCATTGGCCCGTAGTGCATTGATGGACAGTTTTTGGTATGATTATGGCTATGGATTCTCTTCGGCCAAGGATGCAAAGATGAATTGTTTTATGGCATGATCAGGACCGTTGATGAAAACACGATTATCTTTAGCCCGTAGTGCATGGATAATTCGTGGTCGTGATATTAATGAATATCCTTAGCCGTAGTGCATGGATAATTCAGTGATATGGATTGATTATAGAGATGAGTCTCAACGATGAAATATAAATTCATGGATGTGATATTAACGAATATCCTCGGTAGTAGTGTGTGGGTGATTCGATGATGTGGATTATTTATTGTTTGAGTCTCAAATGATAAAATATTTATTATACACTTTTAATGCGTAGAAGATAGTAGATATCATGCTCTACTTGACTCTTCTAAAATACAGTTGTATGTCTTTTGCATGTAGTGCAAAGATGAATTATTAATGAATATCTTTGGCCGTAGTGCAAAGATGAATTTATTTAGTATGATTATGAGCAGGAATTCTGATTTGGTATAACGATGATTTTTGATGTTTCAGGTGAAGATAGGTGATGAAAATTATCTTCGTCCTAGTTGCGAAGAGGAATTTAGAACCATAATTATGATTATGAGTTATTCATATGATTGTGGACAGGAACTGTTGATTTATTTTACATGGAAAAAACATTATTGGTGGACTTTTAACATAGAGAAGATAATAGACCTTATGGTCTATTTGACTCTTCTAATGGATTGCTTGCGTTCTCTTTACGCAACTATGGTTGAAAAGTTTTATCATCTACCATATGTTCTAAATCTACGATTTATTATTAATGAAAGCTATTGATAATTTAATTATCTTTAGTCATGATATAATTTCTTCAAGCAAGTTGTGCTCGCCTCTTTACGCTTCACAATTCCTTTCGGTGTAATAAGAGTGTTCTTAGTAAGAGTGTTATTCTGTCGAATTCGGCCGGGGATAACAGGGGAATAGAACAATGGGTCTCTAGTCATGGAGGTTCTCCTAAACAAGATAGAAAAGTGTGTTGTATTCTACACCACATTTAGTAGTTATATTTGGTGAATCAAATAGGGTGAGGTGAACCCAACTTTGGAAGGGTGTTTTGCCAATATCATACAAGATGTCTAATGACATACAACCTCGTGTTATCATAAGACAGGGTTGTGCGCATCCACTTGTTGAGTATATCTACGGGCACTACCTATATGATCTTGGAGTTTATTTGAAATATAACATTCACTTGGAGACAGTGGAGATAGTTATATGTCAAGAGAAGACTCACCATTGGAAAGAAGATGATAGTAATCTTCTCATTTTTCTTTGGGGTCTATTGGGTCAACCAAGGATAATTCTGTGGCCATATGATATCTATTATAACCTAGACGCATAGCCTTCCATGTACGAAGGTTTCCTTGAGCATTTCCAAAAGATTTTAATTTCTAAAACAATGTTTGACTATACTTTTATGTAAAGTACCATTGTAAGGTTGTGGTCGAGGCACCATGAGAGTTACATACATTTATATTAAAACTCATAGTTAACTGTGGTCGTATTCTATACGACAGCTCAATAGTTATATAAATGAAGTTGTTTTGAATTTTGTACTATGTATCTGGCGACTCAGAATGGGTGATGTATACCTAATTTTGGGGGCGTCACATGGGCCAACCTATGGAGGAAATCCTTCAGATGTTAATCAATGAAGGAAGGATCAGTTCCCTTCTACCTCCAATCAACCCCCATTCAGGGCGGTACAACTCTGATGGAGTATGTCAATATCACTCCCATTCTCGCGGTCACAGCACAGAAGAATGCTAGGCACTCCGCCACCGCATCCAAAATCTAATTGACAGTGGTGTCCTGCACCTAGCGGACGATGATACTGTGTTACGTGCAAGTGAGAATACAAGTCCTACTAAGTGGAAGAGTGTGGTAGCAGTCATATCCACTGAAACTGATGGGATTAATTAATCACTCACAATGCCAACAATTCAACTCAGAGGAATCAACAATCCTTTAAAAGTGGCCACTCCCGAGCCAATCAACTTGTCGTACAGAGCACAATACCCTATTGTTAGCTTGCGCAAGGTTCCGTGGAATTATGGAGAAGGTGAAGGATCCACCTCACATACCACTACTGTAGTGTCGAAGGAAAATCCACTGTATCTTCCCCAATGGGTGATGAAGTCTACCACCAAATCAAAGGGGAAAATATCCATGGAGAAGATTGAAAACTTCCTCCGCACTATGGGTCATCACGAAGCCAAAGTGGTTTTAAGCTTGAGAGAAGCTCCACATCAGATATCAATTTTGGACTTAGTCCTAACTTCCAAGGATCACCAGAAGATCTTACTGAAGGTTTTAGAAGAAGCATATCTACTAGCATCTGTTGATACGTAAAAATTTCAACATCTGGTTGATCACATTTTCAAGAACAATGTGATATCCTTCACTGATGATGACATACCACCCGAGGGGACCGGTTATTGCAAGTCGTTGCACATTGTGGTCTTGTCCTCTGGATACATGCTAGCTGGAGTCTTGATAGATGGAGGTTCATCTCTAAATATCTGTCCATACGCTACCTTGGTGAAGATGAATATCAATCTCAACTGAATTCGGAGTAACCATACTATCATCAAAGCTTTTGATGGAGCCCATCGAAATTCGGTCGGAGTAATTGAACTGCCAATCGAAATTGGTCCCCATACATTCTGCGTATCTTTCCATGTACTCAAAATAGATTCGAGATACAACCTATTCTTGGGACGACCATGGATCCATATGGCTGGGGCAGTCCCCTCCACTCTTCACCAACAGTTGAAATACATTATCAACAATAGCTTTGGTCACTATCGGTCGGCCGAACAGTAGTGTCCTCAACACGGAGACGTGCCATTCATCAATGCCAATGCAGATGTTGAATCGGTCAGTTTTCATCCCTTGGAAGTAAGCAATACCCAATACCATGCTATTGGAACGCCATTTCCCGAACCTAAGATTTCTGCTGAGGTAATGTCGGCTACTCAAGAAATGATGTTGTTGGGTCATAAACTGGGACAAGGGCTGGGTAAAGATTGCCAAGGTATCAAGTACCCAATTCAATTAACCAAGCAAACTGGAATAGCTGGACTAGGCTATTCTGCCAGTTCTAGTCATAGGAATCCTCATAAGCATCATCAGATTCCTTCAGCTTCAACCATGCGGCGTTTATCTTCGCCTTCAAACTCTGAGTCCGCACAACCTCCTGTAAAGGTGCCAGCCAATGTAATGGCTATGTTATTTCCCAAGTCGGTACCGGTAAAGGAGAAAGAAGTCTTTGTTCCAAATCCCGCAGTGGAAGAAGAGGAACAAAGAATCAAGCAAGACGTCATCTGAATGATGTCAGGCATACGCATCATCGTTCATGATGAACATACCAACATATACACCCCAGACGATGATTACCCGGACATAATGGCCATCATTCGGACAAGGAGGATGATGACAATCCTGCATCATCGTGGGTCCACGGGACTTTTCCTTGCTAATTGGAACAACACTCCTTGCATTGGTCGTCGAAGGGTAAAGCGGTGAAACTCTTTCTCGCTTCTGTAGATATAATAACCGCTTACTTTTCACATACAGTATTAGCGATTTTATTTTGCCGATATATGCTAACACCGTGTATGATCAACACATTTCATATATACTAAGTGAAAGCATATTTGTTTTTGAGGACTCTAAATTTAGATGTGCTGTGCTTGCTTATACTGATTACCTCTTCTCCACAAGGATTGTACCTTTGATGTAGAGATAAATTCAGCCTTGATGGAAATACAGGATGACATTGAGGTGCCTCCAGAAATTTAAGAATGGGTCAAAGACAAACCTAAACCCAACCTTGATCAAACCACTTCTTTCAATCTCGGAACCTTAGAAAGCCCTAAGTTAATCCAGATTAGTTCAGACCTTACCCTAAACCAAAGGAATGACATGGTTACGCTATTAACCCAATTCCAGGATGTGTTTGCATGGTCTCATGAAGACATGGTGGGTTTATCCACTGACATTGTCCTTCATCGCCTTCCCATTAAAGAGGGACTTAAGCCAGTCAAGAAAAAGCTCAGGCGATTAAAACCTGAGTGGAGTTTAAAGGTGAAAGAAGAAATTGTAAAACAATTTCAAGTTGGTATCATCATGGTGTCCACATATCCTGAGTAGATATCCAACATTGTGACCGTGCCTAAACTCGGAGGGAAGGTGCGAGTTTGTGTGGATTACCGGGACTTGAACAAAGCTTGCTTAAAAGATAGCTTTCCCGTGCCATTTATCCACATTCTTATTGACAATACTGCGCAATACGACATGTACTCCTTTGCTGATTGCTTCGCAAGGTATCATCAGATCATGGTTGCTGAGGAAGATCGTGAGAAAACTGCTTTCATCACGCCTTGGGGAACCTTTTGCTATAGACAGTTGTCATTCAACCTCATCAATGCTGGAGCCACCTATCAACGAGCTATGATGGCTCTCTTCCACGACTTAATGCACAAAGAGATAGATATCTATATGGATGACATCATTGTCAAATCCCGAAAAGAGGATTACCATCTAGACCATCTCAGAAAGTTGTTCAACAGGTTGCATAAGTACAACTTGAAGTTGAATCCAGCGAAATGCGCCTTTGGAGTTAAATCAGGCAAGTTGCTAGGATTTCTAGTCAGCCACAAAGGGATTGAGCGGGATCCTGCCAAAATCCAGGCCATCACGGAAATGCCCATTCCTCAGACAGAAAAGGAAATACGAGGATTTTTGGGAAGAATCAACTACATTAGTAGGTTTATCTCTCAACTCACAGCGACCTGTGAGCCAATCTTCAAGCTATTAAGGAAGAACTCCTCCATGAAATGGAATGATGAATGTCAAAATGCCTTCCTCACAATCAAGAAACAGCTAGTCAAAGCTCCCGTGTTGGTACCACCCAGGGATGATGTTCCCCAGTTCATGTACATGTCCATAAGTGACAATGCCATAGGCTGCATGCTAGGGCAAAAAGACGATAGAGGCCAAGAACGAGCTATCTATTACCTCAGCAAAGGGTTCAGCATCAGTGAACACAAGTACACTCTGATCGAAAAGAAGTGTTATGCTTTAGCATGGGCTTCCATGAGGTTACAACATTACCTCCATGGTCACACAACCCATCTCATATCCCACGTGGATCCTCTCAAATACGTGTTTAATAAACCCATATTAAATTGTCGGCTGTCCAGATGGCAGTTGATTCTACAACAATTTGACATCGTATATGTGATTTAAAATTCCATCAAATGTCAAGGAATTGCGGATCAACTGGCCACCGCACCTTCAGGGGATTTCAAACCCTTGGAAGCATATTTCCCCGATGAAGGAGTAATGACAGTTCAAAGAACACCATCGATGATATCTGCGCTAATCATGGAAGATGTATTTTGATGGAGTATTAATCTGGAAGGTTACGGAGCCGGAGCGATTCTAGTATCTCGCACGGGGAGCAGATATCCGTCACCGTCAAATTGCAGTTTGTCAGCACCAACAACACAGCTGAGTATGAAGGTTGTCTCATGGGGCTAAAACTTGCTCGTTCAATGGGCATTAGGCGGTTAACTGTCTTTGGAGATTTAGAGTTGGTAATCAGACAGTCCACTGGAATCTATCAGACCAAGGAACTACATTTGCTGCCTTACCATCGACAGGTTTTGAAGATGGCTTTGGAGTTCGAAGAAATCTCCTTTCTACACATTCCTCGTAATACGAATGACTTTGCGGACGCGTTAGCAACTTTGGCCTCCTTGATTCGCATATCAGACAAGGAACACTTGTCAAGCGTCACAATTTCCCTGCACAAGGCCCCAGCCTATGGGAATTACATTGGAGAAATATCGGATGAGTTACCTCTCATCCAACATCTTTGGTATCGGCATATCAAGGAATATCTACGAGATGGATCTACACCCGCGGAAGCGAGCCCGACTTAGAAAAGGCGGATCCATCGACTTAATATGAAATTCTACCTGAGTGGAGATACGCTTTACAAAAGAGATGCAGGACTAGGTCTCCTCAGATGTTTAGACAAAGATCAAGCCCAAAGGCTTATGGATGAAATCCATGGAGAAGTTTGTGGCCCCCACATGAGTGGCCCCCTCCTTGTCAAAAAAGTCCTCAGGACAGGACATTACTGGCTATCTCTCAAAGTTGATTACAACGACCATGTTAGGAGATGCTATCAGTACCAGATTCATGGGAATGCTATCCATGCCCCTCTAAGGGAACTCCACAACATGAGTTCACCTTGGCCCTTCTCAATGTGGGGAATGGACGTTATCGGGCCCATCGAGCCTAAAGCCAGTAATGGTCACCTATTTATCTTCACCATGATTGTACTTCTCCAAGTGGGTAGAAGCAGCATCCTTCCCCAGGGTTACTAAAGAAGTTATTATTGCTTTCATCAGAAACAATGTCGTTTGTCGATATGGACAACCAGAGGTGATTGTGTCAGACAATGCTAAGAACCTCAACAACAAAATGATGGAGGAATTATGCAGTAAATTCCACATCAAACATCTTAACTCTGTCATCTATCGTCCAAGATGAATGAATGGTCTTTATTGCGGCTAACAAAAACATCAAGAAAATTATGCAAAAGATGTCCGCCAACCACAAAGATTGGCCTGACTTATTGCCTCTTACTCTGTTAGCCTACAGAACCTCAATGCGTACTTCCACTGGGGCAACCCCCTACGCATTAACCTATGGGATGGAAGCAGTGCTACCCATAGAAGTTGGAATGGAATCCCTCAGAGTGTTGATAGACGCTAAGCTGGATGAAGACCAATGGGTACAAGACAGGTATCACCAATTGTCTCTAATAGACGAAAGGCGAACCGCGGCTATCTTCCATGGTCAGTTATATCAACAAAGGATCGCCAGATCCTATAACAAAAAGTTCGGCTAAGGCAGTTTAAACAACATGACTTGGTTTTGAAGAAGATCTTTGACAAACAAGATCAGTCTAAGGGAAAATTCGCTCCTAACTGGAAAGGCCCGTTTGTTGTCAAAGAAGTATTGACAGGAGGCGCTCTCCGATTGCAAGAAATGGACGGCGATGGATGTGACGCCCCCAAAATAGGTATACATCACCCATTCTGAGTTGCCAAATACATGGTACAGAAACAACTACAACTTCATTAATACAATTGTCGTGCAAAATACGACAACACATAAACTGTGAGTTTAAATACAAATATTGTCTTCTAGACAATATTCACACCCAAATAAGTCCTCATTACAATTATTGATACACTATTTTACAAAATGGTGAGGACTACTAAAACAACTGTCTTGAACCATTACTCCTCACCACGACTAGTTCCCGCTATATTCTCGTCTCCTGAGAAGAAAAATGGAACAAAAAGGAAAAGGGTGAGCTCAACTAGCCCAGTAAAGAATATTATGACTAAGATAATGTACAACAAATTATCCTTAGTCTTCAACAGGAAAAAATCGATAGAATACAATAGACAACAAGTTTTAGATCAACAATCTGCGGTGAAACAACAATTCATTAGAAGAGTTAAGTAGAGATGAAATCTACTATCATCTATGAATTTAAAAGTCCATCATCGATATTTTATCCTGTAACATCAATCAATATACATTATAAATCAAATATTCATCTTTTGCACTACAGAGCCAAAGATATTCACCAATTAATCATGTTCATCTAAACACTGTTTATCTCTTTGCATTACGGGACAAAGATATTCATCTCGAAATCATTCATCTTTGCACTTTGCACTAGGCCAAAGATATTCGATTATATCATCATGTAGGGACTGAGGATGATGAAAAATATTTTAAAAGAAAACGAATCCAATGAAATAAAAGAACAAATATTAAGGATTAATACTTTAAACAATCTAAGTTCAAAAATACTTCATAACTAACGGTAGAGAGTAAAATTCAAGAATGAAGACCAAAACATAGATCCAATCAAAGATAGGAACTATAATGAGACAATCTTGGACATAGAAAAGAAAATTTAATTTTTACGTGAATAGTGTAAATGTATTCGTGAATAATTAATCATATATCGTGAATAGTAACTCGACACCAAAAGATAGAAATTTCACAAAAAACATCATCATGCTTAAGTGAATAGTACTCGTGAATAGTGAATAGTAACTCGTGAATAGTAACTCGTGAATAGTAACCCCGACATGAAAAGTTCCAAATTTGATAAAAATTTCGAACCAATATTTTGGCATAATGATATTGAAGAAATAATATCATTTTAGAATAAAATAACATCCCTTACCTCGCAAAAAAGCAGTACTTACATTTGAATATCTTTGGAAATAGTCTTTGAAAGAACTTGCCATAGTATAGCAACACTCAAAGTACCAAAATACTCACAAGAATACGATAATAATATAGAGAGAAAAACTTTAGTTTACGGTGTGATTTTCAATTCTAACCTAAGCCCTATTTATAGAAATTGCTTAGAACACCAAAACAAAAAATTTAATAAAATATTAATATATATATTATAAATTCTTACGCACACCTTCATTGATCCAAAATATTAGCCACACATGTGCCAAACTTGCCAAAAACGTTTTTCATATAAAAGTTATTTAAAACTCCAAAAAAAATAATAATCAATTAATCCGGTACTTCAATAATTCATAATAAATAGCCCTTTTATCAGAAAATTTGAATTTCGCGAATTTTTATAGGAAATTCAATTCTCTACAACTTTGTAGAAGAAAGTTTTTCCAAATTCCAAACAGAAATTGACCGAAATTCACATACGGACGATTTTACAAGCTATAATCAAATTTCAGTCAAGAAATGGGGTCCACCGACACACAAAACATGTGTTAATCATTTAATTCAACAAAAATACTCTTCCTCCTCATATACTCATATATCCCACATTCATTATAAAAATATCACCATTAATATATTATTAAAATAATATATTCAAATGAATTATTTTATCAGAAAAAGATAAAATATTAATTTTCAATAATTGACACATTTAAAAATTTTCTCCATCTATATCCACATAAAATCAATATTTTCCTCATCATATAAATCAATAATTAATTATTCACAAATAATATTACAGAATCACAATCTCTTGTGACCAGTAGTTCTCTAAGAAAGAGGGGGCTTTCCAATAAGAATTTCTCCTTACTGGCGCGCAATTAGGTGACCAAACCTCTCCTTAGATAGAACTTTCTAGACATGCCAATAATGTTTTCTAATAATATTATTCAGATAATATGAATTATTGCTTCGATAATGGAAAATACTATGTAGTGACAATTATTGAAACAACGGTAATATAAAATATCAACGCAACAATTATTGAATCAATAAAATAAAATACTGAACAGTAATTACTGTAATAATTATTGAGTAGTGCCTTCTTATGTAAGAATCAATAATTGGTGCAATACCATGTGCTTCTTGTCTGACAACGCCAGATTCATGTGTTTTAACCACACGGGTATTCCAACGATGATACTTGATAAATAACTACACGCCATTATTTGTAAACAACTTATACTTGTCATTTTCTTCATTCAATCGCTTTCCGTTATGGGGCCCACACAAAATTCAACTGCTGGCGTCGTCTAATATTCCCACAAGCGGTAAGAATATTTCACGACCAAACGAATATTCTCCGACAACAATGAGTATTTTATAACTACTTGCTTATTTAAAATATTTGCGCATTTTACCCATAACTAACCACATTAATCAATTCAACCCTTACTATTTCAAAATAATAATTAGAGAAATTAAATCTTTATTTATAAAAAGTTGGGGTCTTACAACCTCCCCTCCTTATGAAATTTCGTCCTCAAAATTGACGTACGTAGGACATGCTCCTTCCTATCCAAGATCTTGACTGGTACCTCCTCGTACATTAAATCTTCTGCTATCTCGTCTGGTTCTAACTCAATAATGTGGTTCGGGTCGTCCACATATTTACATAAGATTGATACACAAAAAAAAACGTTATAAACACGCGTCATACTTGGCTGTAAAATGTGTCTATAGGCCACAATTTCTACTTGATCGAGAATCTCAAATGGACTAATAAATCGAAGGTTTGAGATTTCCTCACATCGCCAATTCTCGCTTTTGGAATAACAACTTCTTGTACCTCCTTCTTCATATTCATCACTCACGGTGTGTAGCTTGAATCGGTTTTAACTTTATCGATTAAAAGTTCTGTTACTACTCGTATATCATCACGTGAGTCCCTAGAGTCTTTAACTCTATATCTATCATTTGTAAGTTATATGAAATGGGTCTTTGACAATATCGCACTCGTACTCGTATACGATCTTTTACTCAACACGTCAGCTACCACGTTCGCTTTTCCAGGATGGTATGGTCAGAACATGTGTCGAAATGAGTCTACTCTTGAGTTCTTCGAAGCTCTTCCCACATTCCTTGCTCCATTCGAATTTTGTATCTTTTCGAGTCAGCTGAGTTAATAGAGTATCGATTCGATAAAATCCTTCCACGAATCTCCGATAGTAACCAGCTAAGCCTAGAAAGCTACTTATTTCAATTAATGACTTAGGTTGCTCTCAACTGTGACTCACATCCCAATCTTGGATAGCACGTCACAATTGCACCTATCAGTTTACCACCACACGAATATGACGTCCCCTACAGAGAGTTTGGTTTCAATGCATTCCACAAAGGAAGTCACCAGGTAGAGGCTAAGGTACCAACTCCTGTAGTTAGGTTTTTAACTCCTGAAGTTCAATAGGAGCCATTCTATATGAGATTTTAGAAATGGGTTTTGTACCGGGTTCAAAGTCGATACAAAATTCAATATCACGCTCTGGGGTAGGCCAGGAAATTCTTCAGGAAATACATCAGGAAATTTTCTAATAATAGAAATATCATTCAAATCTGACGTATTTTTGTTCAAGTCCATAACATGGGCTAAGAAAACTTAACATCCGTTTTTCAATAAACGAATGACTTTATGTCTTCATATGAAAGTGTTTGACTTCAATGGTTTAGTTGCTTGAATTCATACAACAGGTTGGTTAAGAATATGAAAACTAACAACCTTACGAAAGTAATCAATTTTAGCATGATGAGTGGTTGACCAATCAATCCCTAAGGTCACATCAAATGCAAGAATTTTTAAAGAAATAAGGTCAACAGGTAATGTGATGGTGCCAACTTGGATCAAACAAGATTTATAAATAGCGGATGTAACGAAAGTTTCTCCTAACGGAGTTTCAACAAATAAGTCAAAGTCTAATTTTCTCCAGAGTCAAGTTTAAACGTTGAGTATAAGCAGGAGAGATAAATGAATCGGTAGAACTGGTATCTAATAAGGTATAAACTTCGCAAAAATTTATAATTAACTAACCCGTGTTAACTTCGCTCGGGTTACTCGTTTTTTGAGAAGTCACAAAAAACACTCTTCCAAGAACCGATGACTTTGACTTGTCAGGACATGACCTTTGGAGTCACCATCCCCATTTGGACTTGGTTTCGCTCTGAGACAATCTCGAGCTATATGATAGTCCTTTCTATAACTAAAACATACCACGGAAGTTTGTGAACAGTTTGGACTTATGTGTCCTCTTCTCGCATCTCAGTAGCATCTAACGGGCGGTTTTTCTCCTCTCCTAGAATTCATTCTTTGGTGTTGTCTTGCGACGTCTTCCGTCATTGTTGAATCTTCTCTTTTGAAATTTCCACTTGAGTCACCTTTCTATATTATCTTGACCATGATTACCACCAAAGTGGTTACCATTTCGGCATGATAATTTCCTCCACGATGGTTATCATTGTTCAGATGACCGCTGCCACCCGTGACGATTATCATCGAGTTGTTGGTCATTATTCTTCGATTGAGTAGACTCATTATCGCTCCCAATAATCGAGCCCCTATTTACAACATCTCGAATATAAACAAAGTTTGTGAGAAATGAGGTATTGACGTATTTTGGGTTTCAAACCTCGCGAAACATTAGTGTCATTCTCTCCTCATTATCAACCAAATGGGATGCAAATCGAGACAACTCGGCAAACTTAGCCCGTCTTTGCGACACGTTCATATTGTTTTGCTCGGCATGATGAACTCTACCTCCTTCATGTGACGAATACTTTCGGGAAAGTACTTGTCGTTGAATAATTCTTGAAACTTCTCCCAAGACATCTTCAGTGTGATAGGCTGAGTACGTTATACGGATTCCCACCAATAATCTGCCTCTCCTCGCAACATGAAAGTGGCAAAAGGAATCTTTTGCTCCTTTGAGCTTCCCCAGACATCAAATATCTTAGTGATCTGCTTTATCCACGTCTCTGCCGTAAGTGATTCTGGCTTTCCCAAAAACTCTGGCGGTCCTAACTCCTTGAACTGCTTAGCGGTGACCATTCGTGAGTTGCCAGTGTTTCCACCTGCATTTTGAACAGTAGTCTTTCTCGTTTGGTTTTGCATGAATTCTAGAAAGTTCCTAAACATACCATCGTTCATCATCTGCTCAGTGGTGTTGTTCACAGGAGTAACATTGCCATCCTGTTGCACGTTCTCCTCATTGGTGAGCAAAGGTGTCTCCATGGTCTCATTTACTCCACTGTTAACACTCTCAATCGACATTCTCAAATACTGCCATAAAACAAGGGTTAATTTAACAAATTAACAAATCACATAATACCCCTATATTATGACCGACCACCAAATAAGCTTAGGTAGGACACACTAGCGAAGGATTTACTCGTCTCTCCCCTCCAAGTTCTATTCCCTGATCTCCGCCAGAGATCATATCCCTAAGCTCTGATACCAACTTTGACGCCCCCAAAATAGGTATACATCACCCATTCTGAGTCGCCAAATACATGGTACAGAAACAACTATAACTTAATTAATACAATTGTCGTGCAAAATACGACAACACATAAACTATGAGTTTAAATACAAATATTGTCTTCTAGACAATATTCACACTCAAATAAGTCCTCATTACAATTATTGATACACTATTTTACAAAATGGTGAGGACTACTAAAACAACTGTCTTGAACCATTACTCCTCACCCGACTAGTTCCCGCATTATATTCTCGTCTCACGAGAAGAAAAATGGAACAAAAGGAAAAGGGTGAGCTCAACTAGCCCATAAAAAATATTATGACTAAGATAATGTACAACAAATTATCCTTAGTCTTCAACAGGAAAAAAAGCGATAGAATACAATAGACAACAAGTTTTAGATCAACAACTACAATGAAACAACAATTCATTAGAAGAGTTAAGTAGAGAATGAAATCTACTATCATCTATGAATTTAAAAGTCCATCATCGATATTTTATCCTGTAACATCAATCAATATACATCATAAATCAAATATTCATCTTTGCACTTGGTTCTGAAGCAAAGATATTCACCGATTAATCATGTTCATCTAAACACTGTTCATCTTTTACACTACGGGCCAAAGATATTCATCTGAAATCATTCATCTTTTTACTACACAGGCCAAAGATATTCGATTATATCATCATGTAGGAATGAGGATGATGAAAAATATTTTAAAGAAAGCGAATCCGGTGAAACAAAAGAACAAATATTAAGGATTAGTACTTTAAACAATCCAAGTTCAAAATACTTCATAACTAACCAGAGTGGAGTAAAATTCAAGAATGAAGACCAAAACATAGATCCAATCAAAGATAGGAACTATAATAGACAATCTTGGACATAGAAAAGAAAATTTAATTTTTCTGTGAATAGTGTCGTATTCGTGAATAATTAATCGTATCGTGAATAGTGTTGTATATGTGAATAGTAACTCCACACAAAAAAGATAGAAATTTCACAAAAAATCATCATCATAGCTTAAGTGAATAGTACTCGAAAATAGTAACTTCGTGAATAAGTAACTCGTGAATAGTAACTCCCAGCACGAAAAGTTCCAAATTTGATAAAAAAATTTAACCAATATTTCGGTATAATGATATTGAAGAAATAATATCATTTTCGAATAAAATAACATCCTTTACCTCGCAAAAAAAGATTGCTTACATTAAATCTCGGATATAGTCTTTGAAAGAACTTGCACCGTATATCAACACTCAAAGTACCAAAATACTCACAAGAATACACTCGATAATATAGAGAGAGAAAACTTTAGTTTCTGGTATGATTTTCAATTCTAACCTAAGCACCCTATTTATAGGAAATTGCTTAGAACACCAAAACAGAAAATTTAATAAAATATTAATATATGTATTATAAATTCTTACGCACACCTTCATTTGATCCAAAATATATCACCACACATGTGCCAAACTTGCCAAAAAAACGTTTTTCATATAAAAGTTATTTAAAACTCCAAAAAAAATAATAATCAATTAATCCGGAACTTCAATAATTCATAATAAATAGCCCTTTAATCAGAAAATTTGAATCTCGCATTTTTTATAGGAAATTCAATTCTCTACAACTTTGCGTAAGAGAGTTTTCCAAATTCCAAATGAAATTGGCCAAAAAATCACATACTGACGACGATTTTACAAGCTATAATCAAATTTCACGGTCAAGAAATGGGTCCACCGACACACACAAACATGTGTTAATCATTTAATGCAACAAAAATACTCTTCCTCCTCATATACTCATATATCCCACATTCATTGTAAAAATATCACCATTAATATATTATTAAAATAATATATTCAAATGAATTATTTTATCGAGAAAAAGATAAAATATTAATTTTCAACAATTATCGCATTTAAAATTTTCTCCATCTATATCCACATAAAATCAATATTTTTCTCATCATATAAATCAATAATTAATTATTCACAAATAATATTACGAATCACAATCTGGCAACCAGTAGTTCTCTGGAAAGAGGGGCTTTCCAATAAGAATTTTTCCTTCTTGGTAGCAATTAGGTGACCAAACCTCTCCTTAGACAGAACTTTCTAGACATTGCCAATAATGTTTTCTAATAATATTATTCAGATAATATGAATTATTGCTTCCGATAATGGAAAATACTATGTAGTGACAATTATTAAAATAACAGTTATATAAAATATCAAAGCAGCAATTATTGAATCAATAAAATAAAATACTAAACAGTAATTACTGTAACAATTATTGAGTAGTGCCTTCTTACGTAAGAATCAATAATTGGTGCAATACCGCAGTGTCTTCTTTGTCTGACAACGCCAGATTCGTGTTTTTAACCATTCCGGGTATTCCAACAAGATGTTAATCTGTAACATCTACGCCAGTTATTTGTAAACAACTTATACTTGTCGTTTTCTTCATCCAATCGCTTTCCGTTATGGGGCCCACACAAGGTTGGCTGCATTTAATATTCCCCAAGCAATAAGAAATATTCCACGACCAAATGAATATTCTCCGACAACAATGAGTATTTTATAACTACTTGCTTATTTAAAATATTTGCGCATTTTACCCATAACTAACCACATTAATCAATTCAACCCTTACTATTTCAAAATAATAATTAGAGAAATTAAATCTTTATTTATAAAAAGTTGGGGTCTTACAACGGATTTCCACAACTCATCAATTCGGACGCCGTGAAACGGTACTATGTCTGAAGTTGCCATCAAGCAAACATCCTGGTGTTGGACCATCAGGTCACCAGTTATTTCAGTTCTTTAACCCTTTACCACAAATAACTCTTCCACACTCAGGGAAACATACTTTTCAAGCCAGCAGCCTGGCTCCTCTGCGTTCCTATGACTTAGGTCATCCCACTACGGATTGAACCTCTCGCGTTTGCAGTTTGCCTACCCATATATGGGATCAAACTTCTCATACCTACAGTTTATCCTCAACCTAGGATTAAACTTTCTCCTCCCCGCACTCTGACCTGCACATGGGATTACGTTTTTCCACTCACCCTGAGGGGCGAACTACGTCGACCTGATCTCCTCTTCAATAGGAGTACGTAGGAAACAGTTTCGTATGGCCCGGTCGCAATAAAACAAAAACAACAAAAACATTTCTACCCTCTTCTCCTTACAAAAAAAACAAAAACAAATTCCAACACCATTTCTGCCATATACAGCGTTGAACCTCTTACACCAGGTTCGAACTACGCAGACCTGATCTCCTCTTCAATAGGAGTACGTAGGTAGCCATTCATGGTTCGGTCTCACCCCCTACCAAAACACAAACCATTGTTAACTGGTACTGGGATCATCCTTCAAACTACTACATTTCATTGGCTTCGGACCAAAGGGATGGAATTACCTGAACTCCTCCCAAATAGGAGATTCGGCGACCATCTAAGCTGTGGTCATACCTTGAAGAGCAACACCAATCCATAAGAGGTGGAATTAACTAGGATTCTCCTAAATAGAAGTATTGGCGACCATCTGTGGTACGGTCAATCTCAGAGAGGAAAGCCACACTCCTTTCCATATTTCTATACATAAACCAGTCCCAAGACACCAAAGATGGTAGGGATACATACAGATCGATGATCCATTCTGAACTGTCCAGAGACAACTCAATGTCCATCCACCTAGGAGGAATTCAGAATACATCAAGATCACAAGCCCTGAAGCAGCAGGCAAAATATCAAGCAAGTAGCAAAGCATATCTAAAAGGGAAGTGATCCAAAAATATATTTCCCTGTCATATATATAATGTTGTTTGATATATACAATGTAAATTGTACATGACAAAATGGCTAAGCTAGTCTGTGCAGGTAAATACAAGCTTATCTCTAAGTCAGGGTATATGCGAGTAAACAAGCCCAATATGGCATCCCTCTTAGAAGAAGGAGGTGAAGTTGTGGTCTCCTGTACGAGAGTATCCACACGACACAACAGATCTGCAGCCATCTGCATGGTGACCATATGCTCATCAATATAAGCGCTCATCTCTGCAATCATGCCAGTGGTAAGGGACCTCACTACAGTACTATCTGTGACGACTACATCCCGGGTAGATATAGCACTATTCCGCTCAACTATCACTGCATCTCTGGCTGATCTGGCCTCATCCCACTCAACAATAGCGGCATCTCTGCGAGCTAATGCCTCGTCTCTCTCTAATAGAGTTGTGTCTCTCCCGTCAAGGGCAGTCAGCATTATAGATCCAGCCTGATCTCTCTCGAAGTTCATTAGATGAAGACTCTGCTCAAAGTATCGTTCTTTGAATCTTTGAATCACAACAAAGATCTTGCATCTTTGGGAGAATCTAAAAGAGATCTTGGCAACCCAAAGACTGCTCCTCCTCGATGTGGAATCAATGTCCTCCATGGGCTCTCCTCATCCGCCTCACTATCCGTCTTCGTGGATCTTTGCGCCGATGATGCAATCTCTGTCTCCATCCATGCGGAATATTCTACTGAACAGCCTGGATGGCTCATAGAAAAATCAGCTATCTCACGTTGATCCCACCATGCATACACATGGGATCGGTCCTCTGCTGAAAGATATCGAGAAGCTGAACGCTGACCTATTGACCCCTCGAAAGGATAAAAGTCCTGAAATTGGTCAAACTGTGACATCACGGCCAGCGGGTAATAAGTAGTCACGCCCCTCAAACCAGCCAGAGGGAGGTAGTCCATGCCCGGAGCATGAGTAATAAAGCTGTAGGGTGAACTGAGCCCTGAACACGACAATATGACGAATGGATCTCTGATATCTGCCAAAAATGTGGACCAAGACATAGCATCTGTACACTCCGATGGATGAAAGGAGTATGACATGGCTATATCGTGGGTGAACCAGTACCCATGCCGTCTAAGAGTGCCAATCGATCTCAAGTGGGAAATAAACCACACATATAGCATGACCGAGCTACCCGTGAACACTCATGTCGGATAAGTGCAACAGTAAGATGCTGAGCGCAGAGTCTCTGCTATGATCATCGATATAATGGTACGACCCTCCCTGAGAGCTCTCACCGCCATGATGACTCCGATGTCTATCTCATCCATGTATCGTGGCATATAAACATACGACAATACGCATAATAGCAGTACATCAACCCTGGCTAAATGCCAATGATCCTCCGGTGCAGTGAAATCCCCGGAATGTGATGAATAGCTATCCTCAGAGCCAAATCTGTCATACAGAAAATGTTGGGATATCACGTGGCCAGATGTCAGCTCATCCTGCACCACTCTGCGCCGTAATCCAGTAAGAGTCATGAACCGTCTACTCATATCTCCCAAAGCCATGTGCATGCAAGGTCTGTCTAATGGCAGCATTGTCAATCGTGCATACTCCTCTAGAGTAGGAGTCAACTCATGGGTCCCGAATCGAAAAACCTTTCTATCCGACACCCAATGCTCTAGCATCCCGTCCACAAACCCTGCGGGAACCTGAAACATAAATAAGGTCATGGTATCTCATAAAGAATGATCTACTATCACCTATATCGATGGTGACATGTTATCATACCACGATCGCATACCCGATGCCACCAATGATGGTGGGGTATGATCTATACGGCTAACTGTCGAAGAAGACATTTGTACGGGCCGTGTCATAAGACCATCCAGGGGTCAATGCTGAATATCTCTAGACATACATACATATGCATAACATGATACATGCATAGCAGATAATGGATGACAATATGATATAGGGAATGAAAAACTGTGCATACATTCCTTAGTATATCATCATCTAATACATCATCTCTGTATAGCTACAAATATAAGGAAATGGGGCATAGACGCCCTACTACTAACAGAGGCCTATCAAAAGATATACCGAGAATGGGGTACATCCACCTAATATCTAACAGAGGCCTATCAAAAGATATAACGAGAATACACATCAGAAGAAGACAATGGTGTTAATATCTACATCATCAATCCTGTCCACCTGATGTAACTCCTCCTGAGTCACTGGATCTCTATCAACAGGGATGTCAAGCCTATATAGAGGGGATCTGCACGTGAAACCAAATGGGTCATCCGAGGGGCGCCACCGAAATGGAAGGATCAAATGAAGTCGTCTCTCTGGGATCTCTCGCCCCAAATGCCGGATAAATATATGTGCCTGGTCCAACTGCCGGGTCAAACTTCCAATCTGTGTCATATGAGTCGGATCTCTGACACAAGCTATCCAATCCGTCACCATCACGGATCCTGGAACCATATCCCCCATAAACTGTGTGGTGGGGGACTGGGCTCCGATAGTACGAGGGAACCACCAACGCTGGAACGTCTCCACAGTACATGGACCCTCCGATAATGCAAAATCACAACCCCAACAATGGGATGTCGGTTGACGGATGACCGTGATCTGAAGCCAATAACGCCTGGCAGGAGGCAAGATCGGCATACGAATCTCCCCTGTGGTGCTCCTAATAGCACACTCTCCTAAATAGAGCTCCCAGCCTCCATCTGTGAAGAGAGGAACTCTCCTGGTGGAAATCACATACTCGACTCCATTCGGGTATCCATCCTCAAAATCGATGGTCAAGTGTTCCCCTGAATAGGGAATCCATGTGATGGTATCAGCTGTCAACAACTCCAGCTGCATACGGCAGTGAGTGAAACCCTCAGCTACAGGGACCTTCGACAAAATGGAATGATACCATCGTCATCCTCGTGGACAGGTATCTAAACCTAACACACTCACATGACGCAAGCATGGGAGCCTCTCATAGGCCCAAAACTGCCAACACAATGGCAAAACATCTGCGGTCAGTAAATACTCTTAACCTATAAATAGGAAATGATAATTCTTTTTTCATTCTCACCAATTCACTAAGATTCATAATAGACACTATAGAGAGAGAAACTATAGAGAGCAAGAAGAAGAGTATTCTGCTACTTCACTATTGCAGTATCCAGCCTTCTACTAAGGTAAGGGATGTTAATTCTTTTGTATTCGTAAGAGGTTTTACTTCTTTCGTATTCATAAGGAATACTACTTTTCATATTCATCCTTTAATATGTCGAAATAACCTGTCTACGCGGATTACGTACCGTATGATGGGTGAAAATTCATTTGCAGTTTCGTATGTTATTTCTTTTCATATTCTTAAATCTAAACTTACTATGGTAAGTATTGCTTCTATAATCCCTGAAATTAGTGGGATATCCTTGAAGTTTTGCACTTCATCCAGTATCGTTTAATTGGAATATTGATCTGAAATTTCTTATTAAATATTAATATTTTCACCCGGGGTACTATTCACGGGTTACTATTCACCCGATTACTATTCACTATAATATTATTCACTCGGGTATTCGGGGCACTTTTTATGTCGGGGTACTATTCATGGGTTACTATTCACCCAGTTACTATTCACTCAAATATTATTCACTCGGGTATTCGGGACACTTTTCATGCTGGGGTACTATTCACTCGGATACTATTCATCCGTAGTACTATTTACGATAAAAATTGATTTCTTTTCTGTCCAAGATTATTTTGATACATGAATATTATTCTTGAATTTTACTCCACAAAGCAGTATCATGTTGACAATTTGGATATTTTTAAACTTTGGATAAATTTAAAGTCTTTAATATTTATCCTTGATCTCGTTTGATTGAATTCTTATATCATTGTCACCATCCTCATACTTATATTCTGATGAAAGTCGTCTTTGGCTTACGTGCATAGATGGACTGTTGATTGATATGATTATGACCAAGGATTATTCGGTATAATCATGATCATTGATGATTACATAAATATCCTTGGCTCGTAGTGCATGGATGATTCGATTACGTGGTTTATTTATTTAGTTGAGTCTCAGCGATAAAGCTGATAAAAACCTTTTTAAATCATAGAAGATAGTAGATATCATGCTCTACTTAACTCTTCTAATGGATTGCTTGTTCCGCTGCAGTTAAACTTGTTGTCGATTATATTATATCAGTTTAACATTGTTGAAGGCTAATGATAACTTATTCTGCATTATCTTAGTCATAATATTTCTTCTTTGGGCTAGTTGAGCTCACCCTTTTACTTCCATTGTTCTCTTCAGGAAATGAGAACGTAGCCAAAACTAGTCGGGGAACAGAGTGATGGTCCGAGATGGCTGTTTTAGTAATCCTCACTATTTAGTGTGATAATAAATGTAATGGGGATTGAATTTGAGTTTGGATACTGTCTATGAGACAATATTCGTGTAAAAACTCTCAGCTCTGGTTGTATAATTAAGTTTGTATTTGTATTCTGTACCATGTATTTGGAGACCCAAGATGGGTGATGTATACCTATTTTGGGGGCGTCACAGCTCATTTCTTACATATACGAGAAACTTATTCACTTGAACGTCTTGCTCGTATGTACATAAATGATATTGTAAGACTGCATGGTATGCCAGTATCCATAGTTTCTGATCGAGACCCAAGATTCACTTCACGATTTTGGGTTAGTTTGCAAAAAGCTATGGGCACGGATTTACAATTCAGTTCGGCATATCATCCTCAAACGGACAGGCAGTCGGAGAGGACTATTCAAACTCTTGAAGATCTATTAAGACTCTATGTCCTTGATTTCAAAGGAAGTTGGGACAAGTTCTTGCCATTAGTGGAAATCTCCTACAACAACAGTTATCAAACAAGTATAGGCATGACTCCATTTGAGGCGTTGTATGGAAGAAAGTGCCATTCTCCAGTATGCTGGGACAAGGTGGGTGAAGTAACGTTGTTGGGATCGGAGTTGGTACGTATGACTACGGAAAAGATTTAAAAGATCCGACAATGTATAAAAATCTCACAAGATCAACAAAAGAGTTATGCTGATCTTCATCGAAAGGACGTGGAATTCAATGTTGGGGATCATGTGTTGTTAAGTGTTGCTCCATGGAAAGGAGTTAATGGATTTGGAAAGAGAGGAAAGCTCAATCCTCGATTCATTGACCCATTTGAAATCCTCGATCGAGTAGGAACTGTGGCTTATAGACTCGCCTTACCGCCAAGTATGTCTCGTGTTCATAACGTTTTTCACATATCAATGTTACATAAATATGTGGAAAACCCAAACCACATTATTGAGTTAGAACCAGACGAGATAGCAAAAAATTTAACGTATGAAGAGCTACCTATTAAAATCTTGGATAAGAATGAACATATTCTACGCTCCAAGGTTATACCTCAAGTCAAAGTTTTGTGGAGAAACAACGATGTTGAGGAAATGACCTAGGAGTTGGAATCTGAAATGAAATTAAGGTATCCTCACCTCTTCGACATACCAGGTACGTACTCTAATTTTGAGGATGAAATTTTATAAGACCCCAATTTTCATAAATAAAGATTAAAAATTTTCTCCAAATATTATGGTGTGGATTTGTTATAATATTATAGTTGTGAGTAATATTTACAAATTTTGCAAAGTATGCAAGTTGTTATAAAATATTCGATTTGTCGGGGAATATTCGTTTTAGCAGGGAATATTCATACGACGGCACACATACCATGTATTTATATTTAAATTCTGCACCATGTATTTGGCAACTCAGAATGAGTGATGTATATCTATTTTGGGGGCGTCACACATACCTCAAGGGTCTTAAGGAATAAGTCAAAGTATAATTCATCATACACAAGATACTATGATGATCTCAAGTCCAAGGATCACTTGTACTATTATCACTACAGGAATTCCTATTGACATGCAAGTAAAACTCCATTAGGTATTCCTTAGCGAGCCACGTTCAGTGAATTTATTCTCTAATAAGCACCTACATACTTGCTTTAGTGTCTCCACACAAATGATCATGAGATTAATCATTCTCATCCAATGAGCAAACAACGTATGTACCAATTTATCTGGATTCACTAATTTCCATTTTAGTAATCTAACAATCACTACAAGAAATTAGGGATGTAGCAAACGAAATTTTGTGAAGAAATATATTTCTTCACATGAAGAGTTTTCTAGCGAAGGAACAATGAAGGAAAATAATATAGTGACAATATAGTTATTAGCGAAAGAAATATCATTCATAATTTATATTTTTTTCTTTCGCAAAATTCATGTGGTAGAAGGATATTTGGCTCCTATTTATGATAAAAATTTGTGAGAATTTTTTTTTTAATAAAGAAATTATTACTCGCTATATATTATTGTTCAGAGGTTTTTTGCGAGAGATAAAATTGGTCACTATTTTATTTTAAATAAATTTTTTAAAATTAATTATGATAAATATAAATTATAATATAAATACATTAATTTTTTTAAAATAATAAATTTAGTTTTAATAACACTTTTTATAAATAACTTACAATATCCCATATTTATTGTAAGAGTAAAATACACTGACACCCCATGTAGATAATCATAATAACACTCACCACCCTTCTAGTTTTTCAAGTAACAATTAGTACCCTCTAGTCTACAATATGTAACATTCATTACCCCTAGTTTGGTTGACCAACTAATATTTAAAAATATTTTTAATATAATATCTAATACACCCTTCAAGTTATAATGTTTAATTTTTCCACTAAATATAAATTTGTATATCATAATTTTACTTTACTTGATCTAATTAATTAAATTATGAAATTGTGCAATAAATAACATAAAAGTCAAAAATAATAAATATTTATTTTATCGGAAAATAAAGTCATACAATTTTTACTAATTAAAATTCTCAAATATTAAAATTTACGTGATATATATTCAAATATTTTTTTGTAATTAAAAAGTATAATGTTAATACCCATAAAAATTACAAATTAACGCATTAAAATAATAATTATTTTTTTCAAATATTAAAATTTACGTAAAAACAAACTTATTATTACAATTTAAACGAATCTTATTACTCATATAAAAAAAGTATTAAAAATTATATTAATTATTTTCTCATATATTAAACTAAACATAAGTCACACTTAAACATAATTATTTTATAGTAAAAATGATAAATATTGTTACTCAAAAAAATATATATATTAAAAGAATTTTTTACAAGATAGAGGTAGTAATAAATATAATTATATTTTTATTTAACATTGCATAAAAACGCGTCAACGGTATACTAAAAAAAATGTAATCAAAATCATAAACATCCCAATTTTTATATATATTCAATAAAATTTAACATATAAAATTATAATATGAAACTAAAATTCAAATAATATTTTTTTGTTGTTAAGCACCAAAACTAAACTATCAATATACTCAATCACTCTAATTAGAATAGCTTCATTAATAATTTAATTTAATTTTTTTAATATTTGTATCACTTATCCAAAATATGTATTAATTAAACTAAATTAGTTTTTATAAGTAACAACAATTTAAATGAGATAGTTTTAATTACAAATAAAACTATAATTAAAATGTATTGTATTAAAAAAGGATAATTAAACACACACACACACACACACACACACACACACACACACATATATATATATATATATATATATATATATATATATATATATATACTCCCTCCGTCCCATAGTTATAAAATGATTTCTTCCAAGCACATAGTTTAAGAAAATTAGTTTAAGTGACAATTTTTAACATAATTTTTCACATATACCCCTTAATATGGAATTAATGAATAAGTTAATTACTCCTTACTTATACTCTCAACTTCATTGATTGACGTGTATTGACCATTAAAGTTCATAATCATATAAATTTAACCAAAGAAAATACAACAACATTAAATGTGGTGATAAAAATAATGACATTGAATGTTATTTTTCAAAAAAAGAGTAATGGTTGAATATTTATTATAAGGGCATAAAAGTAAAACAATGAACCAACTAAATTTTATAAATAGTAAGTAGCCTATATATTGGGACATCTCAAAATGGAAAATCAGCTTATAACTATGGGACGGAGGGAGTATTATTTAGTAATTAAAATTTGATAAAATACAAGGGTAAATATGTAATTTTATCTATTTAGTCAACCCTAAAAACTTGCAGGGGTACTAACTGTTACTTAAGAAACTAGAGGAGAGGTGAGTGTTATTATAATTATATAGAGGGGTGTCACTGTATTTTACTCCCTCCGTCCCAAATTAACTGCTCAATTTTGACTTTTTAAAGTCAAATTGACTATTTTTAGAATTAATAATTAAGCATATATAAATATATTCCTAAAATTATAAAAATTAGGATTAGTAATAAATTGTATATACTTCTTTTGGTTATAATCTTTTTGCCTATATTTTAGCAAAAATAGTAAAAAGATTAGTTTTAAAAATGGTCAATTTGATTTTAAAAAGTCAAAACTGAGCAATTAATTTGGGACGGAGGGAGTACTCTTGTTTTAATAAATTATAAATAAATAACTTTTAACCGCAATACACTTCCTAATTTTCCCCTCAATTAGAAGGGTTCGTTCCACTAGCAGAGCCAAAAATTATTCATATTGAATCCTCTTTAAACAAAAATTCAAAAGAAAGAAACGAAAATGATGAAAACAAGATTGCTATGGTTCACATTGGGCTTCGGATCCTCAGCGGCTACAATTTCCCACTTCGTCTTCAAAGATCTCTGGGTCGATCGTCAGATTCTCTCTACCCATGTATGCTTCTTATTTTTCCTCTTTTTCCTTTAATTTTGCACAATACATTATAATTTATACACAATTATGTATATAAATAATTTATATGAAATTCGTGGTTTTTTATTGTGTTTTTTTTGTTGCTGAAGCAGTAGTTTGAGGCCCTAGTTGATCGCTAAAGTTTACAAAAGAACTCGATTCAGTTCAAATTCGGATTTGATATAAAAAGATGAAAATAGTTGATTTGAAGGAGAAGAATCCATTATTTGAATAGAGATTCAAGGAACTTGAAGCTAAAGAGAGGACAATGTGATGACAGATTGACCGGGGCAGAATTTTTTGTTAATTTATCGACTCGAGTGTCAAGTGTTCAACAAATAATTTTAAGTAATTGGACTAAAGATTATTTAAGGGAGTACAATTTAAGTGTTATTGGAGTGACCCAATTCAGCAAGTCAATTTAATACAAGCTCAATTATAATCTTTTTAGCAAAAGTCAACATATTTTACATGCTAGGGAAGTTTAATATTTGCATGGGTTGGTTTATTAATGGCCTGCAGCTTCTTAAGTCATCAGATTTTATATGGGATATATACATTGCATGGCATCTGGCATTTTGGCAAGGTTGTTGTTCACGTGGGCCACACGTTTTTCTTCAAGATTATCAAACTTATCAAATTCAAGTGGGTTTTTCAACAATAATAATGGATTTACCTGCTCAAAGATATTAGCTTGGTGGGGTCACGTTTGTTTTTGTTTCAATAATCAAGCTGGATCATATCAAATCGAGTAGTGCACGGATTTGGATTATAAAGGCAGTGACCTTCACGCGGCAATGGATTGTTTATACTCGGCAAGTTCACGTGGCGAAGAATTTTTATTTTATTTGGATTTTTAATTTTTAAGTTCTATTGTAATTAGGATTTCTTTTCCAAATTGACTTCTATTTCCTTATAGCAATTAGGGTTATAGTTTATAAATTCCTATTAGGATTTGGATTGTTTTGAGTAGTATAAATAGAGGTTCAAGTTGATGTAGACAATATACATTATTCTTATTCAATATATTTGTAAGGTTATTCTCTACTTTTGGTTCTTTGAAGAATTCCTAAGTATTTTTCTTAGTTATTTCTTTGAGATTCAATTTGACTTATCATACAACAATTCATAGTTGTGTGTATGCGTCTTTTACCGCATCAATCGTCGATTGTCTGAGATTACCGCTTCAATATAAGCGAGGGGTCAAGGTGTCGTTGGTGTCCATTCAACGCAGAATTTCGAACGCGAGCAATTGTACCAAGATTACCGTCTACATATAGGCGAGGGGTTAAGGTGTTGCAAGCAATTCACCCAACAACTGTGCTAGAAACGATCGGGGCGGCGACCACCTCACGCAAGCGTGCCGTGGAGTCTATCACAATGGGTTTTGCTAAAAGAGCACTTGAATAAAAAAAACAACTTGATGATCGGATTCGGGAACTTGAATTGAAAGAGGTTAAAGTCAAAAGGGTTATCAACAGGAGGATTGCAACAAGAATTCAAATAAGAATAGCAATCATAGAGGTAACCCATGCATTTTCATTATGTTCATGTCGAATTAAGTGAAAATATATGTAAATGTTGATATAACTGTTATATTTTGGTTGTGAATTGGTATGGAGGATGTGTTATAATTGTTGTGTGGAGTAATAAGGTTGAAAATTTTGGCTAGAACCATGTCTAAACAACTTTGAAATTATGAGTTTTAAACCTTGCATGTAAGACGTTTGAAAATTTGTCTCAAAGAAGTTTAATGCTTAAAAAGTGAGACTTAAGCAAAGCTTGGGCTAGGTAATCTTTCTGTCTATGCAGATCCACTAGTTTATAGATATATGTAGGAGTGAGCAAAAAACGGATAAAACCGAACTACCGAACCGAACCATTTTAACCGAATTATTTCGGTTTTCGGTTTTTTTTTGGAATTTCGGTTATATCCGAATTATTATTCAAGATTCGGTTTCGTTTTGGTTTTCAAAATGACTATTCGGTATCCAAATAACCAATTGTAATATTTAAAAAAATAATTATTAATTATATTATTATCTATTAACTTGTGAGTTCTGTTTAATGTTTAATGTTTATGTTGGATGTTGCTTCATGCTTAATTTTAATCAAGTGCACAGTTCGGTTATTATCCTAATTACCAATTGTGCATTCGGTAATTCGGTATTCGGTAATTCGGTTAGTTCTAAAATTCGGTTAGCATTTCGGATAGTTGTTTTGTCGATATTTCGATTTTCGATTATAACCGAATAAGCATTTCGGTTCGATTATAACCGAATACTCACCCCTAGATATATGTATGTATTTTACGTTTTTAGATGTGCCGTAGATTTTGGGTGTTTAAGAGCTAGTTCTCACAAGCTAAAATCATGTATGTGCTTTTAATGTACTAAATCTTGATTGTTTCTTATTTATATGCTAAGTTGAGCGAGTAATATGTGACGTTTTGAATTTTCAGATAATATTAAAATAAAGATTTAGTAAAATAAAATTTTATTTTAATAGTTTATTATATTGCATTGTATGTGTGATTACGTGCGGTATAATATGTGGATGTATGTGATAGGTTAAATATAATAATTTATATTTATTATATTTGGTAAATCGTTATAAACAATTTATTATGGAAAAAGAAATCAAATTATTATTTTATTTTATACTTGCTTATGTGATAATTATGTGTATAAAATACGTGTGAAGGTGGCATGATAAATATATTAAAATATATTTACTATGTAAATAATTGCTGAAAGCAAATTATAAGACGAAAGTAAATTTTGTGCATATTAAAATAGTTTATGAAAATACATTATTTTAATTAATTTATTAAATAAAATATTTTTATTTAATAAATAGCATCTATTATTTTATGGAAAAAATTTATGGGTATTATATTTTAATTTTAAAATGCGTTATGTATTTAATATTTAACGCGATACGTACAGAGGGTATTAGAATTATATTATGCATGTAATTATGATACATGAATTAATTTGTGATAGTATAATATAGGAAAGTATAAGAGATGGAACACTATGTAATATATGAGGTTGTATGAAATCTGGGATTCGAAAGGATATTATTATACTGAGTCATTATTTGTCTTACGCTCTATTTCTGAGTTTTAAAATGGATAAAAAAAAAAAATAGATGAAAAATTTAAGTTTTCTTTCCAATTCTTATGTTTGTGAGTTTTTTAATAAACGGAAAAGAAAAAAATGGATAAAAAACTTCACTTTTTTTATGTTGAAAGTTTTCCATTCAAAATTAATTTAGATTTTGACTTTTAAAAGAAATTGGAATAAGTAATATTTTTATAATTCTCATATTATCTTCAATTTTTAATATAATAAATTTTAAATTATAACTCAAGTTTTCAATTTTAAATTTTCTATTCTTTTTTATTAAAAACTTAAAAATAACATAAAGAAAAACTTCAAATTTTCTATGGGGGTGTTAAGCATGGGGTGTTTTAAGAATAAGGCATAGAAGTAATAATAAGGATAAGCTTAAGCATGAGCTGGAGGTATATACTTCCCTGCCTTCTTTATACTAAAAACTTCATGACCCATTGCATTCGGTGAGGGGAAAGAAAAAAAAAAACCATTCCTACTCCCTTTTATCTGACACAGAAAGAAAGAAATTCATCAATTCGTATTACAAACCCCATCAAATTCGTTAAAGGGCTAAGTTTCAAACTGAAGATAATAAGAATTAGACCAAGTTGCAAGCTGATCTGGGAAGGAATTAAGAGCAGTACCACAAGAATGAAGATTTCTAAATTGAATATCAAAGTTTAACTTCATCAAAACAAATTGATTATAAGGTAAGTTGGGTATTTTGTCAAATTCATGAAGCTAAGATAGATAGTGGTATGTATTGCTATGGTTATATGTTTGGTTGTGAAAACAAAAATGAGTTTAAGATGTATGGAGTAATAAGAGTGAAATTTTTTGGCTAGACTTTATCCGAAGCTCTATGAAATCTGGGTTCTAAATCTATGTGCAGTACATGCTTGATAGAATGCCTTTAAGAGGCTGTTTTGTTTTAAAAAATATATAATAAGAATTTGTTAAGTTTGGTACGGAAATGAAAGGAACAGAGGTATTAAGAACAGATTAGAATTTTTTTTGAAGAATCTGAGAATATCATGTGAAAACATGAGAATTGATCAAAATTATGTGTTAGATAATGTACAGACCCAAGTTAGAAGTTAACTCAAGTTGATGGAGTGTGTTAAAACATATTCAAATTGAGTTTTGGATCTGGGAAACAAGTTGAGTTTAAATGATAAATTGTTGAACACAGCTTTTTCAGCCCTCTGTTCTATATCATAAGAATCTTTGTAAGAGTAAAACTTTAATGTAATTGGTAATTTGTAGTATGATCTAAAGATATGAGCAAAACAAGTGGGTAAGACTGAGAATTTACAATTGGGTTAATGAGTTTGGCTGGATTAATTGTTATATGTATGTTATATGGCAATTAGAATTGAGATTATATTATTACATATTGAGTATATTAGAATCAAAGAGTGAAGATTTTAAAATTTGTAACTAGTTCACTAATTACTTGATTTTGCTTAATTTTGATTATGTATTTGACTCCTATGGGGCTGAATTAGAACAAATGAGATAGGTTGGTTGTGCGGAGTAATAAGGTGGCAAAAATCGGGCTAGAACATAAACCAAACTCTATGAAATCTGCGTTTTAAAGCAACGTACACCACATGCTCGGTAAAAGTCCTCTAAGGATTGTTTTTGTTAAAAACAAAGAATTAGGCAAAGCCGAGGCTAAGGATACATATATATACACTATATGTACATAATTAAAGGGTTTGGGCAAATCAAATTAGAACGAAAAGTGATATTAAGCCAAAACGAAAAATCGAAAGTTAGTGTGTCAAGCTACTTTTGGGCTAACTGTTTCGGCTAGTTGGACTTGCTGGAAAATTATAATTTTCTGGGGTCTTGTAGTATGCAATCCCAGCTATCCATAGCCTCTGAAACGGACTAATTCCGACTTGGGAGGAGGGAGTTATGACATTCCAAAGTAGGTGTGTCGAATCTGTCCAAAATCTGGAAATCAGATTCGAACCTGTCCCTTGCGCGAATTTTCTGGAATTATGGGTGCAGAATTTGGAAAAGGTTATTGAGTAAGAGTTGTAGCCCCGGAAGATAGCTTCGCGTGGGCGCAAGAATCGCTCAAAAATGTTTTGAAACGAATTAGTTATGACTATTTTAGCGAGATATGGTAAAGTTGGAAAACAATTCAAAACTGTTATGACAAGGCATTTTTGGAGCTTTGTTTGGATTGTTTAAAGAATGTGGAGTTAAAAAATGTTAGCTCTTGGAATGATCCAATCGGGGCTCTCGTGGTGGGCATTCGTCAGTTAGGTCTATTTGGTTGGAAGCTAGAAGAATGTGTTGGAAATGAACTTGTAGCATGGCAAGAGAAAGGTCTTTTGGAAACAGAAGGTATACTCGTCTTCATCAATTCTTTCCCTTGGATTTAATATGATGCTTACTAAGTGTATTTCCATCATCTTGTAAAGGCAGTGAAAATGGTAAAGAACATTTGGGCATTAAGGCATAAAGCAACTCTTGATAGATCGAGGAGGCTGACTGAAGAGTACTCTGAGTCTATTCTTCAGATATTCCCTCAGAAAGTCCCGGTATAACTGTTGTGGTCCTGCTACTGCTAAAGTTATTTTAGTTTAGTGTTTTTTTAAAAAAAAGATGAATATCAAAAGGCGTGTTAAGATGAATCCATCATGTCATTTACTCTCTTTCTGGATATGATTCACTTTTCAGAATAAACTGCTTTTGTTCTTATCATTTCTACCTTATTCTATTGTGTTTCATGCTTGGGCCACTGTATACTACTTCTATAAGAATTTTAAATTTAATAGAATACTATTTTAGTGTGTGACCTATATGTATCCTTTGCTAAATAACGTGCTGCATGCATCGTTGGTAGGATCCTGATAGACTACCGGCCTTATCCAATGTTCGAAAAAGCTAAAATCGGTACGAGGCGTTTTTCTCTAGGCTATGCCAGGCGTAAGCCTCGAGGCGGAAGCCTTGATTTAAAGACCTAAAAGTTCCCAAAAAATTATGAAAAAATACTAATAAAACCATAAAATAATTCATCATTACAATTAAGGTCATAGAAGACATAAATAACCAACGTCACAGTAATGTATTATTACAAAACATCAAAATAACATAATATCATCAAGTACTTATATAGTGATCATCAATCACTATGTAAGTAATGTATCATTTGTATCTAGCGGCTTGAATAATGGATCAAATCTTAGATCATCATCTCCATCACCATCATCACTATCATCACTAAGAGGATTCTCCATGGAATCACCATCCTCCTCATTGTCAGTGCTAAGATCCTCAAACTCAGGTTCTTCATCAACCAATTGCAATCCCTTCCCTTTATCTATAAATAAACAAGTGAATATATATTTAATCCAAATGAATATATTTTTTTAAAGAACACCTTAAAGGAAACTTAAGTAATGACACTAACCTTTTTACATAGTTGTTGACGGCAAAGTGTTTTTCTTTCTCTTTTGACTTCCTTATTTATTACTTGTTCTCCGAGTCCCTTGCCCTCCAAGTGTAATCTCCCTCACATTAGTCTCTCCTCCCCCAACCGTCTTCTCATTCCCATGAGTCCTTTCACCCTCCTCCATATCATCATTCCCAGAAGTCAGTCCCGAGATATTTTCATCATTTCCCTCCGCAATCCATTCATTATCAGATGACACATTTTCAACAACCAATGAATCTTCTTCTTCGATTAGTGCCTTTTTCTTGATATGCCGATCTTTCATTTTCTTATTGTACATAATGTAAGCCAATGAGTTAAGCCTGGATGCGGACAGTCGATTCCTTCTCTTTGTATGTATCTATATTACAAGTAATTTAGCATTAGTGACAATGTTAGATCTCATAAAATCTCAATAAATGATTTATATCTAATAAATTCCTGATTGAAAGTACTCCAATTACGCTCACACCCCGAAGATGAGCAAGTTAAACTCAGATTCTTTGCTGCAAAGTTTTTTAATTCCGGAGCTTCATCTCCGTATGCGATTCACCAATCGGCTGGATCAATATTAAAATATATATCAATCTTATCGGTACACGTTTAATCAAAATGAAAGCATAACCAGACATTAATTAACGGTACTTACCGGAAGCACGTTTCTTACACGTATTTTTGGCATTTGTGTAGCCAAATAACCCTTGTCTCAATCGAAATGCATCTATTTGCAAATTAGCTTTCTCTCTTTCCACAGCGTTAGAAATAAGTTTGTCCATACAAGAGTACAATCCCACCTTAACTTCCGCATTTGCATAGAAATTGTCTTCATATTGAAAATGAGGATTCAAATAATATGCAGCAACGTGCAAATGCCGATGCAACTGATTATCCCACTTAGCATCTATTATGCTCCATATCTCTTTATAGGCCCCCTCCTCATTATCCAGATTTTTTACAATCTCTTCTTTTGCATTGTCCATGGCACCATATAAAAATCTCATTCCCGGCACCTTCTCTAAATTTGTCATCCTCAATACACCTAATACACCTACTAGAGGTTTTGTGGTCTTAATTGCATATCCCACGCTATCCCAAAAATTCCTATCACTCGGTATGATTTTCTCGCCTCCTTACCTTCAGGTTTTTTTGCCCAAGCACAATTTGCCCACTCCCTAGATGTAAACATAGCCTCCAAAGGTTGTCTCAAACTATGTATACTCTGCAAAGTTAAATAAGCAGTGGCAAATCTAGTGGCGGCTGGCCGAACAAGGTCTTTATTAGTGTTTGCCCTCATCAATGCCAAGACCCATCCTCCGCCTCGCTACGAGGCGCGCCTCGAGGCGTACGCCTCGAGCGCTATTTCGAACTTGGCCCTTGTCAAGCTTACGCATCTATGTGTTTTGTACCTTAGGGAGCTCCTAGCTCTCCATTTATGTAGTTCACTTGTGCAAAATTCCTACTAAAAAAATTGGGGTTTTAAGTGACAGTACTTGTACCTTTTGCATATACTAGGAAAATCTCTGGGAATTCCTGAAAACAGTGTGAGAACGTACACTGAAGCTGAGATTCGTGCTGGGTATGGTGCAATGTTCTAAAATTCGGTTGAAGTGCTTTAAGCCTTTAAAGTGGGCCGGCCGCCGCACCTAAGGCCAAATCTCCAGGAAAAGCGCTGCTAGAGGCGCTTAAAGGCGTTTGAAGTGAGCCTAAGCTGCGTTGAAGTGAGCCTAAAGCGCTTAAAGTGAAGGCGGAAAAAAGCGGCCCAAAGTGAAAAGGCGGGGCCTCTAGGCGGATTTTTTTTTTTTTTAATTACTACCAAAATTAGATTTTGATGTATTTATTTTTCTAATGATTTATCATATTCTTAATGCAGTTGTGAAGCTTATCAAATCACAACAAGAAGTGAACAAGATCAAGTCAAAATGAATAATTTTATTATATTTATAATTTGTTGAACTTGTACCAACTTCAAATTATATAAATTATAATACATTTGTAATATTTAGTTTAATTCAATATAATTTTAAATTTATGTTTAGTTTCTTAAGTTTTAATATTCAATTGAATTCTTAAAATTTTAAATTTTATTATTTAATATCAATTGTGTTTATGAATAAAACTATTAAACTAATACGCTAAAGATATATAATTATATATATAAAGATAATACTTACTAACACTAATTCTATAATTTAATTATTTCAAGCAATGAATATATATATATATATATATATATTCTTAAATTTATGTTTAAGTTCTTAAGTTTTAATATTAAATTGAATTCTTAAAATTTAAATTTTATTATTTAATAACAATCTTGTTTATGAATAGAAGTACAAAACTAATAGCCTAATATGTTAAAGATATATTAACCATACTTAGCATATGGTATTTGTTATTTCCTTTTTGTCCTCAATTTTGAAGATTACACAAATAAAAATAATTTCATAATGAATAAGATCAAGTCAAAATGAATAATTTTATTATATTTATAATTTGTTGAACTTGTACCAACTTCAAATTATATAAATTATGATACATTTGTAATATTTAGTTTAATTCAATATAATTCTTAAATTTATGTTTAGTTTCTTAAGTTTTAATATTCAATTGAATTCTTAAAATTTAAATTTTATTATTTAATAACAATCTTGTTTATGAATAGAAGTACAAAACTAATAGCCTAATATGTTAAAGATGTTTTAATATGTTAATAAGTTTTAATATGTTAAATTTTTAAGAGAGAAGAAATAAGTATATAATTATATATTAAGATAATACTTACTAACACTAATTCTATAATTGAATTATTTCAAGCAATGGATATATATATATATATATATATATATATATATATATATTCTTAAATTTATGTTTAAGTTCTTAAGTTTTAATATTAAATTGAATTCTTAAAATTTAAATTTTATTATTTAATAACAATCTTGTTTATGAATAGAAGTACAAAACTAATAGCCTAATATGTTCAAGATATATTAACCATACTTAGCATATGGAATTTGTTATTTCCTTTTTGTCTTCAATTTTGAAGATTACACAAATAAAAATAATTTCATAATTAATAAGATCAAGTCAAAATGAATAATTTTATTATATTTATAATTTGTTGAACTTGTACCAACTTCAAATTATATAAATTATGATACATTTGTAATATTTAGTTTAATTCAATATAATTCTTAAATTTATGTTTAGTTTCTTAAGTTTTAATATTCAATTGAATTCTTAAAATTTAAATTTTATTATTTAATAACAATCTTGTTTATGAATAGAAGTACAAAACTAATAGCCTAATATGTTAAAGATGTTTTAATATGTTAATAAGTTTTAATATGTTAAATTTTAAGAGAGAAGAAATAAGTATATAATTATATATTAAGATAATACTTACTAACACTAATTCTATAATTGAATTATTTCAAGCAATGGATATATATATATATATATATATATATATATATATATTCTTAAATTTATGTTTAAGTTCTTAAGTTTTAATATTAAATTGAATTCTTAAAATTTAAATTTTATTATTTAATAACAATCTTGTTTATGAATAGAAGTACAAAACTAATAGCCTAATATGTTCAAGATATATTAACCATACTTAGCATATGGAATTTGTTATTTCCTTTTGTCTTCAATTTTGAAGATTACACAAATAAAAATAATTTCATAATTAATAAGATCAAGTCAAAATGAATAATTTTATTATATTTATAATTTGTTGAACTTGTACTAACTTCAAATTATATAAATTATGATACATTTGTAATATTTAGTTTAATTCAATATAATTCTTAAATTTATGTTTAGTTTCTTAAGTTTTAATATTCAATTGAATTCTTAAAATTTAAATTTTATTATTTAATAACAATCTTATTTATGAATAGAAGTACAAAACTAATAGCCTAATATGTTAAAGATGTTTTAATATGTTAAATTTTAAGAGAGAAGAAATAAGCATATAATTATATATTAAGATAATACTTACTAACACTAATTCTATAATTGAATTATTTCAAGCAATGGATATATATATATATATATATATATATATATATATATATATATATATTCTTAAATTTATGTTTAAGTTCTTAAGTTTTAATATTAAATTGAATTCTTAAACTTTAAATTTTATTATTTAATAACAATCTTGTTTATGAATAGAAGTACAAAACCAATAGCCTAATATGTTAAAGATATATTAACCATACTTAGCATATACATTTGTTATTTCCTTTTGTCCTCAATTTTGAAGATTACACAAATAAAAATAATTTCATAATTAATAAGATCAAGTCAAAATGAATAATTTTATTATATTTATAATTTGTTGAACTTGTACCAACTTCAAATTATATAAATTATGATACATTTGTAATATTTAGTTTAATTCAATATAATTCTTAAATTTATGTTTAGTTTCTTAAGTTTTAATATTCAATTGAATTCTTAAAATTTAAATTTTATTATTTAATAACAATCTTATTTATGAATAGAAGTACAAAACTAATAGCCTAATATGTTAAAGATGTTTTAATATGTTAATAAGTTTTAATATGTTAAATTTTAAGAGAGAAGAAATAAGTATATAATTATATATTAAGATAATACTTACTAACACTAATTCTATAATTGAATTATTTCAAGCAATGGATATATATATATATATATATATATATATATATTCTTAAATTTATGTTTAAGTTCTTAAGTTTTAATATTAAATTGAATTCTTAAAATTTAAATTTTATTATTTAATAACAATCTTGTTTATGAATAGAAGTACAAAACTAATAGCCTAATATGTTAAAGATATATTAACCATACTTAGCATATAGTATTTGTTATTTCCTTTTGTCCTCAATTTTGAAGATTACACAAATAAAAATAATTTCATAATTAATAATATCAAATGTCTCATTCAATAAACTTCACACTAATTTTTAAAAATAATATTTATTTAAGTAGTAACACTAATTCTTAAAATTAAATAACAATCTTATATTTTTATTTATCATTTTTCTTTAAGTTCTTAATTTTAAAAATTACACAAATAAAAGAAGAAGAACACGTGGCATTTCTTTAAGTCCTTAATTTTAATTAAGTCATCAGATCTCTTTCTTCCTTTCTCTAAAGCAAGAAGAAGACCACTCCATCGCCATACGCCCATACTCCATCGATCATCATCATGATGTACCATACTCTAAAGCAAGAAGAAGAACACGTGGCATATTTGATAGTCATCAGAGTGACAGAGTCTCATACTCCATCACAGCGACAACCCACTCCATCGCCGCCACAAACTCCCATCGCCTCACACACACTGACCAATACCACACCGCCACTGTGTCGATCACAAAAAGAGTTCATCAACAAACTTGTGATATAAAATTTAAACTGAACAATCTCTAGGAATTCTTGTGACACAGATGTTAAAGAATATAAAACAGAGAATATGAAATATAAAACAGAGAAAAAACTGATGTCAAAGAATAAACTTGTGATATACAACAAACCTTCTTCAGGTATATCGTATACCAAACAGAGAATATAAAATATAAAATATAAAATATAAGTTCTAGCAATAATCGTGACATTTGTAGGTTTGTTTTGCCTCATTTATTGTCACTGACTTACTTATTTTGCATTTAATTGTTGTCACGCTTTCTATGAATTGTGACATTTGTAGGTTTGTATCAATGGCACAAATTCCTTCTTCGGGAGCATCTAATTCTGCCACTGTACCTGAATCACAATTGAAACGTGCATCAAATGACGTTGGATGGGAGTATGGGATGTTGATTAATCCTAAAAATACTGATAAGGTGAAATACAAGTTGTGTGGACATTCTATTAGCGGAGGGGTTTATAGAATTAAACAACACATTGCGCATATTACGGGAAATACTAGACCATGCCCAAAGGCTACCGATGAAGATAAAGCAAAGTGTAAAGCCGCATTAGAAGAAGTAAAAAGGAAGAAGCAAGAGAAAAGGAAAGAGGTTGAAGAAGTTAGAAAAGAGGTTAATTTAATTGATGAAGAGGGAGAAGAAGAAATTGAAGTGACAGGATCAAGAAAAAGACCACAATTGATTGGGGCTATGGATAAATTTGCATCGACCATAAATCCCGATTCTTCAATGAGTGCAAGTAAAAGCTACGACAACAAAATATCAATGATGCACTTTGGAAGGAAAGGACGATAGTGTGCATCAATACATGGCTCGATGGGTGTATGAAGCCGAGATTGCTTTTAATGCTATCGATCGTGATGTACTTTCAAAAGGTTTTGTGAGGCGGTTGGTCAATATGGCCCAGGTTACCAACCTCCAAGTCAATACCAACTAAGGGAGCCATTATTGAAAGAGGAGGTAGAGAGGACTAAGAAGTCACTCAAGAAGCAAGAAGAGGAATGCTCTTGCAATGGTTGTTCTATCATGACCGATACTTGGACCGATAGAAAAAGAAGAAGTATCATGAATTTGTGTGTGAATTGCAAAGAGGGCACAACTTTCCTTTCTTCTAAAGAAGATTCTGAGGAAGCACACACTGGAGAATATATTTTCAAATATGTAGATGATTTCATTGAACAAGTTGGGCCACAAAATGTAGTGCAAGTTGTTACTGACAATGCTTCCAACAACACGACCATGCATGACTTGTTAATGATAAAGAGGCCACATATGTTTTGGACTTCTTGTGCCACTCACACTTTGAACCTCATGCTTGAAGGAATTGGCAAGCTACCAAAGTTTAAAGGAGTGATTGAGAAAGCAAAGGCCTTTACTATCTTTATTTATGCACATCATAAGACATTGGTGTGACGCCCCCAAAATTAGGTATACGTCACCCATCTTGGGTCGCCACTTACATGGTACATAAATCCAAATACAACTAATTATACAGCTGTCGTGTAAAATACGACAAAACATATGCTGTGAGTTTTAATACAAATATTTTCATCTAGACAATATCCATACCCAATGGAGTCCTCATTACATTTATTGTCACGCCATCTAATGTAATAGTGAGGACTACTAATGCTATCATCCGGACCGCCACCCCGCTCCCGACTCGCTCTCGCCACGCTTCTCATTTCCTCAAGAGAACAAAGGAAAGAAAGGGTGAGCTCAACTAGCCCAAAGAAGAAATATTATGACTAAGATAATGAAGAATAAATTATCTTTAGCCTTCAACAAAGAAGTTAAAACCGATAAAATACAATAGATAACCAGCTTTAATCATGCGGTGAATATGCAATCCATTAAAAGAGTCAAGTAGAGAATAAAATCTACTATCTTTTAGGTTTTAAAAGGTTTTCATCAATTTTTTTTATCATTTGAGACTCAAATTTTAATAAATAAACCACCACATCTAATCATCCCTCGTATTACTAAGCCAAGGATTTTATCAAATTATCAATGGTCATGACTATACCGAATCACCCCGGTCATAAATCATACCAAAAACTATCCATCAACGCATTACAGCCACCGAGGACTTTTATCACATCATTTATAACAAGCCATGATTATACCGAATGATCCTCGGTCATAATCATACTAAGTTCATCTATGCACGTAAGCGAAAGATAACATAATATAACATGAGGATGATGACAATGACATAATAATTCAATAAAACAAGTTCAAGAATTATTTTATCCGTGAATTAAGTAACGTCCAAATTGTCAACAAGATAATCGCTTTTGTAGAGTAAAATTCAAGAATGATCGTAAGAATATTTCCATGAAAAGATATTTGGATGAAACGCAAATATCAAGGATATTCTACTAATTTCATAGAGTATAGAAGTCAAAGTTTTAACTAACGGGTATAATAAAGAATGGAATAACAAAAGAAATCACCATGCATGCGGTATTTGATAGATGAAAGTTATTCCAATGTAATAATAATAACGAAACCAAAATCGTGAAATTCACAATCGGCTGTGATGATCCAATGTAATAATAAATGCTTTGAATAATAAACAATGGAACTGTGTCCTGTAAAACACATGCGTGTGATATTCCAATGTAATAATAAATGCGAATAATAAATAATGGAACCAGTCCTGTAAAAACACACGACATGTGATATTCCAAATGTAATAATAAAGAATGGAATAATGTAAGAAGATCACCAAGTATAGGGATTCCACAGATACAAAAGTTATTCCAATGTAATAAATAAGAATGGAATAACATAAGGATTTCACCAAGTATAGGTATGCCGTATATACAAAAGTTATGTATAGGGTATACCACTTTTACAAAGTTATTTCAACAGTAATAATAATGAATGGAATAACAGAGGTTCTCTTCATGAATACAAACGAATAATATCCCTTACGAATTACAACAAATAATACCCCTTACCGTAAAAAAGACACCGGGATATCAAAGTAGTGAAGTACCGAATACTCTTCTTCTTTTTTCTCTATAGATTTTCTCTATAGCTTCTCTCTATAATTTCTCTCTCTAGTTTCAAAGTTGAATTAAAGAAGAAAATAATGAAGGAATGAGCTTCTATTTATAGGAAAATAGAATGCATAGTAATTAATCCATGAACTATCCCAGATTGATTTACTTTAATCTGACGGTCCATATTTAAAGCAAAATCTTTTAAATAAAATATCATATATTCTATTTATATAAAAATATTTTACTATGCAAACACTATGCAACACTATGCAAAATACTATGCAAAAACACTATGCAACACTATGCATAATAAAATATAATATATTCTATTTATAGAATAACTTTAATAAAGTATTCTGCTTTTATATGAAAAGATGTTTCGCTTTTATTACGTTAATAATACTGAATAAAACAAAACGTCATTATCGCTATAATAATTCATATTATTAATCGACAATAATGGAATCAAACCGAGTGACTTCTCACATAAGCATCAATACTCAATACCGCAGTGCTACTATGCAACCACACGTATCGTTTTTTTTTTACTACCGAGTAGTTCAACAAGATCAACGGTAAAACTTCCGTCGTTATTTCAATAAAATATTTTTGTCGCTTTTCTCAATCCGACAATAATTTGCATTGTGGGTCCACCAATGATTGAGTAGTTGTATGAATATTCCCTCGCTAAACCGAATATTCCCAGCCAATCGAATATAATATAACCACTTGCATACTTTGCAAAATTTATAAATACTACCCACAACTATAATATTATCTCAAATTCACACCATAATATTAAAAATTATTTCGACAAAATTTAAATCTTTATTGATAAAATCTGGGGTCTCACAATCTTCCCTCCTTATGGAATTTCGCCCTCGAAATTAGGGTACGTACCTGGTATGATAAAGAGGTGAGGATACCTTGAATACCTTTATTGTTGAAAACATTAAATTCATTTTTGCAATCCGGCCAAAGATATTCATTAACAATTCATCTTTGCACTACAGGCCAAAGATATACAACTGTAAAACCAATAATACTGAGACTCAGCTTAATAGTATCACGACCACGAATTATCCATGCACTATTGGCCAGGGATATTCGTGTTTTTAATTACGGTCATGATTATACCGAATAATCCCTAGTCATAATCATACCAAGTCCATCAATGTACTACGGCCAAAGATGACTTTTACCACATCCATGAATTAATATTTCATTCTTTGAGACTCACTTCAATAATTAATCCACATCATCGAATCATCCCCGCACTACGTGCCAAGGATATTCATTAGTATCACGACCACAAATTATCCATGCACTACTACCAAAGATAATTGTGTATTCATTAAGATCACGATCACAAATTATCCATGCACTACTACCAAAGATAATTGTGTATTCATTAGTATCACGACCACAAATTATCCATGCACTACTACCAAAGATAATTGTGTATTCATTAGTATCACGACCACAAATTATCCATGCACTACGGCCAAAGATAATTGTGTTTTCAATTACTAAGATGATTATACCTAACAATCCTCGGTCATAATCATACCAAGTCCATCTATGCACTATGTGCCACGTATGACTTTCAACATAATATAAGCATGAGGATAATGATATAAAGAATCAATCAAATGAGATAAAGGATAAATATTAAACATTTATAATATAATTTATCCAGATTCAAGAATATCCCCATGTTATCAATCACTTAATAATCTCATAATCTAATATCATTAATATTATAACAATATTTTAATCACTTCTTAAATTTATAAACAATTTATCTTAATTGTTTACGCTTTACCATATAATGCATTTAATCATTCAAAATGCCATACCCATAAGATATCATCACCAATTATCAAATCTCTCAAAAATATGCATATACTCTATATAGGATTCTCTAGCCATAAAATCCTATTTTCAACTTTGTTACTTCACATAACATATTTAACTTATATGTTCGTAACTAAACTATTTTCATGAAAAATACCAAATCAGTCCCAAAAATATTTCTTTTCTGAGATTTAGCATAATATTGTCCCATGATGAAAATATATTTTTCTCGGAATTTTTAAAATTCATTTACTATTTTTCAAAAATCAATTTCTAATTAATTCCTTAAGAAATTAGCTACCTCAAGTTTAACTCCAAAAATTCCCAAATCTTGGCAGAACCTTACACATGTTAACGTGAGCTCCCAGTTTAAATTTCATGGTCATCGGAGTTATAGAACTCCTATTATAGCGTTTCATTTAAAAAACCTAAATATTGAAATAGTCATAACTTGCTCATTTTAAGTCGAATGAGCTCATTTTTGGACAGGAGGTACTTTATACCATATACCTTCATGTCCCAAAAGGCCAGAATTTTTTTCATAATTTAAGTGGCTGAAACAGCCCCTCTAAAATCATGGCAGCAGCTTTTTTTGATTTTTGCAGCTTTGCACTCCTTTGCTAAAATCAGTCCACACAAAAATCTACAACACTTTTTCCAGTAATTCCACTTGGATTAGTTAGGTAACTCATAGATCTAACTCTAGGACTTGACCACACTCAAAAATTCAAAATATAATAGGAGATATGGTCTATTGAATTTCATGTTACGTTTTTCACCAAAATCTGATTTTCAACTCTTTGTGATTTCTAAGAAACTTTCATGTTTTTCACATAATAACCAACATAACTCATCATAACCCTTACTAATACTTCATATACCCATGATTTTCATTAGTCCAATGCTTTTATTATGACTTTCATCATAATCCTCGTAAATGTGATCCTTTTAGTTGAAGAAATATTTGAGGGTTTAAGAAATGGGTTTTGTCTTTGGGGTCAATAATACAAAATTCGATTTCACGCTCTAGGGTAGGCTAGGAAATCTTCAAGAATACGTCAAGAAATTTATTAATGATAGTAATATCATTCAAAATCACATTTCGTCCCAAGACTTGGATAGTACGTCACATTAATACCAATCATGACTTCTCCCTTAACCTCGATAAAGACTCACAATGATACCTATCAACTTGCCATCTTCAATCACGACGTCGCCTCTGAAAGCCCGCTTTGGTGCATTCCACACAAGGAAGTCAACAACGAAAGGATCGGGCTCTTTACTTATGGCTTGATATAACAAAGATTAACTTTAGGATTTGGTTACTTTGAATTCAGATAACAAAGTTGGTTAGGAATATGAAAGCTAACAACCTTACAAAAAGAATAATGAGTAGTTAATCAATCGCTTTCAAAAATTACCTCAAAGGCAAGTATTTTCAAAGAGATAAGATCGTGAAAGTGTTTATTTGAAACAACAAGATTAATAAATGAAAGGAGGTAACGAAGGTTTCTCCCAACGAAGTTTCAATAGATAAATCAAAGTCTAATTTTCCCGGAGTCAAATTTAAACATTGAACACAACTAGGTAGAATAAAAGAGTGGGTAGAACTTGTATTGAATAAAGTATAGACTTCGTAATAATTTATAATTAATTTACCCGTGCTAACTTCGTTCGGTTACCCACTTTTTGAGAAGTCACGAAAAAACCTCTTCCGAAACCACCGACTTTGTTTTGTCCAGTATCCGCCTTTGGTGCCACTATCCCAAATTGGACTTGACTTCACTATACGACAAAAATCGAGCTAAATGACCTTCTTCTTGAAATTTCCACTTCTATTATCTTTACCATGATTACCAATCAAGTGGTTACCATTCTTAGCATGATGATAATTTCTCCCACGATGGTTATCATTGTTCGATAGCCGCCATTGCCACCAAAGATGATTATTATCGTGTTGTTGGTCGTTACCTTTGTTTTGAAATTTGAATCAACACTCTCATGTGCTTTATTGCTTATCTCAAAGATTTTCAGATGTCATTCTCAAACATCACACAAAACAAGGGTTAATTGACATGTAACAAATTATCCCTATATTCTAATTCTAATTAATAAAATAGCACATAAACTTAGGTAGGTCATTCTAGCGAAGGTATTCCCCTGCCTCCCCTCCTAGTAATATTCTCACCTCTTAGCCAGGATCATATCCTAAGCTCGATACTAACCGTGGCGCCCCCAAAATTAGGTATATCGCCACCCATCTTGGGTCGCCACTTACATGGTACATAAATCCAAATACATCTAATTATACAAATTGCCGTAAAATACGACAAAACATATGTTGTGAGTTTTAATACAAATATTTTCATCTAGACAATATCCATACCCAATAGAGTCCTCATTACATTTATTGTCACGCTATCTAATGTAATAGTGAGGACTACTAATGCTATCATCTCGGATCGCCACCCTGCTCCCCGACTCGTTCTCGCTACGCTCTCATTTCAAGAGAACAAAGAAAGAAAGGTGAGCTCAACTAGCCCAAAGAAGAAATATTATGACTAAGATAATGAAGAATAAATTATCTTTAGTTTTCAACAATGTTAAACCGATAAAATACAATAGACAACCACGGTTAACTACAAATGAATATGCAATCCATTAAAAGAGTCAAGTAGAAATAAAATCTACTATCTTTTAGGTTTTAAAAGGTTTTCATCAATTTTTTTTATCATTTGAGACTCAAATTTAATAAATAAACCACCACATCTAATCATCCCCGTACTACTGGCCAAGGATTTTCATCAAATTATCAATGGTCATGACTATACCGAATCACCCCGGTCATAATCATACCAAAAACTATCCATCATCGCATTACGTGCCACACCGAGGACTTTTATCACATCATTTATAACAAGCCATGATTATACCGAATGATCCTCGGTCATAATCATACTAAGTTCATCTATGCACGTAAGCCAAAGATAACATAATATATCATGAGGATGATGATAATGACATAATAATTCAATAAAACAAGTTCAAGAATTATTTTATCCAGGAATTAGTAACATCCAAATTGTCAACAAGATACTGTTTTGTAGAGTAAAATTCAAGAATGATCGTAAGAATATTTCCATGAAAAGATATCGGATGAAACGCAAATATCAAGGATATTCTACTAATTTCATGGAGTATAGAAGTCAAAGTTTTAACCAACCGGGTATAATAAAGAATGGAATAACAAAAGAAATCACCATGCATGCGGTGATTGATGTAGCAAAGTTATTCCAATGTAATAATAATAACGAAACTGGTCAGTCGTGAAATTCACACCGACGGGATGATCCAATGTAATAATAAATGTTTGAATAATAAACAATGGAACCAGTCCTGTAAAACACACGCATGTGATATTCCAAATGTAATAATAAATGCGAATAATAAACAATGGAACTGTGTCCGTAAAAACACACGCATGTGATATTCCAACAGAATAATAAAGAATGGAATAATGTAAGAAGATCACCAAGTATAGGGGATTCCGCATACAAGTTATTCCAATGTAATATATAAGAATGGAATAACATAAGGATTTCACCAAGTATAGGGTATGCCGCATATAAAGGTTATGTATAGGTATACCACTTTTTACAAAGTTATTCCAATGTAATAATAATGAATGGAATAACAGAGGTTCTCTTCATGAATACAAACGAATAATATCCCTTACGGGTACAACAAATAATACCCTTACCGTAGTAAAAGACACTTTGGATATCAAAGTAGTGAAGTACCGTAATACTCTTCTTCTTTTTCTCTATAGATTTTCTCTCTATAGCTTCTCTCATAATTTCTCTCTCTAGAGTTTCAAAGAATTCGTAAGAAAATAATGAAGGAATGAGCTTCTATTTATAGGAAAATAGAATGCATAGTAATTAATCCATGAACAGTTCAGATTGATTTACTTTAATCTGACGGTCCATATTTAAAGCAAAATCTTTTAAATAAAATATCATATATTCTATTTATATAAAACATTTTACTATGCAAACACTATGCAACACTATGCAAAATACTATGCAAAACACTATGCAACACTATGCATAATAAAATATAATATATTCTATTTATGTAATAACTTTAATAAAGTATTCTGCTTTTATATGAAAAGATGTTTCGCTTTATTACGTTAATAATACTGAATAAAACAAAACGTCATTATCGCTATAATAATTCATATTATTAATCGACTAATAATGGAATCAAACCGAGTGACTTCTCACATAAGCATCAATAATCAATACCGCAAAGCTACTATGCAATCACACGACATCGTACTTTTTACTACCGAGTAGTTCAACAAGATCAACCAGAAAACTTCCGTCATTATTTCAATAAAATATTTTTGTCGCTTTTCTCAATCCGACAATAATTACATTGTGGGGTCCACCAATGATTGAGTAGTTGTACGAATATTCCCCGCTAAACCGAATATTCCCCGACCAATCGAATATAATATAACCACTTGCATACTTTGCAAAATTTATAAATACTACCCACAACTATAATATTATCTCAAATTCACACCATAATATTAAAAATTATTTCGACAAAATTTAAATCTTTATTGATAAAATCTAGGGTCTCACAATTGGCATTGATGAGGAAGCATACAAAAAAGAGAGACATAGTGAGGCCTGGCGCTACTAGATTTGCAACTTCTTTCTTAACTTTGCAAAGTTTGATAGAAAAGAAAGAGAAGTTGAGGTATATGTTTACTAGTACTGAATGGGATCAATGCAAATGGTCGAAAAATACTAAGGGAAAAACGGTGTATGCTACTGTCTTGAGTTTGAGTTTTTGGAATGGAGTAACACTATGCTTGAAAGTGTTTGCTCCATTAGTAAAGGTGCTTCGCCTTGTTGATGGAGACCGAAAGCCATCAATGGGTTTTTTATATGGAGAACTCAAAAAAGCAAAGGAAGAGATCAAAGAGGCATTCAAAATAATGAGACTAACTATCGTCCCGCTCGCGATTATCGATGCTAAAGCCAAAGACCCATTGATAGTCCTTTTGCATTTGACGGCCACCTATTGAACCCTTATTACTTCTTTAAAGATCCTAGCATACAAAGTGATCCACTTGTCATGGATGCGATGTTTACTTGTGTTGAGAAGTTCTTTCCCGAAGACTTCAATATGCAAAGTCTTGTCATAAATACAGAGTTATTGAAGTATAAGAAAAAGAGGTGGGTTTGGAAGACTTTTAGCGGCCATGGATGTGCAACGAATGATGATAATTATGATCCAGGTATAAATATTTATTGTTTAATCTTTCTTTACTATTTATAACTTGTTTAAATATTTGTTTAATAATTTACAATCTTTAATGACTAGTTGGATGGTGGTCCAATTATGGCAATAGTACACCCAACTTGCAAAGGATGGCAACAAGGATTCTTTCGTTGACTACTAGTTCATCCGGGTGTGAGAGAAATTGGAGTACTTTTGAGGGGGTAAGTATCAACTATATAGTATATAGTAACTAGTAAGTAGTAAGTGGTTGTGGTTTATTAAGTAAAATGTAATATAAATATATAATTTTTTGATTTTTTTTAATTTTTATTTTTATTTTTTGTAGATTCATACAAAGAAGAGGAATAGACTAGATGCAACAAGGTTGAACAATCTAGTCTATGTCCAATTTAATGCAAGACTTAACAACAAAAAGAAACGGGAGAAAGATAGGAAAGTAGATGTGCTACTAGCAAGTGATGCTTCAAAAGCGCAAGGATGGATTGTTGAAGGTGGTGATGATGAAGTTGAGGGTTGTACGAGCCTTTCTTTGGAGACGATTGGTGAAGCATCCAGAGCGGATAGCGTGCTAGAGCCTAGGAGAAGTAGTAGAAATGTTGGAGTAAGAGAACTTCATGAAGAAGATTTTTTGTCTGATGATGACACGGAGGAAGAGGGAGATGAGGAGTATGAGTGTGAGTCCGATGGAGATATTATCTTGGAGGGATATGGAGAAGAAGAGTTAGAGATATAGAGGGATATGGGGATGAAGACTATTAGTTTGTATTTTTGATTATTTGTTTGTGTTTGAATTTTGAACAATTGTGTGTTTGTTTAAACTTTGAAATTGGCTATATGTATGTGTTTAAACTTTAAACAAATGTCTTTATTATCTGTATTATTGATTGTTTTGCTTTATATTATTGTTTTGTTAGAATAATGTAAGATAAAATATTAAAATTGACTTACAAAAAAAAATCCCGCCTAGGCCCCCCCTGGCCGCCCGCCTCCCGTCTAGCGCCTTTTAGAACCTTGGTATGGTGGCATTATATTTTCTTACCTTCCATAATCAAAACTGTTATTAAGTGTTTCTACATTTGAGCAATGTAATTTACATTACTGGTTTGGCCATTTAATTTATACTGATTATGACATTATCATATTCATTTTACTGGCAATTGTCACTTCTAGTATTATTTTTCAGGTTTCAAAACTTTGTATAGTTCTCCTAAAAGCTGTTAGAACAACACTTGGATCTCAGGGTTGGGATGTTCTGGTTCCGGTTGCTAGTCACTTTTGGAACCCTAATACAGGTACTCTCACTTACTCCTAGCAGGGTGTCTCACGCCTTTTCCCCATTATTTTTTACCTGTAAGCCATACTTCATCATGTTGACATTTACTTGAGTAGAAAAGGGGTAAAAAAAGAACTATATAGGATAATTAAACGATGAACGCTTTTGAAGAAAATAAGGAACTATATAGGCTAATAAAAATATTGATGAATACATATAAAAAATATTATATATATATATATATATAATGATGAACCTTTAGAAATTTATTGCAGTTGATGATAATTTATTTATTTTAGATAAAAGAAGAAGATTTTACCAATAGAGAAAAAGAAGATACTTGTTCTTGTCAACCCAATAAAGAAGATTTTACCAATAGAGAAAAAGAAGATTTGTTCTCTGTAAGTTATTTTTATAGGAACAAATGTTATATTTCCTCTTGGCATGTGGGATTTGTGCGCTTCTAGTCAGTCCATACTTCATTTACTTTTGATGACAAAAAAAATTCAGGATAATTATGTTATTCAAAGCTTTGAGCGTGGTATCACTGCTCAAAATAGTGGTGATTTTGTATGGGAAATAGTATCAGTAAGCACTTAGTTTACTATATGAGACTTGTGCAATTTATTGCCGGTTAGAGTATAAATTGTAATCTTCGTGCCACACGGTTTGAAGTTTCTAGGGGAAGAGGAAAGCTATCAACAATTGTTGACAATGATGAAGGTTTATGAAAGGTGAAACATTACTATAATTATGTATTTATGTTAATTGTTGTATATGTATGCGTTTACTGTGCCTTGTGTAAATTTTTCCTTACTTTTATTTCCGGAGTGTAGATGAATGTTATTGAAAATAGATCTGCTGTTGATGATTAAATATCTTCCAAGTTGATGATTTTTTTTATTCTATTACTTAATTTGATATCTAATTAAGTAATGGATATTCTAATTATTTGTATATCTTGTGTTTTGTTGTAAAGACAACCCAGAACCACAAACTTGGGTGATACTTATTGATGGTCATAATGTCTTTTGTTCAAGTATATATATCTTAGAATTAAAGTTTTGAAGCTACAAGTGAAACGGAGTTGGATTATTATTGCACCATTTGTTCGAGTATCTTACCTATCCATATGTTTACGCATGCTACAGTTGTGTTCAATAAACATAACTAGAGTGCATTAAGAATTTTAAGACTTTGATGAAGTGAAATCGGTGTGAGACTTTTATTTCTTTGTCCAAGATATGAAATATTAAGTTCCTGGTAGTTTTTTTTGTCAACTATGTGGGCACGTAATAGGTTTCTTAATTTTAGTTCACCAAGTTCATATTTTCTTATTCCACATCTTATTGAAATTGAATTTTGGTGTTGCTTGTGCAGCTTGAATTACAATAAAAATTTTGATTTCCTTGAAGAAAATGATGATGAAGTGGATCTAACATGACATACACTCCATTCATTCTAGTTCATTGTTATTCTTTCAGTTTTTTTATGTTGTTTAATAAATATTGTAAGTACTAGGATCCTTGGAAGATCAAGATACAATAATAAATGTTGTACTTATTGTGACTTGAGTAGTATCTATTTATATATGGAGTATTAGTTTTAATTATTGGCTCTTTATGCATTAGTTTATCAATTAGTTTGAAACAAGTATGACATTTATATTAACTTGAAATATTAAATTTAATATTTATTATAGCTACTAATAAAAATAATAGTAATAATAATAAATACAAAATCAATGATTTGAAAAATAATTATAACTTGTAATGGATTTTGATTATTTACCGATTAATTTTTTATTTACAAATTTATAATTTGTGAAGGATTTTACTTGTGAAATGGACATTAATGAATGATTATTTCCTCACTAAAATATTTTTAGTTAATTAGTTAGTCATTAATGAAGGATTATTTCCCTCACTAATTTGAAGATACATTCTCAATTTATAATTAGTGAAGGAAAATTTTCTCTCGTTAAATAAATTTGTTCTTCATAATATATTATTTGTGAGAGAATAAAGTTATTCACTAATTTCAAATAATCATTCTTAAAATATTATTTGTGAAGGAAACCAATCTTTCACTAAATAACAATATTCAATTACCAAATACAATTTGTGAATAAAAAAGTTATTCACAATATATCATTCACAAAAGACATTTAGTTACTACTTAGCGAAAGATACCCCAATTGCGAGAAGGTCTTATGCTAGCAATCGTGTGAAAGAAATATTTCTTTGCAATAAATCACTTGTGAGTGATATATTATGTCTTGTGAAGGATTTGTCCTTCACTAGAAGCCATGACATCTCAAACATGATTGCCTTGTGTCCATACTACTTTCAATCTCCCACTTGCACTAAAGTCAATCGCCATGACATCTCATACCCTTCTTCTCTAAGCGACGATTATCCTGTTGTTGGATACGCTTTAGTTAATGGATATGTAATGTTGTTCTTGAGAGTCCGCTATCTCTATAGTGATTTCTCATGTTTTAATGATTCCTCTAATCAAATGAAAGTGCCGCAATACATGTTTAGATCCAAGATGAGACTTAAGAACTATTCCTAGTTCTGTAATGAACTTTTCATCTAAACAATCAACTTGTAGATTCATTTACAGCTATATACTTTGTCTTTATCACTAAACTTGCAACTCTTTGTTATTTGGAACCTTTCCAATTCACTGCACCACCGTTCAAGGTAACACTTTACCCTAAAAAGGATTTGTTGTCGTCTTGGTCAGTCTAAAAAATTTGAGTCTCTTAAGCCCTCTAGTTTTAATTTAGATCCACCATGAATATGATCACATCCTTAGTACTGGTTAAGTACTTTAAGATATTTTTTACCGTCTTACAGTGATCTTCTCCAGAATATGATCGATCAACATCAGGTCTCGTACATTTCATTGCATAAATAATAGTTACTCATGCGATCTCTCTTTTAGGAGTCTATGGGGACTATTAAGAGAGATACACTCCAGGGCTCATCAACATGAGACATCTCTTGGAGTTTGCCATGTGTTGCCTTCTTTTTAGTTTAACAAAATGGACTCTAACTCATGCAAGTATACACGGGTCAACAAGTAGTACAGAGTAAGAAAGTGTCGATCCCACGGAGAAAGGTGAATAAATATATGCTACCATGCAACAACCTTATCACTATTACTGTTTGCTCAAACGATCAAATAATAAGTGAATTGGTATCTATTTTAACACAAAAATACTAATTACTAAAAGTACGGTACTCAAGTTGGAGAAATATGGGATCTTAATTTCATTTAATACTTTATCCAAAATGCATGCCTTCCGTTATGTTTAATTATTTAATATGGATAGCTAATCGAGAGCACAAAAGTAAAACATAACCATATTTCGAGGTACTATGTCTAAATCACATAAAATCCACAATTTGATAGAATTCATGTAAGCATCAAAATTACCTAACTCACTATATATCTATGTGAATTATAAGCAACAATGATTTAAGTACAAGCTCTCATTGACTACACATGGTGAACTAATATATTCCTTTCCGGGTCACGAATCACAAAACCTAATATGAATAAGTCTCATGAACATATGCCAACATGGTCTAATCTCTACTTCTATTTCATTTTTCAATTCCATACAACTAGTTAGTGTGAATAGTGAATAATTCAATAATTTAGCACAACCATGCAAGGCAATCCCATATTAAACATACAACATCACAATCAGGCATACACGTATAGACTACGCATTAAAATCCATTAGAATCCCATAATGGAAGTTAGTTTCTCTCTGAATCAACAACCATTATGGAATTGAAGCAAAACATAGAAATGAACAATGGAAGCAAGAGATATAAGGAAAAAGAGGAATCAAATCTGTTAAACATTGCTTCAAAGTCTGTTCCCAAGCTTGTTCAAGTCCACATTCATCAACAAATTCAAACCCAATATCTAAAATCGAAAATCTAGAAAGAGAAGCTCAAAATAATATAGAAAATGCTATGAACTCTCTCTAGAATCATAAACCCTAATAGTCGTAATGAAAAACTGATAATAGAATAATAATAATAATACGTCTCTGGTAACCAACCATATCGTCTAAAAGATAACAAAAATGCTCCAACTTTTCAAAAATACAAAAGTCAGTATTTTAAAATAATTATGACCAGCGGGGCCACGCGATGATGCACTCGGAAACGGGCGCGGGCGCACTGTAAGCCTTGTTTGCCGTGTGCTTGGCGTGGGTGTGCCAAGTCCCCTTGTTAATGAGTCGCGGCCACGCGGTAGGTGTTTCTCCAGATTTTCCTCAAGGCCAAGGTGGCCACCATGACTAAAGAGATGGCAATAAGCCATTGCCATTGCTCTTTACACATTAAATTCTGCTAGCTTCTTGTTGTTGCTGTTGTCTGCTACTTTCTTCTTCTTCATTTATTTTCTTCTTCATTCTACCACTTCATTGATCCTCCTCCTCACCTGCTCAAGTCCAGCTGCTATCTTCACTTTCGCACAAGCCACCATGCCTTGTTTTTGCAAATTCAATTTCCATGCCATTCAATGCCTTAGGATGCTTTAGGAGTTCTAGCTATGCACACTACAAAATAAACACAAAAAGTAAATAAAACATACCAAAATTACTTGAGTTGAGCAAAATTCCAGAGAGTTGGTAACCAATAAGTAGGTATAAAGCTTACTTTCAAGTACCCCCAAACTTGAACTATTGCTTACGCTCAAACAATACACATAAAAATAAAATAAATAATGCAACTACATGCTATGCAAACTACACTATAATGCAAATGAGTCCCAAGATTTCCAGCCATATTAGAATTCCAATCAAGTATGCCTCAGAGAATTATCTAGATTCAAGACTAAAGTATCAAACCAAGCTATAGACATAACACCATACAATCAAATAATTCAAACATGCTATAAAGATGTTGTCTGTGTGATGTGTTCACTAATAAGCTTGACAAAGGCAAATACTACACATGTTATACTGCTTAAGAAAGAAAATTGAAGTTTAAATCAAGAATTACGTATACTAATGAAATAACAAAAACTCCAACGCATCGGTACAAACTAAGGTTCAACAATGAGTTTATTCTGCTTTATTTTTACTCACGAAGGCGATTTTTACACTTTCCCGCGGTGTTTATTGATTTCTTTTCTTTTTCCCATGACTGTGCAATGCCTCATTCAATTAGGTTAACAATGATCCCCCTTAGCGAGCTTTCAACCAACTACTCCTAGACCATAAAAGACCTTAGGGCGCTAGGTGTAAAGACAATCCCCTCGGGCGTACTTTCTCAAGTAACAAAGGCCCCGAAACAAGACTAGCCACGATAATTTTTCTTATTTTTCACTTTTTTCTTTTTTTTATATATAGCAAGCATACCACGTGTTCCCAAAATTTTATTTTCAGTGTTTTCGTAGTCTATTTCCACTTCCTACATAATTCTATCTTTAAAAACAACATTTTCTACTCAGCATCAAACAAGTTATTCTTTTACCAACAAGCAAACATGAACACTTATATGCTAACTGATAGCATCTAAACAACAAGCATGGATCAAATCATGTATAACATTATAACTAAGCTCAACTATCAACCAAATTCAAGAATCCATCAAATTTCTACATTCATCATTGGCTAATTAGAATTCCACTAACTAGAGACTTGGGATTATGCAATGTTATGCCCTAAACATATAACTAAAACAGAAAATAAACAAGAAAATGCAAAAATTTTCTACACAATTAAACTAAACACAATAACATGCAAAAATTCAAAAATTATACTAAACATAGATAAAATGATGCAAATTAAACTACATGCTCTATACTATACTACTAACCACCCAATACCCCCAAACTTATAATATTCATTGTCCCTAATGAATGAAGGTAAAGGGTTACGAGAACTCCCCTAATTATCAGCATGGTCACCCTCCTCGGGTGGTGAGTCTGGTGGTGGAAACGGCACGGCTGTCCCGAACTGAGGCCATTCTAGCATAGTTCCTTGTTGCGCAAAGGCCTCGGCTAATGACCGCGTTAACCCATTTGCAAAGGCTAAAAAATTGTCATGCATAGCATCCACTTTTCTCTTCAATCTTCGAAGGCAACGATCATCATTTTCAGTAATGACATGGGCTGAAGCTTTTGCTTCAGTGGGCGACGTGGGCTGTGGGGATGGCACCGATGATGTGGCTAAAAGAATGAAGCCCTTGCCCCGTGGGTGTGGTATGCCTTCTGCCCAATCCTCAAACTTTGCAATCGTGGCATGAGTGATGTCTTGGCTTGGTAACTGCAACTGCTCATTTGCCAAATTAACAACTACCGCCTTGTAACACAAATGAGCGACAACCGAGGCATGTGGGATGCTTCCTGTGGTACTCCCCCTCATGTAGCATAGCATGTTTTGGTTGAGAAGGTGGCCCACATCAATATATTTGCCAGTGACTATTCCCCATAAAATAATTGCTCGCTCGGTTGGGATGTCATGTTGATGGGATGAAGGCATCAGTTTTTGCCTGATAAAATAAATTCCGTGCTTTAGTAGCGGTTAAGAAATTTGAGCTTGGGAAATTTGTTGGCTGATTTGTGACAGGCTTGTAATTCCACTGCGTACCCGGTACGCTCAAGTCTGTGATAACCCTGTCTAGGTTGGTCTCAAACCGTGCAGCCTCTACCCAGTTTGCATGTCCAGCTGGTGGGTCAGGTAAGTTGAACACGCCTCGAATCGCTTGTGGGCGATAATCCACTTGAACTCCCCTAACAAAGGACATCCCACTCATAGTCTCCTTGGCGTTGACGTAGAATTCACGGATAATAGCCATAGGGGATAGGACTAGACACCACTCCAACCTAGTCTCTTTCTCTAATCATTGCCCACAACTCTCCGTCTTGCTTTCCAGGATTAAACTCAAACTCCGTCACAAAGGTCTTAGCTACTATTCTGTAATACTCCATCTGAGCATCTAGGCTGACGAATTTGGTGAGGTCGACTATGTCCTTACTTTGACTGCTAGAAGAAGATGATTCAGGAGTACGAGAACGTGCCCTCTTGGGTGCCATAACAAATGATGCAAAGAAAACCCTAACTGAAGAAAAGATGAGAAATTGACTAATACACTTTGTAAACTCGGAAGACACCCCCAAACTTGTTTCTTTGAATAACTCTAACAAACCCTAATTATCTAAATGGGGATATGTATGAGAGGTTATTGGGTGTGAAGGCAAACTAAATGTTTAGAAATTGTGGGATGAGGAGTTAAGATTTTGAAATGAAATCATTTGAGAAGAAGAAGGGATAGAGACGTCAGTTTTGAAAATAAAATGGGGAGGCGCACACTACACCAAAAATGGCCTCTAGTGAAGAAAATTTTGTGAAGGAATTTATTCCTTCACATGAGGAGTTATTTAGAGAAGGAACAGTGAAGGAAAAAAGTATAGTGCCAATATAGTTATTAGCAAAAGAAACATCCTTCACAATTTATATTTTTTTCCTCGCAAAATTGGGGCGATAGAAAGATTTTTGGAGCCAATTTATGATAAAAATTTGCGAGGAAAAAATCTATTTAGTGAAGGAATTATTACTCACTATATATCATTAATCAGAAGTTTTTTGCGAAGGATAAAATCAGTTGCTGTTTTGTTCTAAATAATTTTTAAACTTAATTGTGGTGAATATAAATTATAATATAAATACATTAATTTTTTTACAATATTAAATTAAGAATATGATTATATGAGAAACAATGAAAGTCTCGATTATATCTGACGTCATTCAAGGAAGATCTTGTTGCCACCGATAAAGCTTCCTCTCGTGAACGCGAGCGACTTCTGACGAGGATCTTTTGTTAAACTAAGAATCGATCGGAAAAAAATGGCGGAAGATTGAGCCATATCTTCTTTGATTTCTTGTATTCAAGGCAGCTGCACACATCACTTGAAAAAAATAGTATGACTAATAGTCTAGCCCTAGCCCCCCAACCAGACTCTGACGTCGAACACTCGAACTCTCAAGTCTCGATCTGAATCTCTCAAGTCTCTCATCCCAACCCAAACCCGTAAGGCGTAATCCGGTTCTCGAACTCCTAATCGAAGTCTCCGCCGGAACAAGTGCTTCTTATGATCTTCTCTGAATCTCTTTTCAATTCTTTTTAATCCCACGATCGATTAAAACTTAATTCTCCAACCCAAGGGGCTTGATTGTACGAACGCAACACAGGAACTGAACACCACTTCTCTCTATTTCTTCGTTTGTTCTTTCCGACCACATGTATGATAAGACACTTCTGTTTGTTCAAGTGTTCAAGGCATCTATGGTAATATTCAATTAATTGGTCAATATTGTTTGTGTTGGTATCCTGGCGGTCTGATTTGGTGTTAGTATGTACAATTCGGGCTTAAAGCGTGAATCTCATAGGCAAAACATAGTAAATTTTTTGAATGCCCACAAGGTGTTCGTTAAAATTACTGAGTGAATTTGTATTGTTAACACTGTGCAGATCATTTGGGGGTTCAATTTAAGTGTTAACCATGACTTTACACGTGATTTTATTCTTATCAATTAAAGTCAAATGGTGAATTTGAGGAAGAATGTCAAGTGATAGTCTATTTGGGCTTGAATCATAAAGAGTGACAGTTGGTTAGGTTGCTAGCTAGCTTCATGTACGGAGTGGAGTGGATTTAATTTTTTATAAAAAAAAATTCACCGAAAGCAATAATAAATAAAAAGATTAAAAAATAAAAAACACAAGTTAAGTTATTTTCAATACTCTTGACCTACACCATATATCAATAACATGCATGCATGCCTGTTCGAATCACATTTGAAATCAAATAATCGAATACAATGTATTAATTCACACATAAAAATAGACTAAATTTTATGTTTGGTGTATACATTGGGTGTCCGTACAAGATATATATATATATATATATATATATATATATATATATATATATATATATATATATATATATATTTGCCTTGATAAAAATGGCTAGCTATAGTCTATAGCCTGCAGCAGCAGCAGGTGGCGTATGTATTAGAAAAGTTGGCAAGATGAAGATGAGGAAGATCGATCCATGTGCAGAGGGAAGATTGATTAATTTCGTGTGTTGTTGAGTAGTTGAAGAAGATAGCGACAGAGATGAATGTCGCAAGCTATTCTGAGGGCTCCTTTATAGGAATATCCATACTCTTCCCCTGTTAGGCTAAGCAGCTTCTGAGGGCTCCTTTATACGAATTGACTATGGTTCATAAAGTTACTATTTTTAAATGCGTTATTGCTTTTCATTAATTATTCATCTGTTAAAGTTGTTGTGGAAGCTAGACAAAGTTAAATTTTATTTTTTTATATTTTGTAGAATTTTGAATGTCATAATCTTGTATCTGTCTGAGTTATGGCTATTGTTCCTCTCGAGATTTACCTTAATTGTCATGGTTCAGTTAAAATTTCACATTTGCCGGTTGTTCTACTGCTCTTTAATTCCTAATAGGATTAGCCTGGAAACATTGAATATTTTTGGTCATCTCTTAAAATTATGTATACCTTTACTTCTTCTGCCGTAGAAGCTGCAGATTTGTTGCAAAAGTTGTCAATGGATTCACAGGCCAAAACTTTGGAAATTCCAGAGCCCACTAAGAAGGTGTTTTGAAATAAAGTTGTATATCTTTCTTATCAATTTATGTTTGTTAGTACATGTATTCACCAACTGAACTTGCTTATGTTGAATCTCTTTTTCTTGCAGCCTCCTGTTGGTTCAGGTAATGTAACAAATGGTCAGATCCAGTCATTTGATCGGTCTCTGACTCCTTTGCTCCCGGATTTCATGGATCCAACCATGTGTTATCTTCCTAACGGATATGCTTCATATTATTATAGAGGTTATGATGGGACTTGTAATGGTAATGAGTGGGATGACTACTCAAGATACATGAACCCAGATGGAGTTGAGATGCCTCATGTAAGATTATCTAATCTTTGTTCGCATTTTTTTTCCAACTACTGCATACCCACAGCAGTCCCAAGACATGCTGAATAGCAGCTCAAAAGATCAAGACCACAACAGCAATAGGCCAGTTGAAAACCTACTCAACATAGCAGCAGTAGAAACATCCCAGCAGCAGTAGATCACAGCCGCAGAAGAATCAGCCCAGCAACGACAAACAACACCAGCAGCAACAGCAGGCCTCCCATACCACCTGTCGAGCACAATGGACTCAGCTGAAGCAGGCAGACCCAGCAGCTGTAGCACAGCAACTTAGACAGCAAACATGCCCAAACATATCAGCAGATTCAGAACTAAACCAGCAGACTGCAGAGCAAAATCAATAAACGAGCAGCATCAAATGAATCAATAAACAACCAATAAATGGCATGAATTCCGTTTGTAGCTGCAACATGTCAAAGCAGAACCCATCAGCTAGCAGCTCAATACCGACTGCAGCTACTCAGAACTGACTGCAGCTACTGCACTGACTGTAGAACTGCACTGACTGCCAAAGCACTGACTGCACCAGAACCAACTGCACTGACTGCAGCTACTCAGAACCAACAACAACAATCCTGAAAATAGGCACGACAACTCAGCACTGAACTCAAATTAGTAACTCAGTACCCAACATCTACCAACCAACCAAAATAGCCAAGCCAGGCCACAACAAGCTACAACAGCTGCCGAGAAAGAGCCAAAAATGCAGCAGCAATAAAAGAGAAGACAACAATAAACAAACAGCTTGAGCAGCAGCAAAACAAACTGCAGCCCAGGGCAGCACCAGCTCATAGGAAAACCCCAATGAAGAACTATAACAACATCTAGCCAGGCTGCTGTTCAGGCCAGCCCAGCACAATAACATTGACTGTAGCACCTAAGCAGCAGACGGGCCAAAAGGACCCCAAAACAGAAGCAGCACAACACAGTAAATACAAAGCAAACCCAAGAACCTAGCAGCAGACTGTAGACAACATCAGAACCATACCCAACAAAAGAAAAGAGGCATTTGTTTGATGTTACAATGTATTTTTTGGCCACTTAACCTCATGCTCTTTGCTTCAAGGCTAAAGTTACTGAGTGCAAAAGTTGTTGGGATACAGAAGAAATGGGACAATATTTGCCAGCGTCTTCATTACGCATCATTATTAGCCAAACCAGATACTTATCATGTATGTTCCCAAGTTCCAACCGTTGTGGGCTTTGAAGTTGTTGAGGACATGAAGGAAAATGTTTCCAACCACAAGAAATGATAGCTCTTCTCCGGTCTTCATGAATAAAAGAAAGCTAATTGCCACTGATGGAACTTTGAGACAACATCAAACCTTGGAAGTGGCAAAACGAGCCCACACAACATCAAAAATGTCCTTAGATTTGAACCTTCCAGCTGAATACAGTGAAACAAGTGAGGTTGAGAATTCAGATAGCGATCCAATCTCTAAAAACTCTAAGGCATGGTTGGAAGATTTCCTCGGACAGTTGGATGAAACAGTGATTTTCAAGCCTTTTGATTTTGATGCAGTTGTAGAGAAAAAAATTAAGGAAATCACTCAGTGCTTCCATAAGATTGTTGGCTCATAGTGTTCATTAGAGATTGATTCAAAAGTGATGGAGCAGATTCTTGCGGCTGCATGTTTATCAGACGACAGCAGCAAAGTGGACGATTGGGTTAACCAGGTTCTTGGCAATGCATTTGAAGAAGCGCAAAAGAGGTACAATCTAAGTTCCTGCTCTGTTGTAAAACTTGTAACCTGCGAAGATCAAGAACAAACACGTGACTTTTTCTTCCAATTTAGAATTATATTGAACTAGTGATCTCATATGCCTTTTCTCTTGTACTTCTTGTATTGTAAATATTGGCATCTAGCAAAGATTGTTTAGCTTGTAAATCCCAACTTTTATTGGGTTGTTTCAAGTGTGTAGCAGACGTGAAAATTAATTATAATTTCAAATGAATTTTTATAATTTAGCAATTAATTTGAAAATCAATTATAATTTCAAATGAATTTTTATTATTTAGCAATTAATTTTTATTTATAAATTTAAAATATGTGAAAGATTATTTCCCTCACTAATTTGAAGATACATTCTCAATTTATAATTAGTGAAGGAAAATTTTCTCTCGTTAAATAAATTTGTTCTTCACAATATATTATTTGTGAGGGAATAAAGTTATTCACTAATTTCAAATAGTCCTTCTTAAAATATTATTTGTGAAGGAAACCAATCTTTCACTAAATAGCAATATTCCATTACTAAATACAATTTGTGAATAAAAAAGTTATTCACAATATATCCTTCACAAAAAACATTTAGTTACTGTAACGAACGAGTGGTTTGAGTTGTGATTCTGAGAACAAAATCCTTGTAAGGAGGGAATGATATAACAATCCAGATTTTTAATTAAATATTTAAATATTTATTGAATTATATAAATATTTAATGGACGTGTTTATCGTTGAATAAGTATTTGTTTAATTGATTTGATGTGATTTGATTATTTATTTGTTTAATAAATAATTAATGAGTTAAGGAAAGTAATTATTTTGAAATAGTAATCTAATTTAATTTAATAATTAAGTTAGAGAGTTTTTAATGATTAAATAAATTATTATATTATGCAATGAATTGTTATTAGAATTAATTAAATTAAGTATGAAAACTTAATTAATTAGAAGTGTGACAAATAGCTATATTATAAGTGGTTATTAAAATAAATTAAAATAGTTTTAATTTATTTTTTGCCAAACAAAACTTAAATATGTTAAGTCTTTAATTTTAAATAATTTTGCCAAACAAAACCCTACTACTTTTGATTTTTAAATTTGATTTATTAGTAATATAAATTAAATTAAACAAAATATAAATAATATATAATATATTTGGTAGCGATAGTCTAATAGGGTCATTAGTATATGATGATTACGTTTGAGTTTTAAACGTTTGAAAAGTGCGTTGGTTTTAGTTTACGATATTGTTTTTGGCTTAAGCTTCAGGAAAATAAAGTTTATCTCGAGAAAAGTTCGGAGAGAGTTTGAGAGTGAAAGGGTCATGATTCCCAAAACAAGTTACGAGTTCGTCAAACTATTTGATTAACAAGTGTTGTCTGAACAAAAAAAAGGTATGTTTTATAATCTTAACATATATCTTTTGTAGTATAATTCCTTAGTCTCTGTGTTTTTGAAATTCACTCACTGAGGTATAATATGTTTACGAAAATTGTGTATAATCCATATGTTTTACTAATTGATGATGAAACCATATGTTTTGGTAATAACTAGCATATATATGATTTTAGTTTACAAATACGTTCAAAAATAAGAAAAATGGTTCCACAGTGATTACATATACATGAACATGTTTTGTAGGATAACAAAATTAAGATGTGATTGTATGTTAATTATGAAATTGTGAAATTTAACCTATGTTGATTGGGTAGGAACTACAAAGAAACGTAGTTTAAATAAATCAATTTGGTTTATAATGGGTATTACAGTGTTCACTGTGTTTAACAAATGTCAAACATGGAGTTTTAATTTTAAAATATTATTTTTACTGATTTAGTCTTTCTAAATTTGTTGTTCAGTAGTTTTAAGTTAATATATGTATGCTTGGTGAGGTTATGTGTAAATTACATCAGTTATATGTATCTAATTAGTTGCTAGAAATTCTTAAATGCACTCAAAAATGGTCTTCGTGTTTTGCTTACATTAGTTTTGGTATACCTAGCGCCAAAAATGGAGCCTCATTGGCAAAAATTCACGTCCTAGGGCGTAAATTCGTGCTAGCGGTGAAATTCGTGCCTCGGCGCGCCAATTTTAGCCAGTAATACCATATCTAGTTAACCTAGTTCTCAGTGCCATGACCTTTGAGCAATCTCTGAGTCCAGACAGTTTTGGCATCTTGTAGTAAAACGGCCATAACTTTCTCATACGAACTCCGATTGAGGTGATTCAAGATGATCCGGAACGAGGACGAGTAGACCTACAACTTTCATTCTTTACGTTTTTCTATTTGAGGTCTTTAACAGTAGTCAAAATGGTCATCTTTAGGACTGTTGTGTTTTCGGGGGCAATCGGAGGGCGTCGGGCATGCACATATGCATCATAGTGTGCTTAGGCGATAAAATATGTTATTCTAAGTTATAAAACATGAATGTTAGTAAAGATAATGATGCTTAACATTAATAAATGATGTATTAGATAAGTTATAGAAGCATAGTAAACATACGCACAAGAGAGGCAAATCTCCAGGCGTGTGGCGATTGAACTTGAAACGAATTTTACGTACACATCACTAACATTACGGGATGATGATTAAGTCTTTTAAGAGGAACCACGAAAGACAATCCATATCCATCTGGGATACTACCAGAAGTTTAGAGTCAACCCCAGAACACATACTGGGAGTAACAATTCCAACCTCGGAGATAACCCCGAGGCGTGCGAGATCCAATATCGGAACACACACCGGAGAAGGCCGATTAATCTCGGAGATAACCCCGAGGTATCCGGTCTCGATCCCAATCATGAGAATAGCCACCAACCTTGGTGATAACCCCAAGGAATGCGATTTGATGATAACCCGAAAATGCTTGTTTCAAATCAACCGACTTCAATCTCGGCTCTCTGGCGAGATATACTCTGTACCAACCCAGAGATAACATGGGAGGACAGGCACACCTCAAAGATGACAATGAGGACCTTCAACAAATGTAGCGATCGAATCTCGTGAAAGCTCGAGCAACGTCTGCTTTATCAGCCCAAACCGGCGATAACACCGGTGAGGGGCAATATCGTCATCTCACCAACACGATGCCACGCCACGCCACGTCGTCTCAACATTTCATACACATCTCTACGCAATGATGTCCCACAAGAATCAAGGATAATCAATCCCGAGTGACTATTGTGCAAGGTAACGGATAGAATTTGAAGCTTGAAGACCGGAGGGCATCGTCCCATCTTCAATGACTTCGTACAAACTCTAATCCTATGCCATTGTACAACTCTCGACAACGGCGGTCCAAAATAGGTCCTGTATACCTCAATCGGATGCGGTTGCACTTCGAAAGTTTGAGTGGACATTACGATGCCCGAGTGCACGTCTTGTACGAGACGACTTGACCAGAAAAACTGGGGGCCCACCGGGTTGCCTCTGGTACACTGCGGCTTGGTGGCTGAAACACTCTGGCTCCACCCTCTATAAATAGAGGGCTTGGGGTGCCCATTTTGCAAGAGAAAAGCGGCGAGGAAGCCTTGCCCAATTTGCTCTGCTCACTCACCCCATCTGATGTACTTTCTCATTTTAAACACACAGTGAGCTCATATATAGCTTCTTTTGTACCTACAAAAGCCGGTGTTTACCCACTTTAAAGATATAGAAGTCTTCTTTGGCGATCAACTTGTAAGCCTTCTCACACACTTTAAAGTCTTTCTCTTCATCTCTGCACACACCCTTCTTCACGTTGAGAGTCGTGTTGCGCGCATTTTGCGGGACTTTGGTCCGTGGTTTTCATTTCGATTTATATATATATATATATATATATATATATATATATATATATATATATATATACTAACATTATCGAGTTATGCCTCGATTGAGCCTGAACTTGATGCAGGCGTTTATTTGCTTATATATATATATATATATATATATATATATATATATATATATAATGTGAACTTTTGTTCGATGAGCTGAGACTTGATGCAGGCGTTTATTTGCTTTAATTTAATATATATATATATATATATATATATATATATATATATATATATATATATATATATCGTATGTGTTGAACTTTGTTCGATGAGCACGATTTTACATCCAGATGCGTTACTACGCTTTATATATATATATATATATATATATATATATATATATATATATATATTGATGAGCTGTAGATTACGATGATGAGCACAGATTTTACATCCAGATATATATATATTTATTATATATATATATATATATATATATATATATATATATATATATATATATATATATCGTCCCACATAGAGTTTACTTATAGTGGTGGTTGATATAATTTCTATACTTTCTTTACGTTTACGTCATTTAATCACGCACAGAGTTTACTTACGTGGCGAGTTGATAACTATCTGACTTTCTTTACATTTTGTCACTTTTGGGAGTTCCCTCGTGGCGGTTGATAGCTTTATACTTTATTTACGTTTTGTCCCTTTGGAGTTTCCTCAAGTGGCGGTTGATAGCTTTTACGACTTTATTTACATTTACGATCCCCCATGGAGGTGCTTAGTGTGGTTGGTGATCATATGCATATATATATATATATATATATATATATATATATATATATATATATACTTACTTCTTTTTCATACAAATTGCGGTATCATTATGCTTTTTAGGAATCATGTGATCACAGATTCAACCCATTGGATCTAGATTCGGTTCCGTGATGGACATTTTCAATTTATGGCGACTTGTAAATTATTATGCGATTATGCGAATTTCCTCGGATGGTTTCCATACCCACGAGAAAAGTCGGCATTATTTTGTACATTATTTTTTATACGGATGCCTCGCATCATAAAATAAAATCAATCAAGCCGAACACTTAATAAAATGGGAGTGTAAAGGTCTCATTACTATTGAGCATCGAGGGTTTGAAAAACCTCTTTTATAAAACATCATTTGCCATATCTTGCTTAAAATTGAATTTTTACATAAATTCAAACCACAATGTATATAGGTGCGAACGACGAAGGCCTCGCACTACTTCCAAATAACAACACATTGACCCACACACACACATTTCGGATAATAGTTTCTTGAAAAGAGGCGGTCATAGTGGTAACAACACGGATGTCGGGGTTGCTAACACCTCCCTCGCATAACCAAGTCCCGGACCCTAATGAATCTCGGTTTCACCAGCCAGTTTAGCGATGTCACATCAACTTTGGGTCAATGTGCAAACCTTTTCTCGGTTGTGTTGGTACAACCATTTAAAAAACCAATGGCGACTCTTAACGATCCATAAATCGACATTATACATATCGGACCTTTTTTCACTTGTTTTTCAAACAAATCTCACCTAAAATGAGAACACGAAAGAACAAGTAATGTGAAAAGGACATCTAAAAATCCCGGCGTCGACGGTGGCGACTTCTGCTTTGGGACTCGATAAGAGGACTTAAGCCGCTATTACAATCTTTTCAAAAGCTGTTATCTGCTTGTGTGTGGATGTTGCATTTACATTTGATGAATGTGTATGAATGCATTTCCTTATTGCACTTAGTGCTTTAACCTTGTGATATTATTGCTTCATGTATTGCTTGTGATATTAGTGCTTCGCACCATATCTATGTGATATTAGTGCTTCGCACATGTCATCATTTTTTTTATACGGTGAGGCGCGATGTATGTGAATGTATGTTGTGTGGTCCCTCCACCGGGAGGCTATCCGTCGGTGTTTGATTCTTGGACTCGTGGGAAGACTAATTCCTCGAGGCTCGGAAAGGCACCACCAAATTCGCTCCGGTTGAAAAGGCCGGATTAATTTCCCATCAAGTAGATTGCGATGATTTGGGAACCTTCATTCCAAAAAGCGAGAGAGTAACCTAAGATAGGTCGACCTCGATAAACCCAAAAGCGGAGGAAAGTCTCTTCATGCTCTCATTTCAATTACTTGTAAACACAATTACTTGTAATTTCATTCCATATCTATCTCCATGTAATGAGAAATATGAAGAAATGTGTACACATATATTTTAATTAACATGCTACAAACAGTGACATCCATTTTTGCGGGATAAAATTCCTAAAATGGACACATCACATAGCATGTTATTATACATTTCCCTAAAGACTAAACTATGCAAGTCTTTTTTGCGAGGAACCAATCGGACCTACTTACCCGGTCGAAATCCAAAAAGGCTACAGCTACGATCGATCATGTCATCATCATCGGCGGTGAACTTAATCCGATTTCTCGCATGAAAAATTGATGGATTAAGCAAACAAATTACTGATTTGGTTGTTCTACTCAAAAACTACACACGATCAATCAGGGTCCAAAAATACCCGTACATGCTGAATCCTCCACACAAGGGGGAACCCAGGTCATTACTGATACACGAACTGCGGTTGGATCGACCAACAAAACTCATGATCTTGCCCATCCCACTTGGAGATCCGGACCTTTGGTGACATCAAAAGAAAGTCCTCCAAATGGAAGAGACCCTTCGTCTTTATCAAAGGAATTGGAACACACGGGAGTGTTTCATATCTTGATCTTTGCATTTTCCTGTGTTCATTATCCGAAAAATTTAAAACTCGACTTTGAAAAATATGATGGGTTAGGAGATCCTTACACACATTTAAAGGTGTTTATTGGAGAACTTGGATCTTATCGAGAGGACGAAAAACTCGAGAATGCAATTGTTCGAAAAAGTCTAGCTGGAAAAGCCCGTTAAGTGGTACACAAGATTAGACAACTCAAAGATCCATAGTTGGGAAGAAGCTAGCACATGCTTTCCTCACTCAATCTGACTTTCAATCTCGGATGGCTCTGATCGGTATCAAATTACCAAGATCGAAAATAGTCTAACGAGTCTTTTAGAGTATGCTCAAAAGGTGGAGAGCGCTTTGGCGCCCAAGTTAGTCCTTCCATGAGAAATCGAGAGATGGTCATGACTTTCATAGAACATCTGAAGCTCCTTTCTATGAGAGAGTTTTAGCCGGCATCGAAAACCATTTTCTGAAATGGTCAAACATGGGAGATGGTGAGATGGGATTGAAGTCCGGAAAGATTCAAGACCTAGCTTTGCCACTTAAAGTATGTTCTTGATCACATCGAATCCGGAAATTATGGAAACAACCCCGAGAGGTCCATAAAAAGAAAGAGAAGATGTTTCCACGATACTACGAGGTCAAAAAAAGGCAATCAAAACATGCCTATTCAAAGGAGAAACTACACTCCCTTTCAAGCACGATCTGCGAACCCTCAATACCAAAAGGTGGAGAAGTCAAATGCCCTCGGTGTTTACACCCTTAGGGGACACCCTCGAGAACATTCTCACTCTTACGACAACACGAAAAAAAAATTACATCTTCTTCCACCAGCCCGACCCCTAATGGATGGGGTTTCAATCTTTGCTTTCGAAAATGTGCTTATCATGCGGGGCACTGGACATGATACTCGAGGATTATTGGGCCTTGAAACACAAGATCCAGACACGATAGACAATGGGAGAGATCGTGGTCACCAAACCGAGATCGACCTCACGTTCAAGACAACCCTCTTCCTCGGCCTGAAGAAGAAGAAATCAACATGATCAATTGGAGTAATGGACGAAATTCCAATTTCAATTTGTGAATCCTCCCGGACCCTCGAAGGCGGTGATGACAAATGGGATTATGCCAAGTTCCGATTCACAATGGAGCGAAAGATGAAAGCTCTATGCAAGCAAAATGAAAGCAATTGGCGGAATTGGTGACTTATCGACATCAAGTGACTCGTCGATTAATCGACCGAGGAGCATGCCGGTCTCCTACCTCTTGTCATGAATATTCCTCGTCACTTTTCGAGAAAATGAAATCTTTGGAAGACAAAGTGACAAAAGAGAGCAAATGCCAAAGCCCGTCGAGGATTTTGCCAACAAAGGGAATTCACCTATTTGGGCCCACCTATGGAGAAATCCTTCATATGTTAATCAATGAAGGAAGGATCGGTTCCCTTCTACCTCCAATCAACCCCGTTCGAGGATGGTACAACTCGATGGAGTATGTCGATATCACTCCCGATCTCGCGGTCACGTACCTGAGAGAAGAATGTTGGGCACTCATACACCTTATCCAAAATCTAATTGGCGGTGGTGTCACGCACTTAGCGAGACGATCTTCTTGTGTTACGTGCAAGTGAGAATCTGAGTCCTACTAAGTGGAAGAGTGTGGTAGCGATCATATCCATTAAAGCGATGGGATTAATCAATCACTCACAATGCCAACAATTGAACTCGAGGAAGCAACAATCCTTTGAAAGTGGCGCTCCAGAGCGAATCAACTTGCCGTGCGAGAGCACAATATCCTATTGTTAGCTTGCGCAAGTTCCATGGAATTATGGAGAAGGTGAAGGATCCACCTCACATACAAGCTGCTTTCTGATGTCGAAGGAAAATCCACTTGTATCTTCCCCAATGGGTGATGAAGTCTACCATCAAATCAAAGGGAAAATACCCATGGAGAAGATTGAAAAATTCCTCCACTTTATGGGTCATCACTGAAGCTAAGGTGGTTTTAAGCTTAAAAGCTCCACAACAAATATCAATTTTGGACTTGGTCCTAACTTGAGAGAATCACCGGAAGGTCTTGTTGAAGGTTTTAGAAGAAGCCTATCTACCAACATCGGTTGATCTGAAAAAATTTCAACATCTGGTTGATCACATTTTCAACAACAATGTGATATCCTTCATTGATGATGACACATACCTTTGAAGGACCGGTCATTCTGACCGTTGCACATTGCGGTCTTGTCCTCCGGATACATGCTAGTTGGAGTCTTGATAGATGGATGTTCATCTCTTAATATCATCCATATGCTACCTTGGTGAAGATGAATATCAATCTCAATAGAATTTGAGATAGCCATACTATCATCAAAGCTTTTGATGGAGCCCGTGAAATTTTGGTCGAGATAATTGAATTATGAATCGAAATTGGTCCTCATACATTCTGCGTATCTTTCCATGTACTCAAGATAGATTCGGGATACAACCTGCTCTTGGGAGGACCATGGATTCATATGGCTGGGGAAGTCCCCTCCACTCTTCACCAACAGTTGAAATACATTATCAACAATAGCACAGTCACGGTCGGCGAAACGAGAATGTCCTCAACACGGGGACATGCCATTCATCAATGCCAACGCAGATGTTGAACCGGTCAGTTTTCATGCCTTGGAAATAAGCAATACCCAATACCATGCTATTGGAATGCCATTACCGAAACCAAGATTTACTGTTGAGGTAATGTAATTTACTCGAAAAATGATGTCATTGGGTCATAAATGGGACAAGAATTTGGGTAAAAATTGCGGTATCAAGTACCCAATTCGATTAACCAAGCAAAGCTGGAATAATAGCTGGACTAGGCTATTACGCGATTCTAGTCATAGGAATCCTCATAAGCATCAATGATTCCTTGACTTCAACCATGCGGCGTTTATCTTACGCCTTCAAACTACGAGTCCGCACAACCTCCTGTAAAGGTGCCGGCCAATGTAATGGCTATGTTATTTCCCAAGCGATGTGCTTGGTAAAGGAGAAAGAAGTCTTTGTTCCAAATCCATGATGGAAGAGGAGGAGCGAAGAATCAAGCAAGAAGCGTCATCCGAATGATGTCGAGCATCGCATCATCGTTCATGATGAACATACCAACAGATACACCCAGACGATGATTGCCCAGACATAATGGCCATCATTCGGGATAGGGAGGATGATGACAATCCCTCCATCACTGCGGTCCACCTGGACTTTTACCTTGCCAATTGGAACAACATTCCTTGCATTGGTCGTCAAGGGGTAAAAGCGGGTAAAACTTCTTTACGCCTGTAGATATAATAATTTCTTACTTTTACATACAATATTAGCGGTTTATTTTGCGATATATGCTAACACTATGTATGATCAACACATTTCATATATACTAAGTGAAAGCATATTTTGTTTGAGGACTACGAATTTAGATGTGCTGTGTTTTGCGTCACGGTGCCTCTTCTCCACAAGGATTGTACCTTTGATGTAGAGATGAATTGCCTTGATGGAAATACGAGGATGACATTGAGGTGCCTCGAAAAATTCAAGAATGGGTCGAAGACAAACCTAAACCCACCTTGATCAAACCACTTCTTTCGATCTCGGAACCTTAAAAAGCCCTAAGTTAATCCAGTTGGTTCGGACCTTACCCCCACCAAAGGAATGACATGGTTACGCTATTAACCCAATTCGGGATGTGTTTGCATGGTCTCATGAAGACATGGTGGGTTTGTCCATTGACATTGTCCTTCATCGCCTTCCCATTAAAGAGGATTTAAGCCGGTCAAGCAAAAGCTCGGTGATTGAAACACGAGTGGAGTTTAAAGGTGAAAGAAGAAATTGTGAAACAATTTCAAAATTGGCATCATCATGGTGTCTACATATCACAGTGGATATCCAACATTGTTCCGTGCCTAAACACGGAGGAAGGTGCGAGTTTGCGTGGATTACCGGGACTTGAACAAAGCTTGCTTAAAAGATAGCTTTCCGTGCCATTTATCCACATTCTCATTGACAATCTTTGCCTTGATCGACATATACTCCTTTGTTGATTGCTTTGTGGGGTATCATCGGATCATGGTTCTTTGAGGAAGATCGTGAGAAAAACTACTTTCATCACGCCTTGGGGAACCTTTTGCTATAGGCGGTTGTCATTCGGCCTCATCGATCTTGGAGAGCACCTATCAACGAGCTATGATGGCTCTTTTCCACGACTTAATGCACAAAGAGATCGAGATCTCGTGGATGACATCATTGTCAAATCCGGAAGGAGGATGACCATATAGACCATCTCGAAAAGTTGTTCACGGGGTTGCGTAAAATCTGACTTGAAGTTGAATCCATTAAATCCGCCTTTGGCGTTAAATCGAACAAGTTACTAGGATTTCTAGTCGACCACAAAGGGATTGAAATGGATCTGCCAAAATCCGAGCCATCGCGGAAATGCCCATTCCTCGAGACGAGAAAAGGAAATACGGGGATTTTTGGGAAGAATCAACTTCATTAGCGGTTTTATCTCTCGACTCACGACAACTTTGTGAGCGATCTTCAAGCTATTAAGGAAGAACTCCTCCATGAAATGGAATGATGAGTGTCAAAATGCCTTCCTCACAATCAAAAAACAGACTAGTCAAAGCTCCCATTTGGTACCACCCGGGGATGATGTTCCCCTGTTCATGTACACATCCATAAGTGACAATGCCATGGGTTTGCATCTTTGGGACGAAAAAGATGATAGAGGCGAGAATGAGCTATCTATTACCTCGACAAAAGGTTGATTGACGGTGAACACAAGTACACTCGATCGATCGAAAAGGCGTGTTGTGCTTTAGCATGGGCTTCCATGAGGTTACAACATTACCTCCATGGTCACACAACCCATCTCATATCCGCGTGGATCCTCTCAAATCGTGTTCAACAAACCCGTATTAAATTGTCGGTTTCCGGATGGCGGTTGATCCTACACAATTTGACATCGTATATGTGACTCAAAAGTCCATCAAAGGTCGAGGAATTGCGGATCAATTGCGCGCTTTTTCTTGAGGATTTCAAACCCTTGGAAACATATTTCCCGATGAAGGAGTAATGACAGATTCGAATGACACCATCGATGCGATCTGCGCCAATCATGGAAGATGTATTTTGATGGGTATTAATATGGAAGGTTACGGGCTGGAGGCGATTCTAGTATATCGTCTGCGGGGAAGCGATATCCGTCGTAGTCAAATTGCGGTTTATCGGCACCAATAATACGGTGAGTATGAAGGTTGTCTCATGGGGCTAAAACTTTCTGTTCAATGGGCATCGGTGCGTTAAGCATCTTTGGAGATTTAGAGTTGGTAATCGATAATCCACGAAATCTATCAAACCAAGAACTACATTTGCTTTGCCTTACCATCGGCGGAGTTTTGAAGATGGCTTTGGAGTTGAAAAAAATCTCCTTTCTACATATTCCTCGTAATAGGAATGACTTTGCGGACGCGTTAGCTACTTTGGCCTCCTTGATTCGCATATCGGATAAGGAACACTTGCCAAGCGTCACAATTTCCTTGCCTGAAGGCCCGACTATGGGAATTACGTTGGAGAAGTATCGGATGAGCTACCTCCCATCCAACATCCTTGGTATCGACATATCGAGGAATATCTACGAGATGGATCTACACCCACGAGGCGAGCCCGATTGAGAAAAGCGGGATCCATCGACTTCTTATGAAATTCTACACGAGTGGAGATCGCTCTACAAAGAGATGCGGGACTAGGTCTCCTCGGATGTTTAGACAAAGATCAAGCCCAAAAACTTATGGATGAAATCCATGGTGGAGTCTGTGGCCCCCACATGAGTGGCCCCTCTCTTGTCGAAAAGTCCTCGGGGCGGGACATTATTGGCTATCTCTCAAAGTGATTGCAATGACCACGTCGGAGATGCTATCGATGCAGATTCATGGGAATGCTATACCGCCCCTCCACGGGAACTCCACAATATGAGTTCACCTTGGCCCTTCTCATATGGGGAATGGGCGTTATCGGGCCCATTGAGCCTAAAGCCGATAATGGACATCGATTTATCTTCACCATGATCGACTACTTCACCAAGTGGGTAGTAGCGACCTCCTTCCCGGGGTTACTAAAGAAGTCATCATTGCTTTCATCGAAAACAATGTCGTTTGTCGATATGGACAACGAGAGGTGATTGTGTCGAACAATGCTAAGAACCTCAACAACAAAATGATGGAGGAATTATGCGATAAATTCCACATCAAACATCTTAACTCATCATCTATCGTCCAAAGATGAATGGTCTTTGTTGAAGCGGCTAACAAAAACATCAAAAGATTATGCAAAAGATGTCCGCCAACCACAAAGATTGGCACGACCTATTGCCTCTTACTCTGTTAGCCTACAAAAACCTCAATGCGCACTTCCACTTGGGGCAACCCCTACGCATTAACCTATGGGATGGAAGCGGTGCTCCCCATAGAAGTTGAAATGGAATCCCTCGGTGTGTTGATAGGCGCTCGGTTTGGATGAAGACCAATGGGTACAAGGCGGTATCACCAATTGTCTCTAATAGATGAAAAGGCGAACCATGGCTATCTTCCATGGTCGATTATATCAACAAAGGATCGCCAGATCTACTACAACAAAAAGTCCGATTCTGGCGGTTTAAACAAAATGACTTGGTTTTGAAGAAGATCATTGACAACCAAGATCAATCTAAGGGAAAATTCGCTCCTAACTGGGAAGGCCCGTTTATTGTCAAGGAAATATTGATAGGAGATGCTCTCAGATTGCAAGAAATGGACGACGATGAATTTCCATAACTCATCAACTCAGAAACCGTAAAACGGTACTATATCTGAAGTTGCCATCAAGCAAACACCCTGGTGTTGGACCATCTGATCACCAGTCATTCCAGTTCTTTAACCCTTTACCACATACAACTTTTCTACACTTTGCCCCTCAGGGAAACATACTTTTCAAGCCGGCAGCCTGGCTCCTTTGCATTCCTACGACTTAGGTCATCCCACTACAAATTGAACCTCTTGCGTTTGCAGTTTGGCTAACCATACCTGGGATCAAACTTCTCGTACCTGCAGTTTATCCTCAACCTAGGATTAAACTTTCTCCTCCCCTTTTCGACACCTTGCACATGGGATTACGCTTTTCCACTGCATACGAGAGGCGAACTATGTCGACTAATCTCCTCTTGATAGAGATGCGTAGGCAACCATTTCATATGGCGGTTGCACTAAAAAAACAAAAACAACAAAAACATTTCTACCCTTTACAAAAACAAAAACAACCAAAAACATTCCTACACCATTTACGCCATATACTGACGTTGAACCTCTTACACCAGTTCGACTACATGAGACTTGATCTCCTCTTGATAGGAGTACGTGGCGACCATTCATGGTTCGGTCTCACCCCTACCAAAACACAAACCATTGGGTTGATGCTGGGATCATCATTCAATCCACTACATTTCATTCGGCTTTAGACCAAAGGGATGGAATTACCTGAACTCCTCCCAAATAGGAGATTCGGAGACCATCTAAGCTGCGGTCATACCTCGAAGAGCAACACCAATCCATAAGAGATGGAATTAACTAGGCTTCTCCTATATAGAAGTATTGGCGACCATCTGTGGTGCGGTTAATCTCAGAGAGGAAAGCCACACTCCTCTTCATTTTTCCATACAGAAACCAGTCCCAAGACACCAAAGATGGTAGGGATACACAGAGATCGATGATCCATTCTGAAATATCCAGAGACAACTCAATGTCCATCCACCCAGGAGGAATTCAGAATACATCAATATCACAAGCCCTGAAGCAGCAGACAAAATATCAAGCAAGTAGCAAAGCATATCTAAAAGGGAAGTGATCCAAAAATATATTTCCCTGTCATATATATAATGTTGTTTGATATATACAATGTAAACTGTACATGACAAAATGGCTAAGCTAGTCTGTGCAGGAAAATACAAGTTCATCTATAAGTCAGGGTATATGCGAGCTAACAAGCCCAACATGGCGTCCCTCTCCGAAGAAGGAGGAGAAGCTGTGGTCTTTTGTATGAGAATATCCACACGACCCAACAAATCTGCAGCCATCTGCATGGTGACCATATGCTCATCAATGTAAGCGCTCATCTCTGCGATCATGCCAGTGGTAAGGGACCTCAACTGCGATCTTATCTGTGATTGGCTACATCCGGGCGGATATAGCACTATCCCGCTCAACTATCACTGCATCTCTGGATGATCTGGCCTCATCCCGCTCAACAACAGTGATATCTCTATGAGCTAATGCCTCGTCTCTCTCTAATAGAGTTGCGTCTCTCTCATCAAGGGCAGTCAACATCATAGATCGAGCCTGATCTCTCTCAAAAGTCATCAGATGAAGACTCTGCTCTAAGTCTCTTGTCTTGAGTCTTGAATCCTGCAACAAGATCTTGGTACTAGGAGAATCTAGAAGGAAATCTTGGCAACCCGAAGACGGGACTCCTCCTCGATGTAGGAATCGATGTCCTCCATGGGCTCTACATCATTTGACTCGCTATCCGGTACTGTAGATACTACTACAGCCGATAAAATCTTTATCTCCATCCATGCGGAATACTCTGCAGAACAACCCGGATGGCTCACGAAAAATGTAATTTATCTCACGTTGATCCCAACAAGCATACACACGGATCGGTCCTCTGCTTAAAAGATATCGAGAAGTGACGGCGACTATCGCCCCCTCGAAAGGATGAAAATCACTGGCCCGGTCAAGCTGCGACATCACGGCCCGATGGGTGGTAAGTAGTCCGCCCTCAAACCAGCCCGGAGGAGGTAGTCCATGCCAGAGCATGAGTAATAAAGGCTGTATGGTGTGAGCTAAGCCGAACACGGCAATATCTTTGAATGGATCTCGATGTTTAGCCAAAAATGTGGACCAAGACAGAGCATCTATACACTCGATGGTGAAAAGGAGTATGCCATGGCTATATCATCATGGGTAAACCAATACCCATGCTTGGTTTAAAGAGTGCCAATCGGTCTCAAGTGTGACATAAAACACATATATAGCATGGCCAGAACTACCCATGAACACTCTCCGTGTGGGATAAGTGCGGCGATTAGTAAGATCTTTGTCATGAGGTCTCTACGCTACTGATCATAGGTATAATGGTGCGACCCTCCCTGAGAGCTCTCACAACCATGATGACACCTATGTCTATCTCATCCATGTATCGTGGCATATAGACATATGGCAGTACGCATAACAGCAGTACATCAACCCTGGCCAAACACCAATGATCCTCCGGTGCGGTGAAATCCCCAGAATGTTGTGAATAACTATCCTTAGAGCCAAATCTATCATACAAAAAATGTTGGGATATCCGTGACGCGGACGTCGGCTCATCATGCACCCACTCTGCGCCACAATCCGGTGAGAGCGTGGAACAAATACTCATGTCTCCCAAAGCCATATACACGCATGAGAATTCTTCTAATGGCGGCATCGTCGAATCGTGCATACTCCTCGAGTAGAGTCGAGTCATGGGTCCCGAATCGGAAGACACGCCTATCCGGTACCCAATGCTCTAGCATCCCATCCCTGAAACCACAGCGGGAACACGAAACATCAATAAGGTCATGGTATCTTTGCGACAAATGATCTCTGATCACCACATTTGGTGGTGACATGCTATCATTATGTGAGACCCAGTTTTATCAATAAAGATTTAAATTTTTGAAATAATTTTTAATATTATAGTGTGAATTTGAGATAATATTATAGTTGTGGGTAGTATTTATAAATTTTGCAAAGTATCAGCAGTGGTTTATATTATATTCGATTGGTGGGGGAATATTAGGTTTAGCGAGGAATATTAAATGACAACTACTCAATCATTGGTGGACCCTAGCAGAAATTATTGTCGGATTGAAAAACGACAAAAATATTTTATTGAAATAACGGCGGAAGTTTTACTGGTGATTCTTGTTGAACTACTTTCGGTAGTAAAAAAATACGATGTCGTGTGGTTGCGTAGTAGCACCACGGTATTGATTATTGATGCTTATGTGAGAAGTCACTCGGTTTGATTCCATTATTGTCGATTAATAATATGAATTATTATAGCGATAATGACGTTTTGTTTTATTAAATATTATTAACGTAATAAAAGCGAAACATCTTTATATAAAATAGAATACTTTATTAAAGTTATTACATAAATAGAATATATTATATTTTATTATGTTATAGTGTTTGCATAGTGTTTTGCATAGTATTGCATAGTGTTTGCATAGTAAAATGTTTTTATATAAATAGAATATATTATATTTTATTTAAAAGATTATTCTTTAAATATGGACCGTCGAGTTAAAGTAAATCAATCTGGATAGTTCATGGATTAATTCTTATGCATTTCATTTTCCTATAAATAGAAGCTCATTCCTTCATTATTTTCTTACGAATTCATTGAAACTCAGAGAGAAAATTATAGAGAGAAGCTATAGAGAAAATTATAGAAAGAAGAAGAGTATTACGCTACTTCACTACTTCTATATTCGGTTCTTTTACGGTGAGGGTGTTATTCTTTCTTCTTGAAGAGAACTTACATTATTCCATTCACTATTATTACATTTGGAATAACTTTTGTAAAAGTGACATACCCTATACATAATCTGTATATCGCGGCATATCCTATACTTGGTGAAATCCTTATGTTATTCCATTCTTATTTATTACATTGGAATAACTTTTGTATACGCTGTGATTTACCTATACTTGGTGACATTATTCTATTATTACATTGGAACATCACATGCATGTGTTTTACACAGGACACAGTTCCGTTTTATTATACTGTTGGAACATCACATGCATGTGTGTTTATCTGGGATCTGGTTCGTCTTCCATCTTTATTATTCTACGTGTTTTTACTGTTGGAACATCTTTATTATTACATTGGAACATCACAGTCGATGTGAATTTCACGACTGGTTCCGTTATTATTATTACATTGGAATAACTTTTATCATCTGAAATCGCATGCATGGTGATTTCTTTTTATTATTCCATTCTTTATTATACCCGGTTGGTTAAAACTTTGACTTCTATACTCCATGAAATTAGTAGAATATCCTTGATATTTGCGTTTCATCGATATCTTTTCATGGAAATATTCTTACGATCATTCTTGAATTTTACTCTGACAAAGAATTGATATCATGTTGACAATTTGGGCGTTAATAATTCATGGATTAAATAATTCTTGAACTTGTTTTATTGAATTATTATGTCATTGTCATCATCCTCATGTTATATTATGTTATCTTTGGCTTACGTGCATAGATGAACTTAGTATGATTATGACCGAGGATCATTCGTTATAATCATAACTTGATATAAATGATGTGACAAAAGTCCTCGATGGCACATGTAATGCGATGATGGATAGTTTTGGTATGATTATGACCGGGGGTGATTCGGTATAGTCATGACCATTGATAATTTGATGAAAATCCTTGGCCAGTGAGTACGGGATGATTAGATGTGGTGGTTTATTTATTAAAATTTGAGTCTCGGCGATAAAAATTGATGAAAACCTTTTAAAACCTAAAAGATAGTAGACTTTATTCTCTACTTGACTCTTTTAATAGATTGTTTATTCATTGCTGCAGTTAAAGCGGTTGTCTATTGTATTTTATCGGTTTAACAACTTGTTGAAGGCTAATGATAATTTATTCGCATTATCTTAGTCATAATATTTCTTCTTGGGCTAGTTGAGCTCACCCTTTCTTTCACTTTGTTCTCTTGAAAATGAGAACATAAATTTGGAGACGAGTCGGGGAGCGAAGTAATGGTCGAGAGGATAGCATTAGTAGTCCTCACTATTACGTGAAATAGTGTGATAATAGTTGTAATGAGGACTCCTTTTGAGTTTGTATAATATCTAGTAGACAATATTTGTATTCAAACTCACGGTTTATGTCGTATTATACCACCTACAGTTATATTAGTAAGTTGTATTTGAATTTATGTACCATGTAAGTGGCGACCCAAGATGGGTGGCGTATACCTAATTTTGGGGCGTCACGGTTGGTATCGAGCTTAGGGATATGATCCTGGCTAAGATGTGAGAATAGTACTAGGAGGGAGAGATGGGAAATTCCTTCGCTAGTATGACCTACCTAAATTTATTTGGTATTTAATTGGTCGGTCGAGTATAGGGATAATATGTGATATGTTAATTAACCCTTATTTTGTGGCGGTGTTTGAAAATGGCATCCAGAATGTTGAGAATAGCAATGGAGCACGAGCTGTTGATTCTCCACGAGATCAATAATCGGGATAATGTACTGACGGGATGGCGATAATCCTCCTCATAAACAACAACACCGATCAATTGACTAACGACGATGCGTTTAAGAGGTTTTAGAATTCATGCAACATCGGTAAAGCGACTCATTCCAAAACGTGGGTGGAAACACGGAAAACTCTCGGTGCGGTCACCGCTAAATAATTCAAGGAGGCTGGGACCACCGGGGAGTTTAAGGGAGAGCCAAAACCACTTACGGCGGAAGCATGGATAAAGCGATTACCAAGATATTTGATGTCTTGGGATGCTCAGAGGAGCAAAGGTTCCTTTGCCGCCTTTATGTTCTTGTGGAGAGCCGATTCTTGGTGGGAATCGGTAAAAGCGTACTCGACTTCTTTGTCTTGAAGATATCTTGGGAGAAGTTACGAGGAGGCATTCAACGACAAATACTTTCACGAAAGTATTAGCCACATGAAGGAGGTGGAGTTTATCAAGTTGGAACAAAATAATATGGCCAGGTAATACATGATACGAGGCAAAGTTTGCGGAGTTATCACGGTTTCGCGTCCCACTTGGTAGATAATGAAGAGAGAATGGCGCGAATGTTTTTAAGAGGTTTGAAGCGGAGATACGTCGACATCTTATTTCTCATAAAGCGTGTTTTTATTCGGATGTTGTAAATAGGGCTCAATTAGTGGAGCGCGATAACGAGTCAACCAACTAAAAGAAAGTAGCCGGCAAAATTATAATACCGGTGAGAGTAGTCATCGAAGCGGTGACAACAAGCATGGAGGGAATCAACGGGCGGATATATGGTAACCACTTGGTGGTAATCGAGGCCAAAACAATAAGAATGGACATTTCAAGAAAGGAGATTCAACAATGATGGAAAGACGTCAACACCAAAGACCATTGTTAAGGAAGGAGAAGGACCACCTATTATATGCTTCAAATGCGGAGGAGAGGGACACATCGGTCCGAATCGCGCATGCATACGTCCAAAAGCATGTTATAATTGTGGAAGAGAAGGTCACTTAGCTCGATTTTGTGCGTTTCTCAAGACAAATTCAACTAGGATGGAGGCACCAAAGGTCATCCCGGACAAACCAAATCCGGTAGTTTAAGAGAGCGTTTTTTTTTTCGTGACGAGGAACACGAATAAAATTATCACGGGTAAGTTAATCATAAGCTCTTCTGAAGTCTATACTGTGTTAGATACCGATTCTACCCACTCTTTTATTTCACCTAGTTGTGTTCAACGTTTAAATTTGATTCGAAGAAGTTAAACTTTGACTTATTGGTTGAAACTTTGTTAGTAGGAACCTTCGTTACCTCCACTCATTTTATTAATCTTGTTGTTTCAAATAAACACTTTCACGTTACTGTCGATATTTATCTCTTTAAAAATATTTGCCTTTGATGGTATTTTAGGAATCAATTGGTTAACTACTCATCATTCTTTTCGTAAGGTTGTTAGCTTTTATATTCATAACCAAACTACTAAAGTCAATTATTGTCATATCAAGCCATAAGTAAAGAGCCCCGAACCTTTCGTTGTTGACTTCCTTGTGTGGAATGCAAAGAAATTTTGACTTTACGTAAGGCGACATCGTGAATGAAGATGGCAAGTTTATAGGTATCATTGTGAGGTGCTATCTAGGTTAAGGGATAGAAGTCACAGTTGGTATCAATGTGACGTACTATCCAAGTCTTGGATGAGAGTCACGATTTTGAATGATATTTCTATTATTAATAAATTTCTGGCGTATTCTTGAAGACTTCTTAGCCTACTTAGGCGTGAAATCGAATTTTGTATTGACCCCAGTACAAAAACCCATTTCTTAAACCCTCAAATATTTCTTCAACTAAATGAACAGTTTACGTGGTTTATGATGAAAGTCATAATAAAAGCATTGGACTAATGAAAATCATGGGTATTCATGGTATTAGTAAGTTTTATGATGAGTTATGTTGGTTAGTATGTAAAAACATGAAAGTTTCTTAAAAATCACAAAGAGTTGAAAATCAATTTTGGTAAAAAGCGTAACATGAAATTCAATTGACCATATCTCCTATTATATTTTGAATTTTTGAGTGTGGTCAAGTCCTAGAGTTAGATCTATGAGTTACCTAACTAATCCAAGTGGAATTACTGGAAAAGGTGTTGTAGATTTTTGTGTGGACTGATTTTTAGCAAAGGAGGCCAAAGCTGTAAATTTCAAAAAATGCTACTGCCCAGAAACTTTAAGGGACTGTTTCGGCCACTTAAATTATGAGAAAAATTCTGGCCTTTTGGGACATGAAAGTATATGGTATAAAGTACCTCCTGTCCAAAAATGAGCTCATTACGACTTAAAATGAGCAAGTTATGACTATTTCAATATTTAGGTTTTTCCGATTGAAAACGCTATAACCAGGAGTTCTATAACTCAGATGACCATGAAATTTAAACTAGAAGCTCACGTTAACATGTGTAAGGTCTTGCCAAGATTTGGGAATTTTGGAGTTAAACTTGAGGTAGCTAATTTCTTAAGGAATTAATTAGAAATTGATTTTTAAAAAATAGTAAATGAATTTTAAAATTAGAAAAAATATTTTTTCATTATGGGACTATATTATGCTAAATCCCAGAAAAGAAATATTTTTGGGACTAATTTGGTATTTTCATGAAAATAGTTTAATTCTGAACATATGAGTTAAATATGTTATGTGAAGTAACAAAGTTGAAAATAGGATTTTATGGCTAGAGGATCCTATATAGAATATATGCATATTTTTTGATGAGGATTTGATAATTGGTGATGATATCTTATGAGTATGGCATTTTGAATGATTAAATGCATTATATGGTAAAAGCGTAAACAATTGAGATAAATTGTTTATAAATTTAAGAAGTGATTAAAATATTGTTATAATATTAATGATATTAGATTATGAGATTATTAAGTGATTGATAACATGGGGATATTCTTGAATCTGGATAAATTATATTATAAATGTTTAATATTTATCCTTTATCTCATTTGATTGATTCTTTATATCATTATCCTCATTGCTTATATTATGTTGAAAGTCATCTCGTGGCACGTAGTGCATAGATGGACTTGGTATGATTATGACCGAGGATTGTTCGGTATAATCATAACTAGTAATTGAAAACACAATTATCTTTGGTAGTAGTGCATGGATAATTTGTGGTCGTGATACTAATAAATACACGATTATCTTTGGTAGTAGTGCATGGATAATTTGTGGTCGCGTGATACTAATGAAAACACGATTATCTTTGGTAGTAGTGCATGGATAATTTGTGGTGCGTGATACTAATGAATACACAATTATCTTTGGTAGTAGTGCATGGATAATTTGTGGTCGTGATACTTAATGAATACACAATTATCTTTGGTAGTAGTGCATGGATAATTTGTGGTCGTGATACTAATGAATACACAATTATCTTTGGTAGTGAGTGCGTGGATAATTTGTGGTCGTGATACTAATGAATACACAATTATCTTTGGTAGTAGTGCGTGGATAATTTGTGGTCGTGATACTAATGAATACACAATTATCTTTGTCAGTAGTGCATGGATAATTTGTGGTCGTGATCTTAATGAATACACAATTATCTTTGGTAGTAGTGCATGGATAATTTGTGGTCGTGTGATACTAATGAATACACAATTATCTTTGGTAGTAGTGCATGGATAATTTGTGGTCGTGATACTAATGAATACACAATTATCTTTGGTAGTAGTGCATGGATAATTTGTGGTCGTGATACTTAATGAATACACAATTATCTTTGGTAGTAGTGCATGGATAATTTGTGGTCGTGATACTAATGAATACGATTATCTTTGGCCGAGTAGTGCATGGATAATTTGTGGTCGTGATACTAATGAATACACGATTATCTTTGGTAGTAGTAGTGCATGGATAATTCGTGGTCGTGATCTTAATGAATATCCTTGGCACGTAGTGCGGGGGATAATTCGATGATGTGGATTAATTATTGAAATTTGAGTCTCGTGAATGAAATATTAATTCATGGATGTGGTAAAAGTCATCTTTAGTAGTAGTGCATTGATAGACTTGGTATGATTATGACCCGCACGATTATTTAAGTATAATCATGGCCAGTAATTGAAAACACGAATATCCTTGGCGATGGTGCATGGATAATTAATGGTCATGATACTATTAAGAAGAGTTTCGGCATTATTGGTTTCTGATTGTATATCTTTGGCACAGTAGTGCAAAGATGAATTGTTAATGAATATCTTTGGTAGGATTGCAAAAATAAATTTAATGTTTTCAACGATAAAGGTATTCAAGGTATCCTCATCTCTTTATCATACCAGTATTGTACCCTAATTTCGAGGGCGAAATTCCATAAGGAGGGAGATTATGAGACCCCAGATTTTATCAATAAAGATTTAAATTTATCGAAATAATTTTTAATATTATAGTGTGAATTTGAGATAATATTATAGTTGTGGGTAGTATTTATAAATTTTGCAAAAGTATGCAAGTGGTTATATTATATTCGATTGGTGGGGAATATTCGGTTTAGCGAGGGAATATTAAATACAACGACTCAATCATTGGTGGACCCCCATACATGAAATTATTGTCGGATTGAGAAAACGACAAAAATATTTTATTGAAATAACGGCGGAAGTTTCTGGTAGTTCTTGTTGAACTACTCGATAGTAAAAAAATGCGATGTCGTGTGTGGTTGCATAGTAGCACTACGGTATTGATTATTGATGCTTATGTGAGAAGTCACTCGGTTTGATTCCATTATTGTCGATTAATAATATGAATTATTATAGCGATAATAACGTTTTATTTTATTAAATATTATTAACGTAATAAAAGCGAAACATCTTTTATATAAAATAGAATACTTTATTAAAGTTATTACATAAATAGAATATATTATATTTTATTATGCATAGTGTTGCATAGTGTTTTGCATAGTATTGCATAGTGTTTGCATAGTAAAATGTTTTTATATAAATAGAATATATTATATTTTATTTAAAAGATTTTTCTTTAAATATGGATAGTCAGTTAAAAGTAAATCAATCTGGACCGTTCATGGATTAGTTACTATGCATTCTATTTTCCTATAAATAGAAGCTCATTCCTTCATTATTTTCTTACGAATTCATTGAAATTCTAGAGAGAAATTATAGAGAGAAGCTATAGAGAAAAAATTATAGAAAGAAGAAGAGTATTTTGCTACTTCACTACTTCTATATTCAGGTTCTTTTTACGGTGAGGGTGTTATTCTTTCTTCTTGAAGAGAACTTACATTATTCCATTCACTATTATTACATTGGAATAACTTTTGTAAAAAGTGACATACCTTATACATAATGTATATATGCGGCATATCCTATACTTGGTGAAATCCTTATGTTATTCCATTCTTATTTATTACATTGGAATAACTTTTGTATCTGTGATTTACCCTATACTTGGTGACATTATTCTATTATTACATTTGGAACATCACATGCATGTGTTTTACAGGACTGGTTCCGTTTTTATTATTACATTGGAACATCACATGCATGTGTTTTACACCGGACTGGTTCCGCTTTTATTATTACATTGGAACATCCTGTCATGCATGTGTTTTACAGGACTGGTTAAAATCTTTATCATTACATTGGAATATCCTATCATGTGTTTTACACCGGATCTGGTTCCATCTTTATTATTACATTGGAACATCCCATCGATGTGAATTTCACGACTTTGTTTCCGTTATTATTATTACTGTTGGAATAACTTTGTCTGTCTGCAATCCGCATGCATGGTGATTTCTTTTGTTATTCCATTCTTTATTATACCCAAATGGTTAAAACTTTGACTTCTATACTCCATGAAATTAGTAGAATATCCTTGATATTTGCGTTTCATCCATATCTTTTCATGGAAATATTCTTGATCATTCTTGAATTTTACTCTACTGAAAAAAATGTCATGTTGACAATTTGGGCGTTAATAATTCATGGATTAAATAATTCTTGAACTTGTTTTATTGAATTATTATGTCATTGTCATCATCCTCATGTTATATTATGTTATCTTTGGCTTACGTGCATAGATGAACTTAGTATGATTATGACCGAGGATCATTCGGTATAATCATAACTTGATATAAATGATGTGACAAAAAGTCCTCGATGGCTTGTAATGCGATGATGGATAGTTTTTGGTATGATTATGACCGGGGGTGATTCGGTATAGTCATGACCATTGATAATTTGATGAAAATCCTTGACCATGAATGCGAGGGATGATTAGATGTGGTGGTTTATTTATTAAAATTTGAGTCTCGTGATAAAAATTGATGAAAACCTTTTAAAACCTAAAAGATAGTAGACTTTATTCTCTACTTGACTCTTTTAATAGATTGTTTATTCATTGCAGATTAAAACCGGTTGTCTATTGTATTTTATCGGTTTAACATTTGTTGAAGGCTAATGATAATTTATTACGCATTATCTTAGTCATAATATTTCTTCTTGGGCTAGTTGAGCTCACCTTTCTTTCACTTTGTTCTCTTGAAATGAGAACATAGCCGGGACGAGTCGGGGAGCGAAGTAATGGTCCGAGAGGATAGCATTAGTAGTCCTCACTATTACGTGAAATAGTGTGATAATAGTTGTAATGAGGACTCCTTTTGAGTTTGTATAATATCTAGTAGACAATATTTGTATTCAAACTCACGGTTTATGTCGTATTGTACCACGACGCTTATATTAGTAAGTTGTATTTGAATTTATGTACCATGTAAGTGGCGACCCAAGATGGGTGGCGTATACCTAATTTTGGGGCGTCACAATCATACCATGATCGATACCCAATGCCACCAATGATGGTGGGGTATGATCTATCTGACTAATCGTCAAAGAAGACATCTCATGCGGGGTAGTGTCATAAGACCATCCAATGATCAATGCCGAATATCTCTGGAAATACATACATATGCATAACATGATACATGCATAGCAGATAATAGATGGCAATATGATATAGGGAATGGAAAAACTGTGCATACATTCCTAAGTATATCATCATCTAATTCATCATCTCTGTACAGCTACAAATACAGGGAAATGGGGCACAGACGCCCTATTACTAACAGAGGCCTATCAAAAGATATAGCGAGAATGGGGCACAACCTTCCAATATCTAACAGAGGCCTATCAAAAGATATAATGAGAATACACATCAGAAGAAGACAATGGTGTCGATATCCACATCATCAATCCTGTCCACCTGATGTAACTCCTCCTGAGTCACTGGATCTTTATCAACAGGGATGTCAGGCCTATATAGAGGGGGATTTATACCGGTAAAACCGAATGGGTCATCTGAGGGGCCAGCGCTTGAGCTGGAAAGATCAAATGAAGCCGCCTCTGCCGGATCTCTGCCCAAATACCGGATAAATATGTATGCCTGGTCCAACTGCCGGGTCAAACTATCAATCTGTGTCATATGAGTCAGATCTCTGACACAAGCTATCCAGTCCGTCATCATCACGGATCCTGGAACTATATCCCCTATAAACTGTGTGGCACGGGATTGGGCTCTGATAGTACGAGGGAACCACCAACGCTGGAACGTCTCCTAAGTGCAAGGACCCTCTAATAATATAAAGTCGTCGAACCCCAACAATGGGATGTCAGTGATGGGTGACTGCGATACAGGCCAATGACGCCTGGCAGGAGGCAAGATCGGCATACGAATCTCCCCTGTGGTGCTCCTAATAGCACGCTTTCCTAAATAGAGCTCGCAGCCTCCATCTGTGAAGAGAAGAACTCTCCTGGTGGAAATCACGTACTCGACTCCAGTCGGGTAACCATCCTCAAAGCCGATGGTCAAGTGTTCCCCTGAATAGGGAATCCATGTGATGGTATCAGCTGTCAACAACTCCAGCTGTATACGGCAGTGAGTGAAACCCTCAGCTACAGGGACCTCCGGTAAAATGGAATGATGCCATCGTCGTCCTCGTGGATAGGTATCTAAACCTAACACACTCACAGGAAGCAAGCATAGGAGCCTCTCATAGGCCCAAAACTGCCAACACAATGACAAAACATCTGCTATCAGTAAACACTCTTAACCTATAAATGGGAAATAACAAGAGAAATACTCTCCAGCAGAAATGGGTAGAAGCTTAGCCTAGCCTCGGTCAAACCTTGTGAGCGCATACGCATGCCCTGGAGAAAATAGGCAAAGGTGTAGGAACCCCAATCATACTCTCCAATATAGTCCACATAACGCGTGGCGCTGATCAAAGCGAATGACACCATAGAAGAGTTATCTGCTATGAAGCAGCCTCTAAGGATCATCAGGAACAATCGCCGCAGAATGCGATCCCTGATTCTGACATCATCAGGCATGGGCTCACTCAAAAGCCTGCTCATAGCATCTACACTCAAAGGACCTGAACGGACCGTCTCATCCTGGCGCCTCATGGGAACTCCTAACAAGGATCTGACGGCAGTAGGGGTAATATTCGCCATGCAAGGCACTGGCTCCCCTCCAAACTCCATACCTGTGATAAATTGCCAATCCATCGGCGTCATCATCACCTCACAATCCAGCAGATGGAGTGAATGAGTCTGATGAAACCATCGCTCAGACAATGCCCTGAGGTAACCCCAGGGACAACGACGGGGAAGGATGTAGAAGAATGCCCTGATTCCCCAATCATGCACTACAGCTCTGTAATCAGGATGAAGAGCCTGATACATGGAGTGTGTACTAAACCAATTCCCTCGAGGCTATGTGTAGCCGGGAACCTGTATGAAATGCAGATCAACATCAGAACCCTTTAATCCTCATCAATAGGAAAGAACGAAGATCAAATTCTAACGCCATACCTCGTTAGCATGCAAGTACATCGATGGATGTCTGCTCAAATCACCCAGAAGCTCTGGGTTTGCCAGCTGAATACAAGGTAACTCCCTACGAGGGACATGTGCAGCAGGAGCGGGATCCTCAATCGGAATATCCTCCTCCACGTTCTTAACGTCTGGCACGTTTGCCCAAACTGGATGAATCACGACCTCCACCAATCGACGAGGCTGTCTGATAGAACGGGGTCGAGGCACTTCAGAAGCCCTCCTCCGTATACCAGAAGTGGTCCTACAGGAACTGCTCGGCTGATCCGAATCCATAATATCTGGACAACAAGTCTCCAAATCACCTCAAAAAGGGTGTGATATTTCCTTACCTGGAGCTTTCTAGAATGCATTTTACGACTATATGCATGCATGCATTTACTTTAACATACAATAGAGTTAAAATGCATGACTACCCAATGCCTACATTTTGGATAAATTTTTCCATAGTCTCCTTTGAAAATAGAATTATCCACATGCACATAGGCATATCTAGGTGGCCATTCAGTAGCACACCTGCCCCAAAGTCATATACATAATATATGCATTAAAAATCAAAATCATACATTCATAAGATTAACCTCAATATCAGGAGTACTTTGCCTTTCTACCTTTTCTACCTTTTCCTAATTGGACCTCAAATAGGACAAAAAATAGCAGAAAAAGTGCCAATTTGACTGTCTCAAAAGTAAAAAATTTTCACATCATTATGTTCAGCATGGTTTAATACTAACATTTACTATGTTGAATACTTTTTAGCAAGTCATTTGTGCATACATAATCACTACTATGTGTTTAGATGCATTTCATGCTATAACTCAAATTCCAACGGATAAAAACTGGAAAAAATACATGCATACGTTACCAGGATAGTGCAGAACACTTGTACGGTGACAGAATTTGCAGAAAATAGCCCGAACTCAACAGATCTGAAGGAGGCTCACGGATTTCTCTTAGCGAATCAAGTTGAAAATGACTTGTGAGACCAACCTGCTGGATTATATCATCCACGGTTGGTAGCGCAGCTCATCTCATGTACGCAACAATGTACCTACGGCACCCCTATATGGGCCCCACCCCTCTGGCTCGATCCAGTTCGAGTTGCAAAGGAGTTCTTACGAATTAGAAAGGTCAAATCGGGAATAAAAATGCCACGCAATTGAGCAAAATAGCATACAATCCTAGTCTTTTCTGATGAAACTTTGAGTCTATACATCACTCATTGGTAGTCACCCGAACACGAGGTATACCCTGCCAATGATCTCATTTGTCACAAATCACATCCGACAATACCTTGTACAGGTCCGATGCCGCCAACTCAGGGTCATTACTCTTAAAGATCAACGTGAGTCCCCGACGGGGGTTACAACGTGAGTCCTCGATGCGGGTTACAACGTAAGTCCCCAACGAGGGTTACAACGTGAAGCCCCGGCAGGGGATTACAACATACATTCAAGCCGTTGACACACATATCAACGAAGGTCAAGCAGCCTTGATGTTATCTCAGCCGATAGCGATTAAACCTATCAGAGCTCTAGAGCTATTCGAGGATTTCATGCTCGATTACTCATATTCCCCAGCGGATCCCTGGCGGGGGTCATAACGCAGTGTTCCGATGATTCACGCATCAGCAAAGGTTAAGCAACCTTGACAATCTACCCACAGAGTATCAGCCGTTGGTTCACACGTCAGCGAAGGTCAAGCAACCTTGACCGTATATCCCACGGGATTTCTCAGCCGTTGATTCACATGTCAGTGAAGTACACGTCAATGAAGGTCAAACATCCTTGAAAGCATTTGCTGTTGGCAGTAAATCCAACAGAATCTTGACATGTCCTAGCGATACCAACCAGGAAAGGGCAATGTTATCAAAGAGGATAGATGATAGAATATGTTATACACATCCTCAAACAGATTAAGCTTTATCCCCACAGATCTCTTACACATAAGAGGTACATCTTCAGGATCAAGTCGTTACCAAGGACATAGGAATTTGGTGATAACTCCAACATCAACATCCTAACAGATTCGGATTACACATCAAATCTGGTCAGCATTGCCAATCTCCAGTTGAAGCAACATGGAGCCAGCAATCATCCCCAACATGTTGGGCTACAACCCCGTACACATGCATCATACATTTTCATCATGTTGCTACATATAGTACCATGTTTGTATTGTTGCATTTCAAGTGTCTAGGATTCTTTATCCTACCCATGCATCGCCATGCATGAGTATGATAAAGAGGGGCATCTATAGACACTCAAAATTTTCTGTACACCTGTCACTAACATTGCAGGAGGACAGATTCATCTTTTAAGAGGGAACCCTGAAAGACAATCCCTATCCATACTGGATACTACCGGAAGTTCAGCGTCAACCCCAGAACACACACTGGGAGTAACAATTCCAACCTCGGAGATAACCCCGAGGCGTGTAGATCCAATATCGAAACACACACTGGAGAAGACTGATTAATCTCGGAGATAACCTTGAGGTATCCAGTCTCAGTCCCAATCATGGGAATAGACACCAACCTTGGTGATAACACCAAGGAATGCAGTTTCGGTGATAACCCCGGAAATGCTTGTTTCAAATGCAACCAGCTTCAATCTCGACGCTCACAACGAGATACTCTGTACCAACCCAGCGATAACACCGGGAGGACATGCACACCTCAAAGATGACAATGAGGACCTTCAACAAATGCAGCAATCCAATCTCAGCGAAGCTCTGAGCAACGTCTGCTTTATCAGCCCAAACCTGCGATAACACCGGTGAGGGGCAACATCGTCATCTCGCCAACACGATGCCACGCCACGTCGTCTCAACATTTATACACATCTCTACGCAATGATGTCCCACAAGAATCAAGGATAATCAATCCTGAGTGACTATTGTGCGGGGTAACGGATAAAATTTGAAGCTTGACGACTGGAGGGCATCGTCCCATCTTCAATGAATTCGTACAAACTCTAATCCTATGCCATTGTACAACTCTCGACAACGGTCGACTCAGCCGCAGGTACACCTGCGGCTCCACCCTCTATAAATAGAGGGCTAGGGGTGGCCATTTTGCAAGAGAAAACGGCGAGGAAGCCCTGTCCAATTTGCTCTACACTCACCCCATACAGTGTACTTTCTCATTTTAAACACCTGTGAGCTCATATACAGCTTCTTTTGTACCTACAAAAACCAGTGTTTACCCACATTAAAGATATAAAAGTCTTCTTTGGCAGTCAACTGTAAGCCTTCTTACACACTTTAAAGCCTTTCTCTTCATCTCTGCACACACCCTTCTTCACGTTGAGAGTCGTGTTGCGCGCATTTGCCAAGACTTTGGTCCGTGGTTTTCATTTCAGTTTGTATATATATATATATTATATATATATATATATGGACTAACATTATCGAGTTATGCCTCGATTGAGCCTAGACTTCGGTCTGGAGCGTTTATTTGCTTATATATATATATATATATAAACTGTGTGCCAAACTTTATTCGATGAGCCTAGACTTGATGGCCGAGCGTTTCTTGCTTTAATATATATATATATATATATATATATATATATATATATAATTATGTGTCGAACTCGCTCAAGAGCACGATTTTACATCAAGATGCGTTTACTAAGCTTTTATATATATATATATATATATATATATATATATATATATATGAACTGTTGTCGAACTCGCATTACGATGAGCACAGATTTTACATCCGTCGTTTACTAAACTTTTATATATATATAAAAATAGGTATACATCACCCATTACGAGTTGTCGATACATGAGTGCACGAAACAACTACAACTTTATTATTACAACATGATAAAATATATGTGAGTTTGAATACAAATATTATCTTCTAGACAATATCTATACTCAAATAAATCCTCATCACATTTATTGATACATTATTTTACAAAAATGGTGAGGACTACTAAACAACTCTCTCTAGAACCTTCATTCCATACCCAGAGCTAAATACTACAACTCTCTCTATTTATATTCTAGCCTCACGAGAAGAAAAATGGAACAAAAAGGAAAAGGGTGAGCTCAACTAGCCCGATAAAGAATATTATGACTAAGATAATATCTGACAAATTATCGTTAGTCTTCACGAGGAAAAAATCTAATAGAATACAATAGACAACAAGTTTTAAATCAATATTACATGTGAAATAATAATTCATTAGAAGAGTTAAGTAGAGAATGCAAACTACTATCTTCTTGTGTATGAATTTAAAAGTTCATCGTCTATCTTTTATCCTGTAACATCAATCGATATATATACGGAATCAAATATTCATCTTTTTGCCTTTGAGGGCGAAGATATTCATCGATTAATCATGTTCATCTAAACACATTCATCTTTTTTTTTACGGGCCAAAGATATTCATCGAAAATCATTCATCTTTTTTTTACTGAGGCCAAAGATATTCAATAATATCATCATTTAAGGCGAGGATGATGAAAAATATTTTTAAAAAAGCGAATCGATTGAAACAAAATGACAAGATTAAGGATTAAGGATTAAGGATTAGTACTTTGTTTTATCCATGTCCAAAAATACCTCAAAAATAATCATAGTGGTGTAAAATTCAAGAATGATCAAAACATGGATCTGATCAAAGCTAGTATCCACAATAGATATTTTTTAGACGAAAAGGAAAATTTTCATTTTTAGATGAATAGTCTAGTCTTAGTATTAAGTGAATAATGTGTAATTATATCGTGAATAGTCTTGGTATCGTGAATAGTAACTCAGACACCAAAAGTTCCAAATTTGATAAAAACTTGAGATCGATATTTGACATAATGATATTGAAGAAATAATATCATTCTGAAAAAAATAATATCCACTTACCTCGAAAGATCGATCTTACAGTTGAAACAGGATATAGGCTATGACTTGAACTTGCAAGTATATAGCAATACTCAAAATATACTCAAAATACTCACAAGAATAAACTCGATAATATAGAGAGAAAACTTGATTTACGGTGTGATTTTCAATTCTAACCTAAGCACCTATTTATAGGAAAATGCTTAGAACACCAAAGTAGAAAATTTAATAAAATAATATATATATATATTATTAAATTTTCCTCACTCTTCCAAGCATTCATCTGAATTCAGCTCATCTAGCACATGTTGCAATGAGGCCCACAAAAAAAAAAAACGTTTTTTTTATTTAAAATATTTTAAACTTCCAAAAATCAATTATTTGAACTTGAACTTCATAATTCATAATAAATAGCCCTTTTATCGGAAAATTCAAATCTCGCGACTTTTTTTATAGGAAATTCATTTCTACAACTTTGCGAGAAGAAAGTTTTCCAAATTCAAAATAAAATTGGCCAAAAAATCCACAAGCAGGCGATTTTACAATATAATCAAATTTCGATCGATAAATGGGGTCCATGAAACACATAAAACATGTTTTAAATATTTTTTGTAACAAAAATACTCTTCCTCCACATATACTCATATATCCCACATTCATTTGTAAAAATATCATCATTATTATATTATTAAAATATAATAATATATTTAAATGAATTATTTTATCGAGAAAAAAGATAAAATTTCAATTTTCAACAATTGTCACATTAAAATTTTCTCCATCTATATCCACATAAAATCAATATTTTCCTCATCATATGAATCAATAATTAATTATTCACAAATAATATTACGAAATCCTGATATTGTGACGAGGGCGGTTCGAGGAAGAGGGGCTTTCGATAAAAATTTCTCCTTCTTGGCGGCGCTGATTAGGTGACCAAACCTCTCCTTAGAGCAGAACTTTCTAGACATTGCCAATAATGTTATCTAATAATATTATTAGGATAATATGAATTATTGCTTCGATAATGAAAAATCTTGTAATAATGACAATTATTGAAACAACGACAATATAAAATATCAATATGACAATTATTAAATCGATAAAAATAAAATCTTGAGCGATAATTCTTTGTAACCATTATTGAGTAGTGCCTTCTTACGTAAGAATCAATAATTGGTGCGATCTGGTAATGTTTTTTGTGTTTTTTACCATAGAGTATTTTAACGATATTATTACTTGGTAACAACTTCTGTAGTTATTTTTAAACAACTTATATTTGTCGTTTTCTTCATCGAATCGCTTTTTAGTTATGGGGCCCACAAAAATTTGCGCTGCGTCGTCGTGCGAATATTCCCAAACGATGAATATTCCACGACCAAAGCGAATATTCCCAAACAACAATGAATATTTTATAACCACTTGCTTATTTTGAAATATTTGCGTATTTTACCCATAACTATCCACATTAATCAAATCAACCCTTACTATTTCAAAATAATAAATAGAAAATTAAATTTCATTAATAATAAGTTGGGGTCTTCTGACCTCCCTCCTTATGAAATTTAGTCCTCGAAATTGGCGTGCGTACACAGTGTTTGAAAAGGTGAGGATACCTCGCTTTCATTTTCGTTTCCAATTCCCGGTCATTTCCTCTATAGCATGATTCCTCCACAAAACTTTAACTTGTGGTATGACCTTTCTTGCGTGGGACATGCTCCTTCTATCCAAGATCTTGGCGGTACCTCCTCATCGTTAAGTCTTGGCTATCTCGTCGTCGGTTCTAACTTCTATAACGTGGTTGGGTCTTTCACATATTTCTGAAATGCGAGATATGTGAAACACATTATGAACACGAGACATACTCGAGAATAGCTTGCGAGTCTATAGGCTACATTTCCTACTCGGTCGAGAATTTGAAATGGACCATAAATGCGTGGATTGAGCTTTCCTCTCTTCCCAAATCTTGTAACTCCCTTCCATGGAGCAACTTCATGACAATACATGATCCCCATACTAAATTCCACGTCCTTTCGATGAAGATCCGCATAACTCTTTTGTCGATCTTGTCTTGCCGTTTGTATCGTTGTCGAATCATTTGGATCTTTTCGGTGAGTCATACGTACTAACTTCGGGTCCCAACAATGTTTGCTTCACCCACCTCATCCCAACATATTGGAAGCGACACTTTTCGTCCATATAATGCTTGAATGGAGCCACACTATACTTGCACGATAAGCTTTGTTGTTGTAGGAGAATTCCACGATGGTAAATACTTATCCCAACTACCTTGAAAGTCTAGGACACAGTCTTAATAGATCTTCAAGAGTTTGAATAGTCCTCTCGATTGTCCGTCCGTTTGAGGATGGTATCTTGAAGCCCAGAATCGTAAATCCGTGTGCCCATAGCTTTTTGCAAGCTAACCCAAAATCTTGAAGTGAATCTTGGGTCACGATCCGAAACTATGGATCTTGGCATGCCATGCACCTCACAATCTCATTTACATATATACTAGCAAGGCGTTCGAGGAATAAGTCTCCGTGTCGGCAAATGAATGAGCGGAACTTGGTTAATCTATCAACAATAACCCAAATAGCATTGATGCCTTGAAAACCGTAGGAAGACCCGTAAACGAAATCCATGGTAATGTGTTCCCACTTCCATTTGAATCTCAGTGGTTCTGCGGACCCTTAGGTACTAGATGCTCGCCTTTACCGTTGACAAGTTAAACACATTGAGATAAACTTTGCAATCTCTCTCTTCATATTGTTCCACCAAAATGTATGTAGAAGATCACGATACATTTTAGTACTTCGAGATGGATTGCAAATGGTGTATTGTGTGCCTCCATCATAATCTTGTACTTCAAATCGAGTCGTTAGGGACCTGAAGTGCAGAGTGGACTCGAAGTATTCCTTCTTCATCAATTCTAAACTTAGGAATAGCACCTTCTTGTACTTTCTTCTTCATACGCATCGACTCAAGATTGGGTGGCTTGAAGCGACCTTAACTTTTTCTATTAAAGTTGGCTCTGTCGTATACTTGACATCATCGCACTCATTCCGCATATGATCTTCTACTCAGCGTTAGCGTCGGCTACCACGTTAAACTTTTCGGGATGGTATTGAATAGTGTGGTGCGTAGTCTTTCAATAGCTCGAGCCAGCGTCGTTTGCTTGCGTGTTGAGTTCTTTTTGAGTGAAGAAATATTTAAGGCTTTTATGGTGCGAATATATCTCCACTTTCTCCCCATATAGATAGTGCCTCCATATCTTTAGCGCGCAAGCATTGCTTGCTTGACTCTAGATCATGAGTAGGATAATTCCTCTCATATTCTTTAAGTTGTCGCGAGGCGTAGGCTATGACTTTCCCGTTGCATGAGAACACATCCTAACCCTTTTGCACGAAGCATCGGCTGTAGATAACAAATCCATCCGAACGGATGGTATTGTTAGAAACAGTCTTAAAATAAGTCTCCTCTTGAGCTCTTGGAAACTCTTCTCGCATTCTTCGCTCCAAGCAATTTTGTATCCTTCAGGAGTTAAATTTGAGTTAATGGAGTAGCGATTAGAAAAATCTTCCCACGAATCTCAGATAATAACCGGCTAAGCCCAAAAAACTACGTGCTTGATCACAGACTTGGTTGCTCCCACTTTGTATTGCTTGATCTTGGCGGGATCAGCGGATACTCCATGTTTTGACACCGTGCCCAAGAATGCTACTTCCTCAAGCCCGAACTTCGCATTTCTTTAATTTGGCATATAGTTTGTTTTCACGAAGCCTTTGGAGTACCGACTTCAAATGGTGCTCATGATCTTCATGACTTTTGGAATATATGAGGATGTCATCAATAAAAACAACAACGAATTGATCGAAATATTCCTTGAATACTCGGTTCATCATATCCATGAAAAAGCCGCGGGAGCATTAGTCGATCAAAAAGACATGACTAAGAATTCATAATGCCGTCTGGGGAGTTAAAAAGGCGGTCTTTGGAATATCCTCGATTCTAATCTTGGTGATGATATCGAGCGAAGATCGATCTTTGAAAAAAATTGTGCCCCTTACTGCTGGTCGAAACAAGTCATCAATCGAGGTAGAGGATACCTATTCTTGATGGTGACATGGTTCGATTCCGATAGTCGATCTGAAATCGCATACTCCGTCTTTCTTCTTTCTGAATAAAGCAGGGAGCACCCCGAGGAGATGTCTTAGGGCCAGATGAAACCGATGTGTCCAACAATTCACATAGTTGGACCTTTAACTCTGAAGTTCAATAGGAGCCATTCGATCGATATGGGGTTTTAGAAATGGGCTTTGTGCGGGTTCAAGATCGATAAAATTCAACTTCACGTTACGGGGTGGGCCAGGGAGTTCTTGAAAATCGTCGGGAAAATCGATAACAACGGGAATATTATTCAAATTTGGCGTGTCTTTATTCAAATCCATAACATGGGCTAAGAAAGCTTGACATCCGTTTTTCATAAGCGAATAGCTTTATGATTAGATATGGCGGTGATTGATTTTAATGGTTTAGTTGCTTGAATTAAATACAACGGGTTGGTTAGGAATATGAAAACTAACACCTTACGAAAACAATCAATTTTGGCATGATGAGTAGTTAACGATCAATCCTAAAATCACATCAAAAGCAAGTATCTTTAAAGAGATAAAATTGACGGGTAAGGTGATGGTGCCAACTTGAATCAAACAAGATTTATAAGCGATTGGATGTGATGAAAGTTTCTCTAGCGGAGTTTCCACGATAGGTCAAAGTCTAATTTCTCGGTCGAGTTTTAAGCGTTGAGCACAAGCGGGAGAGATAAATGAATGGGTATGCCGGTATCAAGTAAGGTATAAACTTATGAAAATTTATAAATAGCTTACCGTGATCACCTCGTTTGGGTTCCTCGCATTTTGACCGATCCTGACAAAGCGCTCTTCGAGGAACCGTTGACTTTGACTTTTACGGGGACGATCTTTTGAGTCACCGTCCCCATTGAACTAGGTTTATTTCTGCGTCTGATCTCGGCGATATGTCCTTCCTTTCCACAATTATAGCATACCTTGAGCTGTTGTGGGCGGTTTGGTGATATGTCCCTCTTTCCGCATTTATAGCATATATGGGTGGGTGGTCGTTCTCCTCCACTTAGAACCGATTCTTTGCTTGCGCCTTTTGTCGTCTTCACATATAGTTAGTTGTTAAATCTCCTCTTTTAAAATCTCCTCTGACTCGCTTCTTCTTTTTTCATGGCCATGATTACCACGGAGTGGTTACCATTTTTTTTCCGTCTTTTTTCTTTCTCCATTTGGTTATCGTTGTTTTGTTGGCTACTATCTCGGTATGATCCAGTTGTGGTCCCTCGGTTGGCCGTACTCGTTATCTCGCTCTAATAATTGAGCCACATTTACAACATCTCTGATAGAGAGAAAATTTATGAGAAATGAGATATTGGCGTATCTTGGGTTTCAAACCTCTAAAACATCCGCGTCATCGTTCCTCATTCTCCACCAAATGAGGTCTGAAACACAGGATAACTCTGCAAACTTTGCCTCGTCTTTGAGACACTTGTCGTGTTGTTTTGTTGTCGATCTAATAAACTCCACTTCCTTCCCGTATAGCCGAACACTTTCGGAAAGTATTTGTCATTAAATAGTTTCTGAAATGTCTCCCAAGACATCTTTGAGTCTTGTGGATGGAGTGCAACTTCACAGAGACTCCCCCGATGATCGCCTCGCCCCGGAACATAAAGGTGGCGAATGGAACCTTCTGTTCCTCCGTGCATCCCAGACATCGAATATCTTGGTAATTTGCTTGACCCGTGTTTCCGCCGTGATCGGATCGGCTTTCCCTTAAATTACGGTGGTCCCGACTCTTTGAGCTGCTGCATTTGTGACAACCCGTGAATTGCTATCATTTCCTCTGTATTTTGAACACGAGTCTCCTAAATGCGATTTTGCATGAGCTACAAAAAGCTTCTAAACATCCCTCGTTCATCATCTGCTTTCGGTGGTGTTGTTCACGGGAGGAACATTGCCCGACTGTTGCACGTTCTCCTCGTTGGTGAGTCTGAGGCGTCTCCACGGTCTCATTTCCATTGTTAATATTCTCGATCGACATTCTCAAATCTTGTCATAAAACAAGGGTTAATTAAGAAATCAATATATCACATAATATCCTATATCTTGACCAACTAACAAATAAGCTTAGGTAGGACACACTAGCGAAGGATTTACTCGTCTCTCCCCTCTGGTTCTATTCCCGATCTCATTGGAGATCGTATCCTAAGCTACGATACCAAGCTGGCGCCCCCAAATAGGTATATACATCACCCATTACGAGTTGTCGATACATGATGCGAAAACAACTACAACTTTATTATTACAACGATAAAAGCTGTGAGTTTGAATACAAATATTATCTTACAGACAATATCTATACTCAAATAAATCCTCATCACATTTATTGATACATTATTTTACAAAATGGTGAGGACTACTAAACAACTCTCTCTAGAACCTTCATTCCATTACCCAGGCTAAATACTTTCGCTATATTCTAGCCTCACGAGAAGAAAAAAATGGAACAAAAAGGAAAAGGGTGAGCTCAACTAGCCCGATAAAGAATATTATGACTAAGATAATATACAACAAATTATCGTTAGTCTTGAAGGAGGAAAAAAAATCTAATAGAATCTGATAGGCAACAAGTTTTAAATCAATATTACATGGCGGAAAAATAATTCATTAGAAGAGTTAAGTAGAGAATGCAAACTACTATCTTACATGTATGAATTTAAAAGTTCATCGTCTATCTTTTTTATCCTGTAACATCAATCGATATATATACGGAATCAAATATTCATCTTTGCTCTGAGCGAAAGATATTCATCGATTAGTTATGTTCATCTAAACACTGTTCATCTTTTTGCACTACGGGCCAAAGATATTCATCGAAAAATCATTCATCTTTTTGCTTTCTGAGGCCCAAAGATATTCAATAATATCATCATTTAAGGCGAGGATGATGAAAAATATTTTTTAAAAAAGCGAATCGGTGAAACAAAATGACGAGGATTAAGGATTAAGGATTAGTACTTTGTTTTATCCATGTCCAAAAATACCTCAAAAATAATCATAGTGGTGTAAAATTCAGAATGATCAAAACATGGATCTGATCAAAGCTAGTATCCACAATAGATATTTTTTTAGACGAAAAGGAAAATTTTTCATTTTTAGATGAATAGTCTTAATATTAAGTGAATAATAATGTATATATCGTGAATAGTCTTAGAATATCGTGAATAATAAACTCAGACACCAAAAGTTCCAAATTTGATAAAAACTTGAGATCGATATTTGACATAATGATATTGAAGAAATAATATCATTCTGAAAAAAAAATATATCCACTTACCTCGAAGATCGATCTTACAAAGTTGAAACAGGATATAGGCTATGACTTGAACTTGCCTTAGTATAGCAATACTCAAAATATACTCAAAATACTCACAAGAATAAACTCGATAATATAGAGAGAAAAACTTGATTTACGGTGTGATTTTCAATTCTAACCTAAGCACCTATTTATAGGAAAATCTTAGAACACCAAAGTAGAAAATTTAATAAAATATTATTATATATATTATATTTTCCTCTCACTCTTTAAATTCTGAATTCAGCTCATTTAACACATGTTAAAGATGCCCACACAAAACAAAAAAAAAACGTTTTTCTAATTTAAAATATTTTAAACTTCCAAAAATCGATTATTTGAACTTGAACTTCATAATTCATAATAAATAGCCCTTTTATCGGAAAAATTGAAATCTCGCGACTTTTTTATAGGAAATTCAATTCTCTACAACTTTGCGAAAGTTTTTTTTCAAATTCCAAACAAAAATGGCCAAAAAATCCACAAGCGAGCGATTTTACACAATTTATAATCAAATTTGATCGATAAATGGGGTCCATGAGCATATAAAACATGTTTTAAATATTTTTGGTAACAAAAATACTCTTCCTCCTCATATACTCATATATCCCACATTCATTGTAAAAAATATCATCATTATTATATTATTAAAATATAATAATATATTTAAATGAATTATTTTATCGAGAAAAAGATAAAATTTCAATTTTCAACAATTGTCACATTAAAATTTTCTCCATCTATATCCATATAAAATCAATATTTTCCTCATCATATGAATCAATAATTAATTATTCACAAATAATATTACGAAATCCTGATATTGTGACGAGGGAGGTTCGAAAGAGGGGCTTTTCGATAAAATTTCTCTCTTCTTGGCGCATGATTAGGTGACCAAACCTCTCCTTAGAAGCGAAACTTTCTAGACATTGCCAATAATGTTATCTAATAATATTATTAGGATAATATGAATTATTGCTTCGATAATGAAAAATCTTGTGTAATGACAATTATTGAAACAACAACAATATAAAATATCAATATGACAATTATTAAATCGATAAAATAAAATCTTTGAGCGATAATTCTTGTAACCATTATTGAGTAGTGCCTTCTTACGTAAGAATCGATAATTGGTGCAATCTGGTAATATCTTCTTGTGTTTTAACCACCAGGAGTATATTTTAACGATATTACTTGATAACAACTTCTGTAGTTATTTTTTTAAACAACTTATATTTGTCGTTTTCTTCATCGATCGCTTTTTAGTTATGGGGCCCACAAAAAGCTGCGTGTAAATGCGAATATTCCCAAAGCAATGAGAATATTCCACGACCAAGCGAATATTCCCAAACAATGAATGAATATTTTATAACCACTTGCTTATTTTGAAATATTTGCGTATTTTACCCATAACTATCCACATTAATCAAATCAACCCTTACTATTTCAAAATAATAAATAGAAAATTAAATTTCATTAATAATAAGTTGGGGTCTTCTGACCTCCCTCCTTATGAAATTTAGTCCTCGAAATTGGCGTCGTACACAGTGTTTTGAAAAGGTGAGGATACCTCGCTTTTCATTTCCGTTTCCAATTCCCGGTCATTTCCTCTATAGCATGATTCCTCCACAAAACTTTAACTTGTGGTATGACCTTTCTTGCGTGGGACATGCTCCTTCTATCCAAGATCTTGGCGGTACCTCCTCATCGTTAAGTCTTGGCTATCTCGTCGGTTCTAACTTCTATAACGTGGTTGGGTCTTTCACATATTCTGAAATACTGAGATATGTGAAACACATTATGAACACGAGACATACTCGGAGAATGCTTGCGAGTCTATAGGCTACATTTCCTACTCGGTCGAAAATTTGAAATGGACCCGATAAATGCGTGGATTGAGCTTTCCTCTCTTCCCAAATCTTGTAACTCCCTTCCATGGAAGCAACTTCATGACAATCATGATCCCCATACTAAATTCCCGTCCTTTCGATGAAGATCCATATAACTCTTTTATCGATCTTGTGCCGGTTGTATCGTTGTCGAATCATTTGGATCTTTTCGGTGATCATACGTACTAACTTCGGGTCCCAACAATGTTGCTTCACCCACCTCATCCCAACATATTGGAAGCGACACTTTCGTCCATATAATGCTTGAATGGAGCCACACTATATACTTGCACGATAAGCTTTGTTGTTGTAGGAGAATTCCACGATGGTAAATACTTATCCCAACTACCCCTTGAAGTCTAGGACCACGAGTCTTAATAGATCTTGAAGTTTGAATAGTCCTCTCGATTGTCCGTCCGTTTGAGGATGGTATCTTAGAACTAAATCGTAAATCCGTGCCCATAGCTTTTTGCAAGCTAACCCAAAATCTTGAAGTGAATCTTGGGTCACGATCAAAACTATGGATCTTGGCATGCCATGCAACCTCACAATCTCATTCACGTATATACTAGCAAGGCGTTCGAGGAATAAGTCTCCGTGTCGGCAAGAAATGAAGCGGACTTGGTTAATCTATCAACAATAACCCAAATAGCATTGATGCCTTGAGAAAGCCGTAGGAAGACCCGTATTGAAATCCATGGTAATGTGTTCCCACTTCCATTTGGAATCTCAAGTGGTTCTGAGCGGACCCTTAGGTACTAGATGCTCGCCTTTACCGTTGACAAGTTAAACACATTGAGATAAACTTTGCAATCTCTCTCTTATTATTGTTCCACCAAAATGTATGTCGAAGATCACGATACATTTTGGTACTTCGAGATGGATTGCAAATGGTGTATTGTGTGCCTCCATCGTAATCTTGTACTTCAAATCGAGTCGTTAGGGACACAAAGTGCAGAGTGGACTCGAAGTATTCCTTCTTCATCAATTCTAAACTTAGGAATAGCTCCTTCTTGTACTTTTCTTCTTCATACGCATCGCATCTCATTTCAAGATTGGTGGCTTGAAGCGACCTTAACTTTTTCTATTAAAGTTGGCTCTGTCGTATACTTGACATCATCGCACTCATTCCGCATATGATCTTCTACTCAGCGCGCGTCGGCTACCGTTAAACTTTTCGGGATGGTATTGAATAGTGTGGTGGTAGTAGTCTTTCAATAGCTCGAGCCAGCGTCGTTTGCGTGTTGAGTTCTTTTTGAGTGAAGAAATATTTAAGGCTTTTATGGTGCGAATATATCTCCACTTTCTCCCCATATAGATAGTGCCTCCATATCTTTAAGCGCGCAACATTGCTGCTTGCTTGACTCTAGATCATGAGTAGGATAATTCCTCTCATATTCTTTAAGTTGTCGCGAGGCATAGGCTATGACTTTCCCGTTGCATGAGAACACATCCTAACCCTTTGCACGAAGCATCGGCATAGATAACAAATCCATCAGAACGGATGGTATTGTTAGAGAAACAGTCTTAAAATAAGTCTCCTCTTAAGCTCTTGGAAACTCTTCTCGCATTCTTCGCTCCAAGCGAATTTTGTATCCTTCAGGAGTTAAATTTGAGTTAATGGAGTAGCGATTAGAAAAACCCTTCCACGAATCTCAGATAATAACCGGCTAAGCCCAAAAAACTACGTACTTGATCGCAAGACTTGGTTGCTCCCAACTTTGTATTGCTTGATCTTGGCGGATCAGCGGATACTCCATGTTTTGACACCGTGCCCAAGAAAATGCTACTTCCTCGAGCGAACTTCGCATTTCTTCAATTTGGCATATAGTTTGTTTTCACGAAGCCTTTGGAGTACCGACTTCAAATGGTGCTCATGATCTTCACGACTTTTGGAATATATGAGGATGTCATCAATAAAAACAACAACAAAGCCCTGATCGAATATTCCTTGAATACTCGGTTCATCATATCCATGAAAGCCGCGGGGAGCATTAGTCGATCAAAAGACATGACTAAAATTCATAATGCCGTCTGGGGAGTTACGAAGCGGTCTTTGGAATATCCTCGGTTCTAATCTTGGTGATGATATCGAGCGAAGATCGATCTTTGAAAAAAATTGTGCCCCTTACAAGTTGGTCGAAACAAGTCATCAATCTGAGGTGAGGATACCTATTCTTGATGGTGACATGGTTCGATTCCGATAGTCGATACAAAATCGCATACTCCGTCTTTCTTCTTTCTGAATAAAGCAGGGCACCCCCCGGGAGATGTCTTGGGGCCAGATGAAGCCGATGTCCAACAATTCACGTAGTTGGACCTTTAACTCTGAAGTTCAATAGGAGCCATTCGATATGGGGTTTTAGAAATGGGCTTTGTGCGGGTTCAAGATCGATAAAAATTCAACTTCACGTTACGGGGTGGGCCAGGAAGTTCTTGAAAATCGTCGGAAAATCGATAACAACGAATATTATTCAAATTTGGCGTGTCTTTATTCAAATCCATAACATGGGCTAAGAAAGCTTGACATCCATTTTTTCAATAAGCGAATAGCTTTATGATTAGATATGGCGGTGATTGATTTTAATGGTTTAGTTGCTTGAATTAAATACAACGGGTTGGTTAGGAATATGAAAACTAACACCTTACGAAAACAATCAATTTTGGCATGATGAGTAGTTAACCAATCAATCCTAAAATCACATCAAAAGCAAGTATCTTTAAAGAGATAAGGTCAGCGGTAAGGTGATGGTGCCAACTTGAATCAAACAAGATTTATAAGCGATGGATGTGATGAAAGTTTCTCTAACGGAGTTTCCACGAGATAGGTCAAAGTCTAATTTCTCGGAGTCAAGTTTAAGCGTTGAGCACAAGCGGGAGAGATAAATGAATGGGTATGCCGGTATCAAGTAAGGTATAAACTTACAGAAATTTATAAATAGCTTACCGTGATCACCTCGTTTGGGTTCCTCGCATTTTGACCGATCACAACAAAGCGCTCTTCCGAGGCAGATTTGACTTTGACTTTTACGGGACGATCTTTTGAGTCACGATCCCCATTGAACTAGGTTTATTCTGCGTCTGATCTCGGCGATATGTCCTTCCTTTCCACAATTATAGCATACCTTGAGCTGTTGTGGGCGGTTTGGTGATATGTCCCTCTTTCCGCATTTATAGCATATAATGGCCGGTGGTGGTTCTCCTCCACTTAGAACCGATTCTTTGCTTAAGCCTTTATCGTCTTCACATAGTGGTTGTTAAATCTCCTCTTTTAAAATCTCCTCGACTTCGCTTCTTCTATTTTCATGGCCATGATTACCACGGTGGTTACCATTTTGTCCGTCTCTTTTTCTTTCTCATTTGGTTATCGTTGTTTTGTTGGCTTCTATCTCTCGGTATGATCCACGGTTGTGGTCCCTCGGTTGGCCATACTCGTTATCTCGCTCTAATAATTGAGCCACATTTTACAACATCTGAATAGAGAAAAAATTTATGAGAAATGAGATATTGGCGTATATCTGGGTTTTCAAACTCTCTAAAAACATCCGCGTCATCGTTCCTCATTCTCCACCAAATGAGGTGCAAACACGGATAACTCTGCAAACTTTGCCTCGTCTTTGACACAAATCGTCGTATTGTTTTGTTCTATCTAATGAACTCCACTTCCTTCGTATATGCCGAACACTTTCGGGAAAGTATTTGTCATTAAATAGTTCTGAAATGTCTCCCAAGACATCTTTGAGTCTTGGTTTGGATGGAGTGCAGCTTCACAGACTCCCCGATGATCGCCTCATCCACGAACATAAAAAGGTGGCGAATGGAACCTTCATTCCCTCGTGCATCCCAGAGACATCGAATATCTTGGTAATTTGCTTGACCCGTGTTTCCGCCGTGCGTGATCGGATCGGCTTTCCCTTAAATTACGGTGGTCCCACTCTTTGAGCTGCTTGGTTGTGACAACTGTGAATTGCTATATCATTTCCTCTGTGTATTTTGAACACGAGTCTCCTAAATGCGATTTTGCATGAGCTATGCAAAAAGCTTCTAAACATCCCTCGTTCATCATCGCTTTCGGTGGTGTTTGTTCACGGGAGGAACATTGCCCGACTGTTGCCGTTCTCCTCGTTGGTGAGTCTGAGCGTCTCCACGGTCTCATTTCCATTGTTAATATTCTCGATCGACATTCTCAAATCTTGTCATAAAACAAGGGTTAATTAAGAAATCAATATATCACATAATATCCTATATCTTGACCAACTAACAAATAAGCTTAGGTAGGACACACTTTAGCGAAGGATTTACTCGTCTCTCCCCTCTGGTTCTATTCCAGATCTCATGGAGATCATATCCTAAGCTACGATACCAAGCTGTGGCGCCCCCAAAATAGGTATACATCACCCATTACGAGTTGTCGATACATGAGTGCGAAACAACTACAACTTTATTATTACAACGATAAAAGCTGTGAGTTTGAATACAAATATTATCTTCTAGACAATATCTATATACTCAAATAAATCCTCATCACATTTATTGATACATTATTTTACAAAAATGGTGAGGACTACTAAACAACTCTCTCTAGAACCTTCATTCCATACCCAGAGCTACGTACTTTCGTTATATTCTAGCCTCTGAGAGAAAAAAAAATGGAACAAAAAGGAAAAGGGTGAGCTCAACTAGCCCGATAAAGAATATTATGACTAAGATAATATCTGACAAATTATCGTTAGTCTTGACGGGGAAAAAATCTAATAGAATCTGATAGGCAACAAGTTTTAAATCAATATTACGCGGTGAAATAATAATTCATTAGAAGAGTTAAGTAGAGAATGCAAACTACTATCTTCTTGTATGAATTTAAAAGTTCATCGTCTATCTTTTCCACCTGTAACATCAATCGATATATATACGGAATCAAATATTCATCTTTTACTTCTGAGGCGAAGATATTCATCGATTAGTCGTATTCATCTAAAACACACATTCATCTTTTTACTTTCTGGGCGAAGATATTCATCGAAAATCATTCATCTTTTTGCTTTCTGGGCCGAAAGATATTCAATAATATCATCATTTAAGGCGAGGATGATGAAAAATATTTTAAAAAAGAATCGATGAAACAAAATGACGAGGATTAAGGATTAAGGATTAGTACTTTGTTTTATCCATGTCCAAAAATACCTCAAAAATAATCATAGTGGTGTAAAATTCAGAATGATCAAAACATGGATCTGATCAAAGCTAGTATCCATAATAGATATTTTTTGACGAAAAGAAAAATTTTTCATTTTTTAGATGAATAGTCTTAGTATTAAGTGAATAGTAATGTATTATCGTGAATAGTCTTGAATATATCGTGAATAGTAACTCTCAGACACCAAAAGTTCCAAATTTGATAAAAACTTGGATCGATATTTGACATAATGATATTGAAGAAATAATATCATTCTGAAAAAAAATAATATCCACTTACCTCGAAAAGATCGATCTTACAAGTTGAAACAGGATATAGGCTATGACTTGAACTTGCACGTAGTATAGCAATACTCAAAATATACTCAAAATACTCACAAAAATAAACTCGATAATATAGAGAGAAAAACTTGATTTACGGTGTGATTTTCAATTCTAACCTAAGCACCTATTTATAGGAAAATCTTTAGAACACAAAGTAGAAAATTTAATAAATATATATATATATATATATTTTTTCTCTCTTCTCTTGAAATCTGATTTGATCGAATTCATTTTTGCACATGTAAAAGATGCCCACCAAAATAAAAAAACGTTTTTCTTAATTTAAAATATTTTAAACTTCAAAAATCGATTATTTGAACTTGAACTTGATAATTCATAATAAATAGCCCTTTTATCGGAAAATTCGAATCTCGCGACTTTTTATAGGGAAATTCAATTCTCTACAACTTTCTGAAGAAAAGTTTTTCAAATTCCAAACAAAAAATTGACCAAAATCCACAAGCAGGCGATTTTACGAAATTTATAATCAAATTTGATCGATAAATGGGGTCCACATGAGCATATTTAACATGTTTTAAATATTTTTGCAACAAAAATACTCTTCTCCTCCACATATACTCATATATCCCACATTCATTGTAAAAATATCACCATTATTATATTATTAAAATATAATAATATATTTAAATAATTATTTTATCGAGAAAAAGATAAAATTTCAATTTTCAACAATTGTCACATTAAAATTTTCTCCATCTATATCCACATAAAATCAATATTTTCCTCATCATATGAATCAATAATTAATTATTCACAAATAATATTACGAAATCCACAATGATATTGACACGAGGCGGTTCCGGGGAAGAGGGGCTTTCGATAAAAATTTCTCTCTTTCTTGGCGCGCGATTAGGTGACCAAACCTCTCCTTAGAGCGAGAACTTTCTAGACATTGCCAATAATGTTATCTAATAATATTATTGAGGATAATATGAATTATTGCTTCGATAATGAAAAATCTTGTGTAATGACAATTATTGAAACAACAACAATATAAAATATCAATATGACAATTATTAAATCGATAAAATAAAATCTTGAGCGATAATTCTTTGTAACCATTATTGAGTAGTGCCTTCTTACGTAAGAATCAATAATTGGTGCGATCTGGTATCTTCTTGTGTTTTAACCATAGAGTATTTTTTTAACGATATTATAACGATATAACAACTTCTGTGATTATTTTTAAACAACTTATATTTGTCGTTTTCTTCATCGATAAACTTTTTCAGTTATGGGGCCCACAAAAAAAGCTGCTTGCGTCGTCGTGAATATTCCCAAACGGTGAGAATATTCCACGACCAACGAATATTCCCAAACAACAATGAATATTTTATAACCACTTGCTTATTTTGAAATATTTGCGTATTTTACCCATAACTATCCACATTAATCAAATCAACCCTTACTATTTCAAAATAATAAATAGAAAATTAAATTTCATTAATAATAAGTTGGGGTCTTTCTATTACGATTCTATTAGAAAGCGTGAATGTTTTAATTTCTATCTTTGATTGTGTTACTGTTGTGAAAATATTGATTCTCGGCTTTATTCACATTATCGATTTATTCTTATTCGATTTCGATCTTATTTATTGAAAAATGAAAATTTTTAAATTTAAATATATTATGGATACTAGCTTGATTCCATTTTTGTATTCTTGAATTTTTATGATTATTTGAGGTATTTTTTGGACATGGATAAAAACAAAGCGAATTTAATCCTAATCTTGTCATTTTGTTTTCTTGATTGTTTCTTAAATATTTTCATCATCGATCTTAAATGATGATATTATTATTGAATATCTTTGTTTTGTGTCAAGATGATTTCTTATGAATATCTTTGGCGTATCGAAATGAGCAATTATTTAGATGAACACTTATGATATCTTTCTGTGATCATAGATATTTGTTGAATATATTGATTGAGATGAATTTAAAATTGTTATTTATGATAGTGATTT